>CM017773.1:29129704-29729704 GCA_008009225.1 Acer yangbiense
TCACATGCTCTGTTTTTCATGCCTATAAATACATCACTTTCTCTTGTTCTGAATGTGACTCTTTAATCATCAAGAACCCTACTTTCAAAAGAGAGATTTTTAAGAGAGAAAGCAACCAAGTTTGCTCATTAAACACTCAAACCAAAATCCATTTGCATCAAAGTTCATCTAGCATTCTCTAGCATATCTAGGATGCTTGCTTGCATGGGTCTTTCATCATCACACTTGCTTTGGTAAGTTTTTCACTATTATCATACATAATTAGTGTTTAATTTATTATGGCATCTCTTTTGTTACTTGATTGTTCTTAGATTAAATTCTAATATTCAAGATAGAGATTGTTGTGTTGATTTGACTGAGTGTTGTTTTTATGATAGATATCTAGGTTTCTATAATCTATGATTATCTAAGCTAATTGACATGTCATTTAACTTTAATATCTAGGATTGTTTTTAATTGCAAATTCATCATCTTAGATAAGCATATAGGGTTTCCCTTGCTCTATGTTGCATTTGAATATTCATATATTCACTTAGGGTGTTAATCTCTTTTTAGAGAATTAAGTCTTGTGTTGTAACCGAGATTAGGTTGCTTAATTCGCAAGCAATCGGACTAGGTTCGCTTATACCGGGATTAAATAGGTGTGTGATTACTTCCGAGATTAGGTTGTAGTCGTTTTACACATTTAGTTGATTCGAGGTTCGAGTGTGGCTTACTTACTAGCCCGTGGTTTTTCCCGTGAGGGCTTCCACGTAAAAATCAAGTGTTATTTAATTTCCGCATTTTATACTTGATTTATTGCTTTATCTATTTAGGGGTAATTTCGTAATTTTGACTAAACACGAAAAATTGGGTAATAAGCTTAAAATCTATTCACCCCCCCCCCCCCCCCCCCCCCCCCCCTCTAGATAGTTTTATACACACCGTGCTATAATTTGTTTTAGGATATAATCATTCAAGAGAATCAATGGTACTTAAAGGAAAAAAATATATATAATTAGAGAGGTATAACAGACTTTATGACCTAACTCTAATTATGAACTACTTGTGAATGATCATACCATATGTAATAGCTATATCGATGGACACTGATAATTTGGTTGTGTAAAACATCTACAGTTACGAGAGTAAAACCTTAGGTTTTTAGAGAAATAACTCCGATGTTAATAATTGTGAAATGTTAATTAAAGAGTTTAATTAATTTTTCTAAGTATTATTGGAGCTCAAAACTGTGGGTCCATTAGGTCCCCTTACTGGCCTTTACAATTGACAGTAACAAGACTCATGGAGAATTGGATGGTCCAATTAATTATGTTACGAAAGTAACTTAAATATATTTTGGGAATTAATTAAATGATGTGATTATTTAATTAATATATATTATTTAATTGATGAATTAAATATTATTAAATAATATGATTATTTAATTGACATATTAATAATTAAGAATTATTAATTGTTATATGGAGGTTTCAAGTTCGAACCTTAACAAGAGCAAAAGAATAATAAGTTATTATTTTATTTACTCTAAATAGGTCAAAGGTTCAAACCTAGTGAAGTAAGAATTAAAAAAGGATTTGGAATCCTATTTTAACTTGGATTATTAAACCCTAGGATTCTAGTATATCTTAATTCTAGTATATAAGATATACTTATCAGGAAAAAGAAACTATTCGGAACCCTAATGAGAACAAGGTGGTGCGGCAACTAGAGAGGAAAAGAAAAAAGAAATATTTTTTTCTCTCAAAGGGGTTGGCCGAATTCACAAGAGGAAGCAAGGCATTGCGTTCTGGTTCTCTCAAGCCTCCATTCAACTGCTCCCTAAATCTGTGACGTGCCCACACACACAGTTAATAGATCGCGGGACATAGCTCGGAAGGCTTAGTGTTAAAGGATCGAAAAGAAAACGAAGAAGTGTTCTTCAAAGGTATGAAAACAAATCTCTTCCTCATATTCGTGTATACAAAAAAAGGTCCCAATAAGACGATAAAATTTTTGAAACCTATCGTTGTTAAATCTATTGATTTTAATCCCTAGTATTTTCCACTGCGCGACTTACAAAAACCACCCCAAAGAGAAACCGCCAAGGGGCATCTGAGGAAAAGGTGATCTGCCAACTCACTACTGCGACCAGAATAATGCAACGTGAAGCCAAATGAAAACCAGCTTTAGAAAGATGATCCTCCATGGGGAGTCTATTAAGCAAAAACTACCAAGACAAAGTTGACTGGAAAGGAGAAATAAATTTGGACCAAACATCTCTTTACCAAAAGACTTACAGAGTATCCCGAATCATGGCGTCATAAGTAGATTTACAGTAGACTCTACCATCCTTAGAAAGCTACCAAACAAAATGATCCACAGTAGGGGATATTGCAATCCTCTCAATGCGGGAACAATCCCTAAAGCGGTCGTCCAGAGCCCATCTACCATCTTGAGTGTAGTCAGACACTTTTGCACGAAGAGGAGAAGATAGATAACCCGGAATTCCCAAAATATCGGTAATAGACACCTCTAGCCAATTGTCACGCTAGAAATCTTCTCACCAATCAACCAAACGCCCTCAAAACAAAGATAAGAAAAATGTGCCCGAAGCAAAGACCAAATTGAAGAAATAACATACCCACCCGAAGGTTTTAGAATTTGATTGAGATAACGCTTTTGAAGAAACGAATAGGCAAAGTCGTTAGAGGACATGAATTTCCAAGTGAACTTTTTAAGCAATGAGTCATTCAACAAACGAATATCCTTGAAACCCAAACCCCCTTGAGAGAGAGGCCTACAATAATTGCTCCATGAGACTTGACCAGCTTGGACTTGTCACACGAGCCCGTCCACAGAAAATTCCTCAAATTTCGATCAACTATATTCAGCAGCGACGAAGGGCATTTGTAGACCAAAAAGGAGTTATGTGAAAGTGTATCAATAATGTGAATTTCGGAGCTATAAAATGTCTCTCACGTGATGAGTAAAAAGTATACAATTTTGAACCCCTTCTAATTAGAGAGGGGTTGCTATTTATAGAAAATGATAGTGAGCCCAACAGTTGGCTCAACGATGTAATTTCTAGATCACGGACTGAGATTGTAGGCTTATCTCGAGATTCTCGGGATCAAAAATAATGTCACTGACTTGGTTAATGACAGCAGCCAATCCAGGTTGACTTAGTAGTGTGACCTAGGTCTTGGGCCTCCAAAGGATATTGGGCCTACTTTAACTCCTTCAAAGAGCTTATATAAAACTTGCATCACGTTGGGCCTAGGAAATGAGATGTAAGCATATTTTTGACCATTACATTGATAACATCTCTAGGAATTCCAAAGCATCCCTCCAACCTCTGACCTCTCTCGAAGGTTTAAAAATATAGTCCATTTTTGCTCACTCCCCTACAAGGGGGGTAAGCATTACCCCCCTCCCAAATGGATGACATGTGTCCATGGAGGGATAAATTTGTCCAAACATAATTACCTCCCTGGACACATGTCATTCATTTGGGAGGGGGGTAATGGTTACCTCCCTTGAAGGGGAGATGAGCAAAAATGTTCTCTTAAAAATACTCCACTATTCATAGACTTGATCATGTGTTAGTCAATCTATTATGAAAATATTGTACATGTCTCCAGACCTCAAAGCTATGGTGAGTACAATTTAAAATAAAATCTTTAACTTCTTAAATTATAAAACTCATATTTAAAAGTTTACCTATACTTTCAATGAAATATACATCTCTCTCTCTCTCTCTCTCTCTCTCTCTATATATATATATATATATATATATATATATATATATATATAATATTATTGTATATGATTTATATGTGATCATATCAAATGTACAAGGCTAAATTTTAATGTGATCACTTATGAGTGTATGTGATAATATGTGAGTTGATGTGATCGTACCAAAAAATACATGACCACAATGGATCCACCCTTGCATTAAAGGGAACTCTGTATATATAGTTAACTAAATGCAATTTATATTAAAGTAAATTGCACTAATTTACCATAACTATATGCTTAATTTTGTTTGACAGTATATATCTATATATCCATTTATTTAGATCAAGTATATTTTTTGAAACTTTTGTTATTGGTAGGATTCAAGCCGCAGACTTTAGAGTCATTTGCATAAATCTTAAGTTCGTCCATCTACCAGCTAAGCTACGCCCTCACGGCAACTATATACTTAATTGCTTGAGCCTCCCAACACATAAACATATATGGAGGCTTACGAAAAAGGGGAGACTTGAGAGCCTCCCCACCGCATCCAACTTTGTGTTTGGGTTTGAATCTTATTCCGTTATTGTTATGGTTTTCGGGAAATTGGAGATTTGTATTGTGGAGAGATCGAGAGAGAAAACTTTTTTCTTTTTTAATTTTCGATGTTATAGACTTATAGTATATATAAATAGATAATTATACTGTATTATCAAAGGATACGAAATGATAAAAATAACATTGTATTTTGTATAGATTAGTTATTAGCACATGCCCATATGGGCCCCATGCCACCATTTCCCTCTCCTCTCTTGAATCTTGATACTTACAAATCATTTATATTAATTTAATGGGATTTAATCATTTTCCCCCCTACTGTTTACCATATTAGAAAGGTGAGGACAGGGTTTCTTGATATTAGCCGTTAGCCCCCCTGAAATAGATATATTGTTCAAAGGCCCCCTTCTGTTAGGCATTCCGTTTAAAATCAGAGTTGACTGTTAACAAATGAGGGCATTTTCGTAATCTCACCAGTGGGGACAGTCAAAATAATTAGGGTTGAAGGTTAAAAATGTAAATTGATATTTATAATAAATAATATATTAAATAAAAAATCAAATAAGTGGAGGAGATGTTGCCAAGTCACTCCTCCACCCATCATCTTCAATTCTACTTCTTCTTCTCCAAAATTCCACGACCACCATAGACAGTACCTATCACCAACCATCACCATCACAAACCTTCATCGGTTTATCACCATCACCAACCACACAAACACACTCAAACACCATCATCACCATCACCACCACCACACACAATACTCGGAATTTCAGAACCCTAAACGAATTCTCTCTCCCTCTGCGATCTATCTTTCTCTCTCTCGAATCCACCTACATTTTCTATCTAAAACCTCACGCGAATCCAAACCCATAAATGAACATCTCACTCACCCAATGAATCAAAACCAGAAATGAACAAAACTCATTGAATCGCAAAACTCAAATCGCAAAAAATCCATTGCATGGTAGTGGTATCACCAACAAAAATAAACCCACCACCCATATCAAACCCACCAAACACACCCAGCTCATTCGTTGCTTCTCATCTTCATTTTCAATCTTCATTCCAGCCATTTTCTTTTTTCTTCTCTTCTCATCTCTGTTTTGGCATCTGGATTTTGATGGAGATGGTGGTGGTCTGGTGGAGATGATCACGATGATCACAGTGACAGAAAAAAATGATAACCAGATTTTTGTTTTAATTTTTTGTTATTTTTATTTATTCAAAATATAAATAAAAAAATATAGATGAAGAATTGATGGGTTGGTGTTCTTGTTTTTGGGTTAAATGAAAATAGATGAAGATTGAAGATGAAATTGGTGAAAAAATTGGATGCTATTAAGGTGTTTGATGAAATTACTGACCCAAATGTTTTTTCCTGGACTGAAAGGATTGGAGATGCTTCTGATGGTGTGGAAGCCGTGAAATTGTTTAAAGTTTTGATCTTTAATGGTTTTGAGATTAATGAGTATACATGACTAATATTTATTTTATATTTATTTGTTTGTTTTTTATCTGATATATATATATATATATATATATATATATATATATATATATATATATATATATATATATATATTATTAAATATGTTTTTAATTTTTAGTTTTTTAATTAATTAATAAACTTGTTTTATTTTTTTTATTATAGTTTTGTATATTTTAATTTAATTTAATAATATTTATTTGTTTTTTAAAAATTAATTTAATAATTGGAGGGTTAAATGGTCATTTCCTTGTTATATTAAGGATAAAACGGTCATTTGATCGTGAGACTGACGGTCAACGTAATATTTGGACGGAAATTCTAATAGAAGGGGATGTTTGGACATTATTATCGTTTCAGGGGGGAGACCAGCCAATTTCAGGAAACCCTGTCCTTACTTTAACAATATAGTGAACAGTAGGAGGGAAAACGATCTTTTCCCTAATTGAATTTACCAATATTCAATGAACTATTCATTCAAAAACAAAAGGCTAATCGATTAGTAATTACGGCAGAGATTATATTTAAATATTATAATATGTTGAGTTGACTAAATTAAGGTACGACATGATCTATATACTAGTACAGTAGTAACTGAGGTAGGCACTAGTGGGAGTGGGCATATGAAACAATGGTCGGTTAGTCAAAGGTTAATTGTTGAAGCCAAAAAATATAAATTATATAACACAACTGTATGTATTGTCTGTAATGCCAAATATTTATATTGAATTTATCCAACCAACGCTAACCAGATCAATTTTTCTATCAGGTTTCTGCTAGGGAGTTTAATAAAACACACATATTATACCAAAATTAATTTCTAATTGTCTATATCTTGGAATAATAAATTAAACGAATAATATATTTTTTTAAATGTGGTCCTGGTTTTGCAAGAAAAGACCACCTTTTGTTTTTTTTAAACATAGTATCAAGACCTAACAGTTTTGGGTTAGAGTTCTCTCGATCACATGCATCTATTTATATATTTATTCTTTATTTACGTTTGGTCCCCATCGGTATGACATAGTACTTAAATAACATTATTTTATTAGTGGTAAACTCATCGGTTTAACACGTGGAGGGTGTATTAGAATGTTAAAAGCATATCGATTCATTTAATTTGGATCATCTCGATCTTTGAATAAATCCAAACATTTTTTTTTCAGGAAAATTAAGTAAAAAGAAATCTACCAATCTCCTTACATAAATTGTCAGTTTAATATTTTATAGTGTAGTAGAGCATTGAGCATATCGATCCCCACGATAGCACCGAAAAGTTGTCTCTTTATCCGGTCAAACCATGACTAAAGAAATATCAAATATATGTCACTCTTTCTCACTAGGAAAAACAAAAGAGAGAAAAATTTAGTTCGATCGGAACTGTATATCATATCATTTGTACATGTTCATCTAATAAAATTTTATCGAAATTAAATTATATGACTATAGTTTTAAATTTAAATTTGTGTGTGATGATTAACTTTTATTAAACAGAACAGATGTAGGGACGATTTGATCATAAATTGGTCCACGAAGCATTTCGATCTCCCTTGAAAAAATTAATATTTAATAGATAAATGTTTACCCATTAAAAATCTAAACCTAATTATAAAAAATCTAACTTACAAAAATTAAAATTTAACAAAATTTGGAGATCAGTGGATCGATGTTTTTGATCAGTGAGAAGCGGACGCTATTTTTATTTTTGGAGAAGAAGTTGTTGGGTTGTTGGCAACATATCTTGAAGAGAAAGCACAAAAGTGGTGGTAGTAATCTTCATCTTCCAACATGTTTCCACACCCACTTGTGTCGAAGTTCAGAGAGTAGCTCAGCGGGTCGTACCGGCACTCAAACGATCTTTGCGGCCTGCCCACCGCGGTGGCGCGTAGGCTTCTGCACTGCTTCTTCACTTTCCTCACTAGTTTTGATACACATGTGCTGCTACTTGTACTACTTGTTGTTGTTGCTGATGATGAACCAGCAGTAATACAACAACATGATCCATTTGCGCCGCCGTTGGTGGTGGTTGTTGTTGTTGTTGTCGTGCTCTTTGGCCACCAAAGAAGCCACATTTGCACCATCTCTTTTCTCTACGGCTTTGTGAGTCAAGTGTGAAGACTGAAACAATTTATTTATAGGGAGAGGAGAGGAGGTGTATTCCACGCGTCAATGAGAATGTGTTTTTTTTTTTTTTTTTTTTTTAAAAAAAAAAAACAAAAATAATAATTGACACTAGATTTGATTTTGATATGAATTGCAACTCATACAACACATGATGACATGAAAGGTCTCCTCGGAATTGTTTTTCAACGAGTAATGGTTAGATTCAGACTAATGGTGTAAATATGGGCCGGGCCTGGTGGGCCTGGCACTACCGGCCCACCAAGGATGGCGGGCCGTACCCTACACGGCAGGCCTAAGGCGTGGGTTGGGCCAGGCCAGGCACAGCCCCCATGCCTAGCACGGGTCGAGTCTTCAGTTGAGGCCTGCCGTGCCGGCCCAGCTCAACCCACCAGGGCGGAGTGCTGAGCCCAATGGTCGACCCGGCAGGTTAACCGTTGGGTCTGCCAATTTTTTTTTTTTCCTAGCGTTAGACAATGCATTTTTTTTCTTTTTTTTGAATTTTTCAACCGTTGCTGACGGCAGCAAACGGTCAAAATTTAAAAATAGGTTGGAAATTACAATTTGCCCCCTCATCTCTTCTATTTTATATTTTTATCCACATTTCAAATTTTTCTATAAATACCCCCATCCATTCCAATTTCCATACACTTTCTCTCATTCTCTCCTGTAAGTGCCTCTTTTTTTATTGGCGTATTTCGTTGGCAAAATCACAATGGGGTTCTATATGTAAGGATAGCTTAGGATGGAAGAAAACCTCATTGCATGATCAAGAGCTTCAAGGAAGGTAGATTTCTTGACTTACTCTACTTTGAAGAGATGTAGTTGCACACACACACAACACTTGCATAACTCTTACTTGTATGTTGTGTTTGAAGTTTTTGTGCATCATTGGGTATTTAAATCTCTCTTCTTACATCTTGTGATTATAATGGCATATCTAGTTAGGCTTAGGATGCATTTCTTTTGACCCTTGGACTTTTGTTTGTGTGCTTAAGGGAGTGTGTGCGCTGGTCATGCGCTGGTGTCACCAGCGCAAGCTGACCAGCGCAACTAGTCCAGTGGACTACCGCTGGTCGTGCGCTGGTCTGCACCGGCGCTCTCCTCCAGCGCAACTCCTCCAGTAGGTTGTCGCTGTTGGTGCGCTGGTCGTCACCAGCGCAAGCTCCACCAGCGCATCTCGTCCAGAATGTTGCCGCTGGTCTTGCGCCCTTGAGGCGCGCCACTCGTCGAGCGCCCTTGCCAGTTAAAGGGCGTGCGCTGGTGAGTTGCGCTGGTCGTCCAGCGCTTCACCAGCGCAGCTGACGGGAATCTGAACCGTTTTTTTCAAAAACGATGTCACTTCACTTGGATCCCATTTATATATGTCTTGATAGTCTTGGCTCGGTTTGTAGAGCAAAAATTACACTTTTGAGAGCATGGTTGAGTATCTTCAAGCCAAGGTATCAAGACTTCATCTTTAAGCTTCCAAATCACAAAACCCTTCATATTGCATCTTTCATTTATCATCTAGCATAATTCTAGGTTGATTTCATCTAGGGTTTTTAGTTTTGCTCACATGACTTGTATCTAGAACATCATTCTCATATCTATATGTTCTTGCTTTACAAGATAGCTTCTTTATCACTTGAATTGATTCAAGATTGCATCTTTATGACTTGACTTAGTTTCAAGATTGTTTTATTGTGGTTTGTGAGTTGTATTGTGATAGATAATGCATATAGGATTTTGGTTGCTTATTTAGTGTTGGTTTATGCATGTCATCTAGTAATATGATATCTAGGATTGTCTAACATGTTCATCCTTGCCTAGATAAGCTTAAAATGTCTAACCTTGCATTTTTAGCATCTTGAGTATTTCACCTATTCACCTTAGGTTGTGCTATCTCTTCACTTTAGAGACAAGTCTTGTATTTACCTCTTAGGTAGTTTGCAAGCAAGGGACTAGAGTCACTATTAAAGGCCCGCGGGTAGCAAAGACGGATTAGTAAATTTAGGTGTGATGTGGTCAACCTAATTTGTAATCGTATTTGCAAATAGTGGATTCGAGGTTCTCGTGTGGCGCACATAACAGCCCGTGGTTTTTCCCCGTGTGGGTTTCCACGTAAATATTGTGTGTCCTCAAATTTCCGCACTTGTATGTTTTTTGTATATTGACTAGATTGGGGCTTTTTCGTAATTTGGACTAATCTCGAAAAATTGGGTAAAATTGTTTAAAATCTATTCACCCCCCCTCTAGATTACTTTAGGACACGTTTATTATTTATTTTCATCTCCATTCTCCAACTCTCCATTACTCTCTTTAATCTCTATTCTCTACACCATTTCATATTTTCATAATTTCATTATTACCCTCTCTCTCTCTACTCTCACTCTCTCTCTAATCTCTACACTACTAATCTACTATTCTAATACTATATTACTAATTAACTAATTTTCTTAACGGTCTTAACATGGACAATGATGATTTTGATCTTTCTGAACCAACGGGGGAGATTGTAAGGTTTTAGATTTATATTGGCTTGATTACATTGCAAAACTCTCTTTATTTGTAATAGTTAGTTGCTTAGGTGTTTCTTGGTGGAAAGGAGCTTCAAAGGAGAAAAATAACTTTTCATGCAAATATCATCTTCAAGAGGATAAGCACTTTCTTGAATGCTAAGGTATCAAGATAATTCTTCCTCTTGCAAGGCGTAAGCGCACATACACATACAATTCATACATGTGTGTCCCTGCATCTTTGAGCAAACCGCACACACATACATTGCATTTATATGTATCCCTGCATCATTGTGCTCATTTGGTAATAACACATTCACACACATATTTTGGCATGCTCATGCATTGATCTCATTTTGACAAATATTGTAGAATTGCATATTCTAAGACTATGTTTAAGAAATTACATACTTGTGTGATCTTGTGTTTATTTGTTTGGATTTTGTTGTTTTGAACTTGAATATGATCTCATATGATTCCTTTTTGAGTTCTGGTCATTTCGGTTACTCACTCATTTGATTTTGAGTTCAAACAAGGAAGTTACGCTACTTTACGTTCTCTTACAATGCATTGTCTTCGTCATCGTGTATCGAGTCAATTTCATATCCAATTGTCAAAGTTCCATAGTCTTCCTCGTGTGTCATTGAGTTACGGTTCGTAATCCGAAAGCGGATTCAAATTTGGAGTTCGAAGGCCGGAGAAATGTCGAAGAACACGTGAGGTGCGCAGTAGGGAGCGAATGAGGAGAGAGGAGGCAATATGCCACCTTCCCTCATTCCCGTGGTGGCCACGCGCCTCCACGGGATCATGGCTGAAGGTGGCATTTTTACCTTCTTGCCCTTCTCTTTCTCCATTTGGTGTTCCCTCCCTATTTAATTCAAATTTCGTGCACAACTCCTCACAACTTTTGCATTTTTGTTTTTGTCATATCTCTCTCATCCCAACTCCGATTTGAGTGATCCAAAAGCCAAAATTGTTAGTCTTGAAGAAAGGAACAAGTCCCAAGCATTTTCAAGTTCAAAAGATGACCAGATTTCTCGTGATGATCTGATCTCAGTTCGAGTTTCAACTTTTCTATTGGTAATCATCTTCTTTGCATTTCTCTTATGATCAACTTGATGATTCTTATTACTTGATTGATGAAAAATGTTTTGAAACTGATTATGCCGGTGTGTATAAAACTATGTGTGAATAGATTTTAATCCGGTTATTACCAAATTTTCGCAATTAGTCAATTTTATGAAAATAACCCCAATCTAGTCAATGCAATAAATCAAGTGTAAAGTGTGGAATTTAAATGACACTTGATTTTAGCGTGGAAATCTTCAACAAGGAAAAACCACGGGCTGTTATGTGCGTCACACATGATCCTTGAATCCACTAATTGTAATGGTGTCCACAACCTAAGTTGACCACGTCAAACCTTACACGGTCACTAACCCACCACCACTACCCGCAGGCCTTTAAAAGTGAACCTAGATTAATTTGCTTGTAGCCTAAGAAACTTTGACTTACTTCTCAATGAAGAGATTAAACAACCTATGTGAATATGCAAAGATATCCAAATATGCAATTAATGCTAGGTTACACTAAATACTTATCTAGGATTATAAGATGCCAATTAAATCAATCATAGATATTAATTGCTATATGACATGGCATACAACATAGCTAACATAGATTAACCAATCTTAGGTATAGCTATCAAAATACAACTCTCAAACAATCAACACAATAATCTCAATCTTGTAGATAGAATATGTTCTAAAAGTATACAAGTGATAAATGAGATTACTTGTTAAGTAAGACACAAAATATGTAAGATATTAGTGATCAACTTACCAAGCAAAGTGTGTTGAAGAAAACCCATGCATAGATGCCACCTAAATGATCATAGATGATGCTAGATGATGTTTGATGCACATGGATATGTGTTTGAGTAATTAAATGTGAGTTCTTTTGTGAATTTTTCTCTTGGAAAAATATGTTAAGTCAAAAATCTGATTTGGACACACTTAAAACGACCTAAAGACAAAGTAGCATACATATAGGATGTCAAAATGATGCTATGATGTTTTGATAAAAAATAAAAAAAATTTCCTTGGCCACTGTTCACCCATTATACGTAGGGCGGGTGTACAGCGGTTCGCTTGGGAAATGAAGAACATGTTCTTCGTGAACCGCTACGATGTTCACAAGGGTGACTTTAGGGCGACTTAAATGCGATTGCTCTCAGGTTTGGAGAGCCGTTGTCCACCCATTGTACGAACAACGGTTGAACAGCGATACACCAGTGATAATTAAATCGATCAAGTGCCCCCACGTACATAGGGCGAATGTACAGCGCGTAAGATCAAATTTGCTTAACGCCTTTCATGGGCGCTGTTCGTAGGGTGACCCAACAGCGGGTGAACAACGCCTTTTCATATATGATGCATCTTAAAGCCTACAATGACATGACATTTAACAAACAAGATGCAATCATTTAAACATGCATGAAGAGGATTTAAGAACATGAATGCACATACATAAAAACACACAACATACAAGAAGTATAGATATGCATGAGTTGTGTGTGTGTGTTCAACTAGATCTCTTCAATGTAATTAAGCACAAGTGTTTTACCTTTGAGTGCTTAACATCTTAAGGTCTTGAGAGGGCATTTGTTGAGCTTGATCACCAACAATTATAAGCCTAAGCTACCCTTATATCATAAACCCCAATTGTGGTTTGTTACCGAAATAAGCCAATCAAACTTGAGGAACTTACAATCTCTCCCTTTGGCTATATTGTGACAATACCACCACTCGCATTGATCCTTACAATAAAATTGAAACTAAAGGTCAACAATGATTTTGTACAATACAAAGAGATAATTAAAAGCTAAAACTTGAAGTCTTCAATCTCTTGTAGAACAACCAATCCTTCAAAACAAAAAGATTACACTTTCCAAAGCAAGTGTATGTGAGGTGATCAAGTGAAATCAAAAGCAAGCATTTGCATTTGAAGAATTTAAGCAACAACATGCCATGACTATGTGACGCGCCCCGAAACGGTCTATAATTAAGTATCCTCGGCGGCGCCAACAACTTGGTCGGCGCACGCGGGACACATGATAGTTCTCTAAACTATCGTAAAATAAATGGGGCGCGTATGTTTTTCCACAAGCGCACGGATCGTTACGATCGCATAGCGGCAAGTACGGTTCGTTCCACAGGGAGATGGATTCGTTAATTGTATCTAGTTCTAGTGTTTATTAAAGCATGTAAAAAGGAAAACGGTGTGTGATGTGTGTGTGTGGAGGTGTGACTAACTAGGATAGAAATGTAGCCGGGTGTCTTGGCTATCTAATTAATCTACTCCTAATTAAGTTAATCTACTCCTAAAGGCAAGACACCCTAACTACGAAAATAATGGTGGCTTGGAGAAAAGCAAAACATGAAACACATATGGGATATAAGTTTACCAAACACAAGATAGAGATCATGTTGATTGTTTAACATGTGAATTCCATTTAATTCGAGTAAGGGTTCGTTCTCTTGATTAAGGAAATTACCCTGGAATCTTGATTAGGGAATTCCCGAAATCATGTCATCACTCTCCAATCGGAAGAGTGATTGTGTCTAGGGTTTAGACCCATTAAGCACAAGAACATTGACCCAAGCTATCATAGCATAGTTATGCTAAGCCTTTTCCATTCAATTAAGCTAATAGTCAAACTCATACTTGGAGTGATAATCCAAGTACAAACTCAACTCTCAATTACTCTAATCATTCTAAACACATACATATTGAGTCTTCTACTAACATACATACATAAATGAGATAATTGATTACAACTACTCCTAAATCATTAGTTAATCTACTCCTAATCTCATTCATACATACATATTAATATCTAACTCTCAACACATATGAATATCATAAATAGAGATTATAATGATAGCAAAGAATAGAACATACTTGAATCAATTCTAAAGAACAATACAACATATATTATAGCATAAGTGTTAGGTTTACAAATACTCCCACATAAGTTACACATCATAAGAAAATACAAGGATATGAGTAGTAAAGATTACCCTTGAAGACAAGCCTCCAAAAGCTCTCTCAATTCCTATGAACTTCTATGGCTCGGTTTTTACACACGAACCCTCCTTCTCTTTGTATCTAATCCTCCATGGAAGGCTTTCCATGGAGGAAAATCCCCCATGGAAGCTTGGAGGTTGCTCTCTCTCTTTTGTGATGTTCAATCCAAGAAAGGGGTTTCTTAGAGCAAAGTTGGGTGGTGTACACTCTAAAAGAGAGGAAAATAGTGATGTATATATAGTGGAAAGTGTATAGAGCAAGAATGGGGATCAAAATATCCCAAAATATCTGAAAATCCTCTTGAGTCGGCCAGTTGGGCGAGCTCATTCACTCTGCCTCGCGGGCTTGTTCCCACCACCGGAAGTCACCTTGGAAAAAATGACGTTTCCCGCAAGCTTGAACCTTCTGGACGGCTGGCTTCTTCCCACTGCATAAAACCGCCGTCTCCCGGTGAGTTTGAACGTTCTGGAACACGGGAAAGAAGTCGCTGAACCAAGCTTGTGAGCTTGCATGGCCATGGAGTTTGGAGGATTTGGTGGAGAGTGGAACCTTTGCATGGGAGGCTCAAAGTGGGTCCATCGTGACCGGGAGAAGACCGGCTACCGATCTGGGTGGAGAACGGCCGAAAAAACCGTCAACAAATGGCCGGAATAGGTTGAGTTGAAGTCGAGTCACGACCGGGTCGAACGCGGGTCGAACACGGGTCGGGTCGCCCGGCTGCAGCTTGAAGACGACGTGACGTCATCCAGACGTCACGCTGACGCACGCCCATGCCAAAACGACGCCGTTTCTCTGCTGACGTGGCGCTGGTGCTGTGCCTTGCATGGATAATTACAATATGCACCCCTGATCTTCTCCATATTCACAGAATATTCAGTATTTTCCCGAATATTTCACTTTGACACCTGATTCTCCACAATGACATATTTGCCCCTGAATTCCCCTGTTTTCTTCCATTTAGGTTTTAACACCCACTCTGAGGTATATTTACCTACACATAGCTAAAACACATATTATATACACAAAAGTGCTCGGAAACGAACACAAAAGCTAGGAATAGGGAGCGCTAAATGTGAACATTTGGAGCGCGATCACTATGCAATGCAATGCTTCCCCTCAACGAGTTACTCCCTCTCAATTCATAATCTCCCCAATATTCAAATTTGCTACTCTCAATTAGCAATCTCCCTTACCACATACTACTCCCCCTTTTTGTCATGAGATAGGCAAAGAAGTTTCTCCAACCAGGTCACTTGTAGCAAAGAGAGATAGTAGCATACAAGACATTTGCATAGTCATATATAAGCACATTATGCAAGTCAATTAATTGGAGAGAAACAAGGAGATTTATTTTATGAAAATGCGTGATTAAGATGCTTTGCATGCAAGACATATTGCATTCAAGTCCAAAAATCAATGGTATTTGGCAAAGCAAATGACAAAGGTTTCTTAATGAATTCAAACCAATTTCACCATTTGTCATGAGTAAAGCAAGGATATAGAGTTATCAATCATTCAATTTTAAGGAGCAACTATATCCAACTTTATAAGCAAAACATGGCATGAGTGATTTTTTGCACCCTATTTGATTTTTCCAGGTATGAAACCCGTATGATAGTAGCCATGTTCGACAAATAAAGAAAGAGAGACATTTGGATTTTATAATCTTTTGAACGGATACAAGATCCTTTATTCATTTGAGTCTCATAATTTGCTTTTCACACATAATTTTACATTTTGAAATATGCAATCAACAATCATGCTTTTCATTTTTGAGCATGTCATATGAAATCATGCTTTTCATTTTTTAAGCATGTCATTTAAAGAAGCATCATGTCATGGAGATAATTATAGGTCATTCATTGAGTACTTCCTAAGCATATCTTCTAGTCCAAAAATGCATGTTTGAACATAAATATGACATGGATTGCAATCAAAGCAATGGTTCACACTTATTGAATAGAAAAACATATAAGCATATATGCAACCAAGCTACTCAAGCAATTAAAAAAGAAGCATAATGTATATCGATATTTTGCAAGTGACAAGTTTGCAAAAATGCTCTCTTTGCTTGAGTTCCCCTTATGGGGTCAATTTCTATACCACATCAATCCACAAGGCATATCCCAATAGATCTACTAAGTGTATGAAACCTAGTTGCATATAAGGGTTTAGTAAATAAGTTTGCTAGTTGATCATTTGTAACTACATGTTCAAGTACAATGTATTTGTTCTCAACTAGTTCTCTTATGAAATGATGTCAGATGTCAATATGCTTAGTCCTAGAATGTTGCACTGGATTCTTAGAAATGTTAATGGCACTCATGTTATCACAAAAGTGGGTTAGAGTACCTTGGTTGAATCCGTAGTCGACTAGCATTTGCTTCATCCATAGGAGTTGTGAGCATCCACTCCCCGCGGCTATGTACTCGGCTTCGGTTGTGGATAAGGAAATCGAATTTTGCTTCTTGCAAGACCAAGACACCAATTTGTTCCCTATGAAGAAGCAACCGCCCGATATGCTCTTCTTATCATCGTAATTTCCTGCCCAATCCATATTAAAGCCAACTAAACTAGCATTAGTGTTAAAAGAGTACCAAATCCTATAGTTGGATGTCTCATTCATATAGCGAATGATTCTCTTAAAGGAAGAGAGATGGGACTCCTTAGGATCCGCTTGGTACCTACCACACACACCCACATTAAAAGATATATCGGGTCTACTTGCGGTCAAATAAAGCAACCTACCAATCATTCCCCGATATAGAGTTTGTTTCACATTTTTTCCACTAGCATCCTTGCTTAGCTTCAAAGTGGTACTCATAGGTGTATCACAATGTTTGGCATTTTCAAGACTAAACTTTGTCACTAGGTTCTTAGCATATTTAGCTTGAGTTATAAAAATCTCATCATTCAATTGCTTAATTTGCAAAGCTAGGAAGTAACTTAGCTCACCAACAAGACTCATCTCAAATTCATAAGACATGACATCAACAAATTGTTGGACTTTGGTGTTGTTGGTTGAGCCAAATACAATGTCATCAACATAGATTTGAGCTATAAATAACTCATCTTTGTTTCTCTTGATGAACAAGGTCTTATCAACACTACCATTTGTGTAGTTATTGTCAACAATAAATTAAGTGAGCACTCATACCAAGCCCTCAGTGCTTGTTTCAACCCATATAGAGCCTTCTTAAGGTGATATACATGGTTAGGGTGATGTGTATCCACAAACCCCTTGGGTTGCTCAACAAACACTTCCTCTTGCAAGAAGCCATTGAAGAAGGCACTCTTCACGTCCATTTGGTGCAATTTGAACTTGTGCACACAAGATATAGACAAGAGAAGCCTAATGGACTCTAAACGAGCAACGGGAGCAAATGTCTCATCAAAGTCAATACCCTTAATTTGAGAGTACTCTTGTGCGTAACAATGCACAAGTCTAGCATTGTTACGCACTATATTACCATCCTTATCGGATTTGTTCCTATATATTCAATTGGTGCCTATGATATTAGTGCTCTTAGACCTAGGAATTAGAGTCCAAACCACATTCCTTTTGAATTGGTTTAGCTCTTCTTGCATGGCAAGAACCCAAAATTCATCATTTAAGGCTTCATCAACCTTTTTGATTTCAATTTAAGAGGTGTAGCATGTACAACTAATGAGATTAGCTATTTGACGCCTAGTCCTAACACCTTCATTCATTTCCCAATGATGTCATCTTTATCATGGAGTTTCCTAACCCATGGAGTGGGTTCATTAGAGTTCAAGAGAGGAACTTTATCAAGAGGTTGTGTGTCCTCTTCATCAAGGTTAGGCATCCCAACAATAAGAGTCTTTATAACCTTTTCCAAAGGAGAGTCATCAACTATAGCAACATTCTCCTCATAGTCAATAGTTTTTAGCCTACAATCATCTATGACAACATTAGATGATTCCATGACATTCCGAGTCTTCAAATTGAAAACTCAGTAGGCTCTACTATTCAAGGCATAACCAATAAAGATACCCTCATCACTCTTAGCATCAAACTTGCCAAGTTGATCACGGTCATTTAAAATGTAGCATTTGCTTCCAAATGAGTGGAAGTAGCTAACATTTGGCTTTCTACCTCTCCATAACTCATAGGAGGTTTGCCTAGTACCGGCCCTTACGAATACTATATTTCCTATATAGCAAGCCGTATTGATGGCTTCGACCCATAGGTTCCTAAAGACATTATTGCTAAGCAACATGACACGGGCCATTTCTTGAAGGACCCTATTCTTCCTCTCAACAACTCCATTTTGTTGAAATGTCCTAAGAGCCGAAAACTCATGGGAGATGCCTAAGCTATTGCAATAGCTTTCAAAGTAGACATTCTCGAACTCCCTCCCATGGTCACTTTTAATCCATTTAATGCTTTTAATGTTAGAGTCTTTTTCATTTTGAATTTTAGTGCAAAGCATTTTAAACTTGTCAAAAGTTTTGGAATTTTCTCTAAAGAAATATGTCCATGTGTACCTAGAGAAATCATCTACACAAACAAAAATGTATCTCTTTCCACCTAAACTCTCGGCTTGCATGGGACCTATAAGATCCATATGGAGAAGCTCTAGTAGTTCCTTAGTGGAGAGATACTTGCCCTTCTTGTGCATGCTCTTGGTTTGTTTCCCTTGTTGGCAAGGTCCATAAACACCATTGACTTTCTTCCCAAGCTTGGGAAGGCCACGCACAACATTGAACTTATCTTATATCCTTAGATCACGATAGTTCATGTGGCTAAGTCTTTCATGCCACAACTCAATTTGCTCATCCTTGGACACATTACAAGAGACAACTCTAGCCTCAAGACAATAACAATTGTCGCTAGATCTCATACCTTTCAATAAGGTTTGTCCATCGAGCTTTAGGATTGAGCAATCATCTTTGCTAAACAAGATGGAGAATCCTTCATCACTAAGATGAGAAATGCTTATTAGATTGGCTTTCAAGCCATCTACATATAAAGTATTGGACAAGAAGGGTAATCCGGGAATGGAGATGGTTCATTTCCCTACAACTCTCTTTTTAGATCCATCACCAAAGATGACAAATCCCCCTTCCTACATGACAAGAGTCTTGAAGAAACTCTTATTTCCCGTCATGTGCCTAAAGCACCCACTATTTAAGTACCAAAAATTAGAAGAATTTACCTTCAAGGCAATTTGAGCAACATGGCAAAAGTAAGCATCTCTTCTAATCCACCTAGGTGAAACATTTTCTTTCCTAGTGGTCATAGGTACTTGGGCTCTAAATGTCCTAGGATCATGCAAATTTGTTCTATTCTTCCTAGGAACATGCATCTTGGCTCTACTCTTCTTCTTTTCAATCATGTTTTTAACTCTATGCATTTTATTGTAATGAAAGCAATTTGGTCTAATATGACCATCAATACCACAAAAATTACATGTAAGGATGAAGTTAGGAATCATACCATTTCCTTGTGTATGCATAGGAGCCTTCCCATGTCGTTGTGGTTGAATCGGTTTATTGCTTTTTCGTTGTTGAATCGATCTAGCTTGTTTCCTTGGTTAAGCTTGCGTGATTGGTCTCTTTCATTGATGAGCCAATTGTTGAGGAAAGTTAGCTTGGGGAGCTCTTGTAGGTTGAGCTTGAGGTTGCCTTCTTGGTGCCACCTTCACTTATGCACTATGTGAGCATTGTCCTATATCAGTCTTCTTCCTAGGAGTTTGCACCAGTGAAGCCTCTTTGTTGCTCAAGCTCTTGACAAACACGGTCTTGTTGGGAGTGGAGGTCTCTTTGCCATCTTCAAACCTAAGACCTCTCTTGTCACAAGGACTCTTTCCAACACCTAGCATGTGGTCAAGCTTCCTGGTGATAGAAGCCATCCTAGTCATTGACCCTTTAGCTTCTTCAAGCTCCCTCTTCAAACTTTCTTCATTCCTCTTAGATAAGTCTAACTTCTCTCTTAGCTTATCTTCATTCTTTATGGATCTCACCATTTCTTCACTTAATTGGTCAACTTGGGTTGATAGCTCAAGGTTTTCTTCTTTCAACCTTCGAATCTCTTTCTTGTTCTTCATCATTGAGCTTTCAAACTTAGTGATGTAGTCGTGATGATCCATTTTCTTCACATTTCCATTTGTGGAGTTAGATGAGGAGTCATCTTCACTTGAGTCATTTTCCTCTTGACTCTTTTCCTCTTCTTCACTAGTACCTTTGCTCTTGTGGTAGGACTTAGAAGGCAAAGGCTATGAAGTTGGCTATGAGATCTTCATCATCCAAAGTCTCATCACTTCCACTCCATGTGGCAACCATCACTTTTCCCTTCTTGTTTTTCAAATTTCCACAATCGGGAGCGATGTGTCTTATGCTGCCACACTCATAGCATTGGATCCCTTTCATTTCGTTCTTCTCTTGCCTAGGCTCAAACTTCATGAAGGAAGTCTTTTTCTTCAAGTCTTGGCCTTTGGATCTAAAGCCCTTCTTCTCGAACTTGGCGAACTTCTTGAACCTTCTCATCAACAAGGCCATGTCTTCGTCCGAGTCATCATTCTCCTCCTTCTCAACTTTAGAGGCTTTCAAAGTAATTCCCTTTTACTTTTTAGGAGGTGTGGAGGTAGGACCCTTCCTAGACTCATAAGCTAGAAGTCTTCCAATCACCTCACTCGGCTTCATATATTTGTAGCCACTATTCTCCTCTAAAGCCGTTACCTTGGACTCAAATCTTTCAGGAAGAGATCTCACATTACTACAAAAAGAATCATAAATCACTTTAAATAGATCACTTTATATATAAAAAAAATATTATAAAAAAAAAAGATCTTTTTTAAGGGAGTGATCACTAAAATAGATCATGTTATGAAAAAAAGAAAAAAATGATCTTTTTAACGAAGTGATCATTTAAAATAGATCATTTTATGAAAAAATGAATTTTTTTATACTTAGAATAGATCAATATAAAAATGATATTTTTTCATTAAAAAAAAAAAACTAATTCTCTATATATCCAAAAAAAAAAAAAAAAAAAAAAAACAAATCCTCTACGATCTTATTATTATTATTATTATAGATTAATTTTATCTAAAGATAAGATAGATTTATTCTTTTTAATGTTTAAACAAATTGTTTAATTAAATAATTAGGTTTTAAACGATTAAAAAAAGCCTTCTTTCAAAATTGAATTTAGTTAATAAAAAAAACAAATTGATGTAGTTACAAAAACAAAACAAAAAACAAAAAACAGAAGTGCCACCTTTTTCTCCTCTACTCTCTCACGTCTTACACCTAATTTTTAATTTACTTAATCCCTTTTTTTTCTTTTTATTTATCAATTCTCAATAGCCACCAAGTCCCACTTACTATCTTTTTTTTTTTTTTTTTTTTTTTTTTTCTTTCTGAGTTTCCAGGTTTACCACTTTCTATTCGATTTCTCTTTGGCTTTGAAAAAAAAAAAAAATCATAAACAAGTTCATGTTCAACCACCAAACCCAGATTATGATTTATACAAGGTAATTAAGTCTTATTTATGCTTATTTTATAAACATTTTTCTCTTAATTTTATTTTTGTTATTGCCTTTCTATAATTTATTCATTCATTATTATATACTTATATACGAATTTAAGAAAGTATATGAATTTTGTGGAATAAATTTTAGATTTACTGATATTATCATCATTGAAGTGTTAATGTTCTTTGGTTATGAGATTATAATCCTTTGGAGGATTTATGTTTTATGAACAATAAGATTTTCTTGGCTTTTAATGTTTGTAGTAACATTGGGAGTTCAATTTTCTTTGGATTACCAAAATTTTATATCTTAGAATTGGTGAGTTGAAGTTAAATTCATGTTACATTCTTTCAAAGTTTTTATTTCTTATAAACTTTTTTATTCAATGTTCTGCAGATTTTAGAAAAGAGTTCAATCACCCAAGACGATGTTGACATTATGCAAGATGATTGGATGACTTTGTCGAGGACTGCATATAGAGATTAAGATACTGAATTTTAATAAACATTATATTGTTGAACTTTGATGAATATTGTGAAAATTACTTTGTAATTTGTTTATCAATTATGATATGTTTTATGTATATTTCAAATTTGGATGAATAAAATTGTTGAAAAATAATATCTTTTGTGTTATGATTTTTTAAATAAATGAATTATATATATATATATATATATATATATATATAAGTGTGTGTGTGAAAGAAATTAATAATATATTTTGTTTTCAATGAATTGGGATTGATTTATAAAATTGTAATAATAAATTAATAATGCTTTTTAAAAAGAAACTATAACAAATTATAATTTTTTACTAAGATGTTTTAAATAAAGATCACTTTTTTTTTTTTAAAGGATCTTTATTAAATTTAACCAAATCGCTTATTAAGTGATCTTGATTTAGAAGGTTTTTTAAGATCACACATATAGAGATCGCTTTTAAAAGTGATCTCTATGTATTTTCAGATCATTTTAAAAGCAATCTCTATGAAGATGTTTGTAGTAGTGTCATAATTTTCTACTTAATTCTCCTATCCGAATATGGGTCACCAAGTTGATGACTTTAGTTGACTATGTCCATCAACTTGATCTCAAAGTCGTTGAAGCACTCGTTCTCCTCCATCCTAAGCATCTCGAATTGAGTTTGAAGGGCTTGAAGTTTAGAGTCCTTAACCACTTCGGTTCCCTCATGTGCAACTTCTAGGATGTCTCACGCCTCCTTAGCAATCCTAGTGTTTTGAATCAATTTATATTGATTCTCGTCCATTGCACATAGGATGGCGTGCATCGCCTTTCTATTCCACTTAGATGCTTCAAACTCTTGCATGTTCCATTGCGCCTTAGGCTTGAGTACATCCTCTCATCCACCCATAGGAGTCATCATCGGTGGAGCGTGAAACAAATAATAGCACGGTGTGTATAAAGCTATCTAGAGGGGGGGTGAATAGATTTTACGCTTTTTACCCAATTTTTCGTGTTAGTCAAAATTACGAAAATACCCTCAAGATAATATAAACAAGCAAGTGTAATATGGTGCGGAAATTAAAACAACACTTGGTTTTTACGTGGAAACCCTCACGGGAAAAACCACGGGCTATGTAAGTAAGCCACACTCGAACCTCGAATCCACTAAATGTGCAAACGATTACAACCTAATCCCGGAAGTAATCACACACCTACCTAATCCCGGTATGAGTGAACCTAGTCCAATTTGCTTGCGTTCTAAGCAACCTAATCCCGGATGCTACACACAAGACTTACTTTCTCTATGAAGAGAATACAACCCTAAGTGAATATATGTGAATATCCAAAATGCAACATAGAGCAAGGGAAACCCTATATGCTTATCTAAGATGATTAATATTCAATTAAGAGCAATCCTAGATATCAAAACTAAATGACATGTCAATTAGTTTAGCTAATCAATATTAAGCACAAAACCTAATATGCAAGCACAATATAAAATCTCAAACATACATCATACTCATCTCAATATTGTATCTAAAGCATACAAAATAACAAACAAGTAATTAATTGAGATTGCTAGATAAGAGAAACACAAAACATGTAAGATATTAGTGAAAAGCTTACCAAGCAAAGTATGATGAAGATTCCATGCTAGATGACATCTAGATGATCTAAGATGATGCTAGATGATGATTGATGATCATGAAAAAGTGTTTGAGAATCAAGAATGGAGTTCTTGGAATTTTTCTTCTCTTTGAAAAATATCCTAAGTATGAATTCTGAATATGAACTCTCTTAATTGACCTAAAGTCAAAGTGGCATATATATAGGGGGCCAAATCAAAGTGAGGTCGTTTAAGTAAGTTTCAAAGAAACGCGCCAATCGGCGGTTTCAATCGGCGGCCAGGCCGCCGTTCATGACCGCCGAATTGAGCTCGTGAAGAACAGAGCATAAATGGCGGTTCATTCGGCGGTTTCGTGACCGCCGATTCCAACCGCCGAAACAGAACAGAGAGATCAAAATCAACCAGGTATGAACGGCGGTTTAGAACAGCGGTTTCATGCCCGCCGTTTCAACCGCCGAATTAGACTGAGAGATAAATCAATCAGGTCTTGAAACGGCGGTTTCGAACGGCGGTCGTGACCGCCGATCTTAACCGCAGAAATGCTTCAGACCAATCTGGACTGAAACGGCGGTTTCAGTCGGCGGCCAGGCCGCCGATCATAACCGCCGATCACCTAGATAGGTGAAAACCAAGGAGAAGCCAAGGGCATTCTCCATAGGCGGTCCTCGCGCTAAATCAAGCACATTCTCGTGCATGCGCGAACGTTTCCGAAAGTTATCGGGAAACGAATTACACAACAACATGACACAATTACACACAACAAAATATAATAAATAAGTGCAAGTGTGAAATGTGACAAATGAAGAGAATGCACACATATGCAATGAATGTTAAGTGTGTGTGTGCAACTAATCTCTTCAAAGAAAAGTAAGCACATAGAAATTTACCTTCGGTGCTTATCAACACGAGGTCTTCAAAGGGCTTCGAACAATAAGACCGATACTTAGGCTACCCTTACAAAGAACCCCCACATATGGTTTGATCACGAAATAAGCCAATTAAAAACAACGGGAATCCTTACAATCTCCCCCTTTGGCTATTTCGTGACAAAACCATCACTCACAAAGATTCCTCACAAAAAAAATAGAAACTACGGGACTATAATGATATTCTACATTACAAAGAGATAAGCTAATGCAACTTGAAGTCTTCAATCCTCTTGTAGAATAATCAATCCCTGAAAAGAGTTTCTAACATTTCTAATACAAGAAAAGTGTGAGATTAATCATGTGAGAACAATACCAAGCATTTGCATTTTTAGAATTTAGGCACAACATTACCAAATGTATGCAATGTATGATAAATGCAATGCTCCCCCTCAACGGGTTACTCCCCCTCAATGTATGTTCTCCCCAAAGTGTACAATAGCCTCTATATTTTGCACCTCCCCTTACCATATCCTACTCCCCCTTTTTGTCATGATATAGGCAAAGGAGTAGTCCCCAACCGGGTCACTCATAGCAACGAGAGATAGAAGCTTGCAAGATTTGCATATACATATAAGTCACTTTATGCACCTCAATCAATTTGAGAGAAACAAGGAGATTTATTTTGAGAAAATGTGTGAATCCAACATGCTTTGCATACAAGACATATAGCATTCAAGTCCAAAATACAATGGTATTTGGCAAAGCAAATGACAAAGGTTTCTAATAAGAATTCAAACCAATTTCACCAATGTCATGGGAAAAGCAAGGATATAGAGATTATTGATTTCAATTTAAGAGCAACTATATCCAACTTTATAAGCGAAACATGGCATGAGCGACTTTGCACCCTATTTGATTTTTCCGGATAAAATTATCCGTATGATAGTAACCATGTTCAACTAATAAAGAAAGAGAGACATTTGGAATGTAAATTCCTTTGAATGGATACAAGATCCTTTATTCATTTTGAGTCTCATAAGTTTTCACACAAGTTTTGCATTTTTAAGAATATGCAATCATCAATTCATGCTTTTCATGTGAGCATGTTTTATGAATTTCATGCTTTTTCATTTGACATTAGCATGTTATTAAAGAATCATCATGTCATGGAGATAACTATAGGTCATTCACATCATACTTCCTATGTAAATCTCCTAGTCCAAAAATGCATTTTTGAACATAAATATGACATGGATTGTAGACAAGCAAGGTTCACACTTATGGAATTTTAAAACATATATACATATGTACAACCAAGCTTACTCAAGCAATCAAAAGAAGAGGCATAAGATATTTCAAATTTTTTGCAAGAGACAAGAATGCAAACTAGCTCTCTTTGCTTGAGCTCCCCATATAGGGTCAATCATAGAACATCACTCCACAAGACATACCCCAATAGATCTACTAAGAGTTTTAAATCGAGTAGCATCTAAGGGTTTAGTAAATAGGTCCGCAAGTTGATCATTTGTACCTACATGTTTAAGTACTATGCATTTATTTTCAACAAGCTCTCTAATGAAGTGATGGCGGATGTCAATATGCTTAGTCCTAGAATGTTGCACCGGATTCTTGGAAATATTAATAGCACTCATGTTATCACAAAAGAGAGTGAGAGTACCTTGGTTGAATCCGTAGTCTACTAGCATTTGCTTCATCCATAGGAGTTGTGTGCATCCACTCCCCGCGACTATGTACTCGGCCTCGGCCGTGGACAAGGAAATCGAGTTTTGCTTCTTGCAAAACCAAGACACCAAGTTGTTGCCTAGAAAGAAGCAACCGCCCGATGTGCTCTTCCTATCATCACAATTTCCTGCCCAATCCGCATCACTAAAGCCTACAAAACTAGCATTAGTGTCAAAAGAGTACCAAATCCCATAGTTGGATGTCCCATTCACATAGCGAATGATTCTCTTAACGGAAGAGAGATGGGACTCCTTAGGATCCGCTTGGTACCTAGCACACACACCCACACTAAAGGAGATATCGGGCCTACTTGCGGTCAAATAAAGCAAGCTACCTATCATGCCACGATATAACGTTTGTTCCACACTTTTACCACTAGCATCTTTGCTTAGCTTCAAAGTGGTACTCATGGGTGTATCACAATGTTTGGCATTTTCTAAACCAAACTTCTTCACTAGGTTTTTGGCATATTTGGCTTGGGTTATGAAAATCCCATTGTCTAGTTGCCTAATTTGCAAACCTAGGAAGTAACTAAGCTCACCAACAAGGCTCATCTCAAATTCATGAGACATAACATCAACAAATTGTTGGACCTTGGTGTTGTTGGTGGAGCCAAACACTATGTCATCAACATATATTTGAGCTATGAAAAGCTCATCATTATCTCTCTTGATGAATAGTGTCTTGTCAACACTACCTCTTGTGTAGTCATTGTCAACAAGAAATTGAGTGAGACACTCATACCAAGCCCTCGGTGCTTGTTTCAACCCATATAGTGCCTTCTTGAGGCGATAGACATGGTTGGGGTGGTGTGCATCCACAAACCCCTTGGGTTGTTCAACAAACACTTCCTCTTGCAAGAAGCCATTGAGGAAGGCACTCTTGACGTCCATTTGGTGCAATTTGAACTTGTGCACACAAGAGATGGACAAGAGAAGCCTAATGGACTCTAAGCGGGCAACGGGAGCAAATGTCTCCTCAAAGTCGATACCCTCAATTTGAGAGTACCCTTGTGCTACAAGTCTAGCCTTGTTCCGCACTATGTTGCCATCCTCATCGGATTTGTTCCTAAATATCCATTTAGTGCCTATGACATTAGTGGTCTTAGGCCTAGGAACTAGAGTCCAAACCTCATTCCTTTCGAATTGGTTTAGCTCTTCTTGCATGGCAAGAACCCAAAATTCATCATGTAAGGCTTCTTCAACCTTTTTGGGTTCAATTTGAGAGGTGTAACAAGTATAGCTAATAAGATTAGCAAGTTGACGTCTAGTCCTAACACCCTCATTTACCTCTCCAATGATATCTTCTTTATCATGGAGTTTCCTAACCCATGGAGCGGGTTCTTTAGAGTCCAAGAGAGGAACTCTAGTAATGGGTTGTGTGACTTCATTAGATGTCCCAACATTGGGAGTCACCACAACCCTCTCCAAAGGAGAGTCATCCTCTAGAACATCCTCCTCCTCATGGTCATTAGACTTGAGCCTAGTATCATCAATGACCACATTTGATGATTCCATGACGGTTCGAGTCTTCAAGTTGAAAACTCTATAGGCTTTACTATTCAAGGCGTAGCCAATAAAGATACCATCATCACTCTTAGCATCAAACTTGCCAAGTTGATCACGGTCATTTAAAATGTAGCATTTGCTTCCAAATGTGTGGAAGTAGCTAACATTTGGCTTCCTACCCTTCCATAGTTCATAGGAGGTGTTTCTAGAACCGGGCCTTAGGAACACACGATTTCCTATATAGCAAGCCGTATTGATGGCTTCGGCCCATAGGTTCCTAGGGACATTGTTGCTAAGCAACATCACTCGGGCCATCTCTTGGAGGACCCTATTCTTCCTCTCAATAACTCCATTTTGTTGAGGTGTCCTAGGAGCCGAAAACTCATGGGAGATGCCTAAGCTATCACAAAAGCTTTCAAAAGAGGCATTCTCAAACTCTCTCCCATGGTCACTTCTAATCCGTTTAATGCTTCTAATGTTAGATTTCATTTCATTTTGTAATTTAGTACAAAGCATTTTAAACTTATCAAAAGTTTCGGATTTTTCTCTAAGAAAGTATGTCCATGTAAATCTAGAGAAATCATCAACACATACAAAAATGTATCTCTTTCCACCCAAACTTTCGGTTTGCATGGGACCCATGAGGTCCATGTGGAGAAGCTCAAGAGGCTCCTTGGTGGTGAGATACTTACCCTTTTTGTGCATGCTTTTAGTTTGCTTTCCTTGTTGGCAAGGTCCACAAACACCATTGGCTTTCTTCCCAAGCTTAGGGAGGCCACGCACACACTCGAACTTTCCAAGGGTCCGTAGATCCCTAAAGTTCATGTGGCCAAGTCTTTCATGCCACAACTCAATTTGCTCATCCATGGACACATTGTTTGAGACTATTCTAGCTTCAAGACAATAGCAATTGTCGCTAGATCTCATACCTTTCAATAAGGTTTGTCCATCGGGCTTTAGGATCGAGCAATCATCTTTACAAAACAAGACGGAATATCCTTCATCACTTAGATGTGAAATGCTTATTAAATTGGCTTTCAAGCCATCAACAAATAAAGCATCGGATAAGGAGGGTAATCCGGGAACGGAAATGGTTCCTTTCCCTACTACTTTCTTTTTGGATCCATCACCAAAAGTGACATATCCACCTTCCTCCATAACAAGAGTCTCGAAGAAACTCTTGTTTCCCATCATGTGCCTAGAGCACCCACTATCTAGATACCAAAAATTAGAAGAATTTGCCTTCAATGCTATTTGAGCAACATGGCAAACAAAGTCATTCTTTCTAATCCACCTAGAAACAATCTTAGCTTTCTTAGTGGTTTTTGGTATATGGGCTCTAGATGTCCTAGGATCATGCATAATAATATTATCATTCCTAGGAACATGCATCATGGCTCTTTTCTTTTTCTTCTCTATCATGCTTCTAGTTTTGCACATTTTTATATATCGAAAGCAATGTGGTCTAATATGACCATCAAATCCACAAAAATGACATATAGGAGTGAAATAAGGAATCATACCTTGTCCTTGTCTTTGTGGATGAAAGGGTTCAATCCTTTTTCGTTGTTGAACCGGTCTTGGTTGCTTCCTAGCTTGAGGTTGCATGATAGGTCTCTTTCCTTTGTGAGCCATTTGAGGAGGAATGTTGGCTTGAGAGACCCTAGGGGGTTGAGCTTGAGGTTGCCTTCTTGGCCCCATCTTCACTTGTGCATTAGAGCATTGTCCTACTTCTAATTTCTTTCTAGGAGCTTGCACAAATGAAGTTTCTTCTCTCTTCAAGCTCTTGACAAACACGGTCTTGTTAGAGGTAGAGATCTTCTTGTCATCTTCATACCCAAGACCCCTCTTGTCACATGGACTCTTTCCAACACCAAGCATATGGTCAAGCTTCTTGGTGCTAGAATCCATCCTAGTCATAGAATTTCTAACTTCTTCAAGCTCACTCTTTAGACTTTCTTCCTTCCTCCTAGATAAAGCTAACTCCTCTCTTAGCTTATCTTCTATCTTCTTGAATTTTTCAACTTGTTCACCTAAGAGGTCATTATGAGATGCAAGCTCAAGATTTTCTTCTCTCAACATCTTGATCTTTCTTGTGCTCTTGATTGCTAAATCATTAAACTCGGCATGGCATTTAGCAAGCACCTTTTTCTCCACAAAACTACTTATGGAGTTAGACGAGGAATCACTTTCTTCTTCACTTGAGTCATTTTCCTCTTGACTCATTTCCTCTTTCTCACTACCACTTTTGCTCTTATGTGAGGAGGCAAAAGCTAGGAGGTTAGCCATGAGCTCTTCTTCACTTGAAGACTCATCTTCCTCATTGGAGTCATCACTACTCCCACTCCAAGTGGCGGCCATCACTTTGCTTTTCTTCTTTTCATTGTGATTAGCACATTCGGGGGCAAAGTGACCGATCCCACCACATTCAAAGCATCGGACCCCTTTCCTTTCGGTCCTCTCTGGTCTAGGCTCAAACTTCTTAAAGGAACTCTTTTTCTTCAAATCTTGTCCTCTTGACCCAAATCCCTTCTTCTTGTTGAACCCCATAACCTTGTTGAACCTTTTCACAAATAAGGCAAGGTCTTCATCCGATTCATGCTTTGCCTCCTTTGCATCCTTAGATGCTTTCAAAGCTATTCCTTTAGACTTCTTAGGAGGAGTAGTGGTGCTAGGAGCCTTCCTAGACTCATATGCAAGGAGACGCCCAATCACCTCACTTGGCTTCATATCCATGTAGCCACTATTTTCTTCTATGACCGTCACCTTGGATTCAAACCTATCGGGGAGAGATCTCATAATTTTTTGCTTGACTCTCCTATCCGAATACGGGTCTCCGAGTTGATGGCTTTGATTTACAATGTCCATCAATTTGATTTCGAAGTCATTGAAGCATTCATCTGTAAGGATTCCCGTTTTGTTGATTGGCTTATTTCGTGGTCAAACCACATGTTGGGGTTTTGAATGTAAGGGTAGTCCAAGTGTTTAGTGTTGAAGATCAAAGGCCCTTCCATGACCTCAAGATTCAAGCACGCCAAAGGTATAATCTCTTGTGCTTGTTTTTCTTTGAAGAGATTTAGTAGCACACACTCACTTAGCATTCTTGCTATGATTGCATACTTGCTTATTTTTATGTGCATCTCTTCACATGTCACTTTACACACTAGCACTTTGGTTGATATATCTTGTTGTGTGTATATGTGCCTTATAATTCGTTTCCCGACATTGTTCGGAAACGTCCGCGCTTGCACTAATGAGTGCTTGGTTTCGCGCGAAGACCGCCTATGGAGAATGCCCTTGGCTTCTCCTTGGTTTTCACCATTGTTGGTGATCGGCGGTTATGATCGGCGGCCTGGCCGCCGACTGAAACCGCCGTTTCAGTCCAGATTGGTCTGAAGCAATTATGCGGTCAAGATCGGCGGTCACGACCGCCGTTCGAAACCGCCGTTCATACCTGATCGATTTTAATCTCTCGGGTTTGATTCGGCGGTTGGATCGGCGGTCACGTAACCGCCGAATGAAACCGCCGTTAATGCTCTGTTCTTCACGAGCTCAATTCGGCGGTCGTCATCGGCGGCCTGGCCGCCGATTGAAACCGCCGAACGGTGCGTTTCAGGGGCAAAAGTGTCTTTTCACATGCCCAATTCTTGATGTCTATAAATATCTTGTTTTCTCAATCTCTGAATAAGTTTCTTGAGCAATTAGAACCCTAATCTTTCAAGAGAGATTTTTGAGAAAAAATCAAATCAAGAACCTATCTTTAAACACTCAAATCAATTCCCTTTTGCATCAAATTTCATATTTGATCTTCTATGCCTTCATAGAATTGATCCATGCATGGTTTTGAATCATCACATCTTATTTGGTATGTTCTTCACTAATTTCATATTACTTTAGTGTTTTTCATATTAATACATCTCTTTAATTACTTGTATGCTTTTGATTATATGCTAGATACAAGTTAGAGATTATTTGTGATGAAAATTAATTGAGTGTTGTTTGTGATAGCTAATTAGGTTTTTAATTAATCTTGATTAGCTAAGCTATTTGACATGTCATTTAGCAATTGATATCTAGGGTTGATTAAATTGATTATATCATCATCCTAGATAAGCATCTAAGGTTACCTAGCCTTGTTTGTTATTTGAATATTCATATATATATTCACATAGGTTGTTTCTCTTCTTAGAGAAGTAAGTCTTGAGGCTAAGAGTGCTTAGGCCTCAAGCAAATTGGAATAGGGTTGCTAATAAAGGCCCGCTGGGTAGAAGTGAGGGGTTACAGACCGGAATGTTAGACGAGGTCTACATAGGTTGTAAACTTCATTTCAATTAGTGATTTCGAGTTCCGAGTGTGGCGCACTATACAGCCCGTGGTTTTTCCCAGTGGTTGGGTTTCCACGTATACATCAAGTGTTATTTAAATTCCGCACTATATTACACTTGTATGTATTTTTGACTAGTAGGGGCATTTTCGTAAAATTGACTTGCATGCGAAAATTGGGTAATAATAGCTAAAATCTATTCACCCCCCCCCCCCCCCCCCCCCCCCTCTAGCTTTATATTGAACACGCCTCGAGTATTTTAAGAACTTTCAATTGGTATCAGAGCGGGTTCCTAGATATACTTAGGTGATCCTAGCTCATTTTAGGTGTGTTGTGCATTTGTGTGATTTTTGCTCATTCATACATTTTGCATACATTTCATTCATTCATTTGATACAATGAGTGGATTCGGTGGCAACCATGAGGGTGCTTCAAGCACACGGCCACCCCTCCTCACCGGCATAAATTACTCCCAATGGAAAGGGAAGATGGAGGCATATGTGTGTCAAATCCATGATAGGGCATGGATGGCCATTGAAGATGGATATTCGCCTCCTATGATGACTCCCACGGATGGAGGAGAAGAAGTGCTCAAGCCTAAGGCACAGTGGACACAACCTGAGTTTGAGTTGTCCAAGTGGAATCAAAAGGCGTGGCACGCCCTCATATGTGCAGTGGATGAAAATCAGTACAAATTGATTCAGAACACTAAGATAGCCAAGGAGGCATGGGACATCTTAGAGGTTGCACACGAGGGAACCGAAGTAGTGAAGGACTCCAAACTTCAAGTCCTCCAAACTCAATTTGAGACACTTAGGATGGAGGAGAATGAGTGCTTCAACGACTTCGAGATTAGGTTGATGGACATTGTCAACCAAAGTCATCAACTTGGTGACCCTTACTCGGATAGAAGGATCAAGCAAAAGATAATGAGATCGCTTCCCGAGAGGTTTGAGTCTAAGGTGACGGCTTTAGAAGAAAATAGTGATTTTAAGGACATGAAGCCGAGCGAGGTAATAGTTAGACTTCTCGCCTACGAGTCTAGGAAGGGTCCTAGCTCCACTCCTTCAAAGAAGCAAAAAGGGATTACTTTGAGAGCTTCCAAGGTTGAGAAGGAGGACAAGGATGACTCGGATGAAGACATGGCACTTTTAATGAGAAAATTCAAGAAGTTTGTAAAATTCGAGAAGAAGGGTCATGCATCCAAAGGGCAAGAATTGAAGAAAAGGGTTCCTTTCAAGAAGGTTGAGCATAGGCAAGAGAATAGTGAAAGGAAAGGGATCCAATGCTATGAGTGTGGTGGCATAGGTCATATCTCACTAGATTGTGGGAATTTGAAGAACAAGAGAGAAAAAATGATGGCCGCCATTTGGAGTGAAAGTGATGACTCCGAAGAAGGAGATAAGTCATCAAGTGATGATGAGCTTATCAATAACTTCAAGGCATTGGGTGCCAATTGTGAAGAAAATGAAGTTGTTGGTAAGAATTCCGTTGCTAGTGATCCCATAGAAGAGAAAGTCGAAGAAGTAGCTCTAGAGGAGATAGTTGTTGCTTCGCATTGGGATATGGCACTTATTGACTCAAGAGATCAAGGTGAAGGTCTTGATGAGGAAATTGGATCCATAAGAGAGGAGGAGAGCCTAGAAGATGACACTAGTGGAGATGACTCATTATCTAACTCTACAAATGGAAATGTAGAGAATATGGATATGCATAACTTTATAGTCAATGTTGAAAGCTCCATGAAGAAGAAAGATAGATTTCTAAGGATTTTAGAGGAAGAAAATCTAGAGCTTACAACATACAATGACCTCCTAAAGAAGCAAGTGGAGAAAATGGATCTTAAGGACAACTTTGAAAGTTTTGAAAGCTCTAAGTTAAAGAATGAAAAAGAGATTCAAAGGTTAAAGGAAGAACTACTTAGGCTTTCAACACAAGTTGATCACTTGAATGATGAAGTGATAAGATCCATGGTGGAAGAAGACAAGCTAAAAGATGAGCTAGCTTTGTCTAAGAGGAATGAAGAGGGTTTGAAGAGAGAGCTTGTTGAAGCCAAAGAGTCATTGACTAGAATGACCACAAGCACCAAGAAACTTGACAACATACTTGGTGTAGGAAAAAGCCCTTGTGACAAAAGAGGTCTTGGATTCGAAGTGAGCAAGGATTGCTCTATTCCTAAGAAGACCGTCTTTGTGAAGAGTTTGGGTAAGATAGAAGCGTCACCGGTGCAAACTCCTAGGAAGAAGTTAGAACTAGGACAATGTTCAAAAAATGCACAAGTGAAGGTGGTGAAAACGAGACAACCCCAAGCTCAACGGATTAGAGCCTCTCGAGTCATCTCTCCTCAACAAATGACTCACTATGAAAAGAGGCAAAACATGCTACCTAATCCAAGGAGGCAACCCATTCCGGTTCAACCAAATAGAAGACATGAACCGACTCAACACCAAAGGAGACATCAAATGCATGATGAGTCTCCAATGACTTCACAAGAACATGGTATGAATTCTTACTTTGTACCAACTTGTCATTATTGTGGTGTTTATGGGCATATTAGGCCTAAGTGCTTTAAGTACATTAACCATTGTAGGATTGATAGCATGATAAAGAAAAAGAGGCTAAGAAGAGCCCATTTGCATGAGCCTAGGAAATCTTTTGTCAATAATCCTAGGTTAGTGAATGACATGCAACCTTTGTCCACTAGGAAGAAAAATGTTATATCTATGTGGATAAGGAAAAATGAACCCGCTTGCTACGAGACTAACAAGTCTCAAATAGGTTCAACTAAGTCCAATGGACTTGGTAGGTCCATAGGACCTCATGCCCTTCATTAATGAAGGATGATACTAACCCCATATGGGGAACTCAAGCAAAGAGAGCTATTTTTGCATTCTTGTCACTTGCAAAAAATTTGAAAAATCTTATGCTTCTTGGTTGATTGCTTGAGTAAGCTTGGTTTCACATATGTATATATGTTTTCAATTCAATAAGTGTGAACCTTGCTTGTTTACAATCCATGTCATATTTATGTTCAAACATGCATTTTGGACTAGGAGATGTATGTAGGAAGTATGATTTGAATGACCTATGATTATCTCCATGACATGATGATTCTTAAATAACATGCTCAAATGAAAAAGCATGAATTGATAATTGCGTTCTTAAATGCAAAAACTTGTGTGAAAAAGCTAATGAGACTCAAATGAAAAAGGATCTAGTATCCATTCAAGGATTTTACAATCCAAATGTCTCTCTTTCTTTATTGGTTGAACATGTCTACTATCATACGGGTTTCATTCCCGGAAAAATCAAATAGGGTGCAAAGTTGCTCATGACATGTTTAGCTTATAAAGTTGGATATAGTTGTTCTTAAATTGAAATCAATGAAATTTCTATATCCTTGCTTCTCTCATGACAATGGTGAAATTGGTTTGAATTCCTATTAGAAACCTTTGTCATTTGCTTTGCCAAATACCATGGTATTTTGGACTTGAATGCAATATGTCTTGTATGCAAAGCATTTTGTTTCACACATTTTATCTAATAAAACTCCTCGTTTCTCTCCGATTAATTGAGATTGCATAAAGTGACTTATATTGATTATGCATATACTAGAATGCTACTATCTCTCTTTGCCTTGAGTGACCCGGTTGGGGACTACTCCTTTGTCTATATCATGACAAAAAGGGGGAGTATAATGTGGTAAGGGGAGGTGCAAATTGTTGTAGCAATTGGTGCACATTGGGGAGAATATACATTGAGGGGGAGTAACCCTTTGAGGGGGAGCATTGCATTCATCATACATTGCATGATGTTGTGTTTAATTTCTTAGAAATGCAAATGCTTGTTTATGTCCTCACTTGATTCATCTCACTTTTACTTGAATTGGAAAGTATAGAAACCTTGTTTCAGGGAATGATTGTTCTACAAGAGATTGAAGACTTCAAGTTTTATTTTTATATATCTCTTTGTATTGTAGAAAATCTTCATTGACCCATAGGTTTATTTTTGTTGTGAGGAATCAATGTGAGTGGTGGTTTTGTCACGAAATAGCCAAAGGGGGAGATTGTAAGGATTCCCGTTTTGTTGATTGGCTTATTTCGTGGTCAAACCACATGTTGGGGTTTTGAATGTAAGGGTAGTCCAAGTGTTTAGTGTTGAAGATCAAAGGCCCTTCCATGACCTCAAGATTCAAGCACGCCAAAGGTATAATCTCTTGTGCTTGTTTTTCTTTGAAGAGATTTAGTAGCACACACTCACTTAGCATTCTTGCTATGATTGCATACTTGCTTATTTTTATGTGCATCTCTTCACATGTCACTTTACACACTAGCACTTTGGTTGATATATCTTGTTGTGTGTATATGTGCCTTATAATTCGTTTCCCGACATTGTTCGGAAACGTCCGCGCTTGCACTAATGAGTGCTTGGTTTCGCGCGAAGACCGCCTATGGAGAATGCCCTTGGCTTCTCCTTGGTTTTCACCATTGTTGGTGATCGGCGGTTATGATCGGCGGCCTGGCCGCCGACTGAAACCGCCGTTTCAGTCCAGATTGGTCTGAAGCAATTATGCGGTCAAGATCGGCGGTCACGACCGCCGTTCGAAACCGCCGTTCATACCTGATCGATTTTAATCTCTCGGGTTTGATTCGGCGGTTGGATCGGCGGTCACGTAACCGCCGAATGAAACCGCCGTTAATGCTCTGTTCTTCACGAGCTCAATTCGGCGGTCGTCATCGGCGGCCTGGCCGCCGATTGAAACCGCCGAACGGTGCGTTTCAGGGGCAAAAGTGTCTTTTCACATGCCCAATTCTTGATGTCTATAAATATCTTGTTTTCTCAATCTCTGAATAAGTTTCTTGAGCAATTAGAACCCTAATCTTTCAAGAGAGATTTTTGAGAAAAAATCAAATCAAGAACCTATCTTTAAACACTCAAATCAATTCCCTTTTGCATCAAATTTCATATTTGATCTTCTATGCCTTCATAGAATTGATCCATGCATGGTTTTGAATCATCACATCTTATTTGGTATGTTCTTCACTAATTTCATATTACTTTAGTGTTTTTCATATTAATACATCTCTTTAATTACTTGTATGCTTTTGATTATATGCTAGATACAAGTTAGAGATTATTTGTGATGAAAATTAATTGAGTGTTGTTTGTGATAGCTAATTAGGTTTTTAATTAATCTTGATTAGCTAAGCTATTTGACATGTCATTTAGCAATTGATATCTAGGGTTGATTAAATTGATTATATCATCATCCTAGATAAGCATCTAAGGTTACCTAGCCTTGTTTGTTATTTGAATATTCATATATATATTCACATAGGTTGTTTCTCTTCTTAGAGAAGTAAGTCTTGAGGCTAAGAGTGCTTAGGCCTCAAGCAAATTGGAATAGGGTTGCTAATAAAGGCCCGCTGGGTAGAAGTGAGGGGTTACAGACCGGAATGTTAGACGAGGTCTACATAGGTTGTAAACTTCATTTCAATTAGTGATTTCGAGTTCCGAGTGTGGCGCACTATACAGCCCGTGGTTTTTCCCAGTGGTTGGGTTTCCACGTATACATCAAGTGTTATTTAAATTCCGCACTATATTACACTTGTATGTATTTTTGACTAGTAGGGGCATTTTCGTAAAATTGACTTGCATGCGAAAATTGGGTAATAATAGCTAAAATCTATTCACCCCCCCCTCTAGCTTTATATTGAACACGCCTCGAGTATTTTAAGAACTTTCATCATCCTCTCCCATCCTTAGAAGCTCAAACTGAGTTTGGAGGACTTGAAGCTTGGACTCCTTCACCACCTCGGTTCCCTCATGTGCAACTAGAAGGATGTCCCATGCCACTTTGGCAATCTGAGTATTCTGAATAAGCTTGTACTGATTCTCATCCATAGCACACATAATGGCATGCATAGCCTTCCTATTCCACTTAGAAGCCTCAAACTCTTGCGTGTTCCATTGCGCCTTAGGCTTCAAAACATCTTGTCCTCCACCCTCGGGAGTCATCATAGGGAGATCATATCCGTCTTCCACCGCCATCCATGCACGGTCATGAATTTGGCATATGTAGGATTCCATCTTCCCTTTCCATTGGGAATAGTTCAATCCGGTAAGAAGTGGAGGCCTTGTGCTAGAAGCTCCTTCGTGGCCACCACTATTTCCACCGTTTCCACTCATAGTGTTTATGAATGAATGAAATGAATGCAAATGTATGAATGATCAAAAATCACACAAAATGCAAAACACACCAAAATAAGCAAGGATCACCTATGTATGTCTAGGAACCCGCTCTGATACCAATTGAAACAAATAATAGCACGGTGTGTATAAAGCTATCTAGAGGGGGGGTGAATAGATTTTACGCTTTTTACCCAATTTTTCGTGTTAGTCAAAATTACGAAAATACCCTCAAGATAATATAAACAAGCAAGTGTAATATGGTGCGGAAATTAAAACAACACTTGGTTTTTACGTGGAAACCCTCACGGGAAAAACCACGGGCTATGTAAGTAAGCCACACTCGAACCTCGAATCCACTAAATGTGCAAACGATTACAACCTAATCCCGGAAGTAATCACACACCTACCTAATCCCGGTATGAGTGAACCTAGTCCAATTTGCTTGCGTTCTAAGCAACCTAATCCCCGGATGCTACACACAAGACTTACTTTCTCTATGAAGAGAATACAACCCTAAGTGAATATATGTGAATATCCAAAATGCAACATAGAGCAAGGGAAACCCTATATGCTTATCTAAGATGATTAATATTCAATTAAGAGCAATCCTAGATATCAAAACTAAATGACATGTCAATTAGTTTAGCTAATCAATATTAAGCACAAAACCTAATATGCAAGCACAATATAAAATCTCAAACATACATCATACTCATCTCAATATTGTATCTAAAGCATACAAAATAACAAACAAGTAATTAATTGAGATTGCTAGATAAGAGAAACACAAAACATGTAAGATATTAGTGAAAAGCTTACCAAGCAAAGTATGATGAAGATTCCATGCTAGATGACATCTAGATGATCTAAGATGATGCTAGATGATGATTGATGATCATGAAAAAGTGTTTGAGAATCAAGAATGGAGTTCTTGGAATTTTTCTTCTCTTTGAAAAATATCCTAAGTATGAATTCTGAATATGAACTCTCTTAATTGACCTAAAGTCAAAGTGGCATATATATAGGGGGCCAAATCAAAGTGAGGTCGTTTAAGTAAGTTTCAAAGAAACGCGCCAATCGGCGGTTTCAATCGGCGGCCAGGCCGCCGTTCATGACCGCCGAATTGAGCTCGTGAAGAACAGAGCATAAATGGCGGTTCATTCGGCGGTTTCGTGACCGCCGATTCCAACCGCCGAAACAGAACAGAGAGATCAAAATCAACCAGGTATGAACGGTGGTTTAGAACGGCGGTTTCATGCCTACCGTTTCAACCGCCGAATTAGACTGAGAGATAAATCAATCAGGTCTTGAAACGGCGGTTTCGAACGGCGGTCGTGACCGCCGATCTTAACCGTAGAAATGCTTCAGACCAATCTGGACTGAAACGGCGGTTTCAGTCGGCGGCCAGGCCGCCGATCACCTAGATAGGTGAAAACCAAGGAGAAGCCAAGGGCATTCTCCATAGGCGGTCCTCGCGCTAAATCAAGCACATTCTCGTGCATGCGCGGACGTTTCCGAAAGTTATCGGGAAACGAATTACACAACAACATGACACAATTACACACAACAAAATATAATAAATAAGTGCAAGTGTGAAATGTGACAAATGAAGAGAATGCACACATATGCAATGAATGTTAAGTGTGTGTGTGCAACTAATCTCTTCAAAGAAAAGTAAGCACATAGAAATTTACCTTCGGTGCTTATCAACACGAGGTCTTCAAAGGGCTTCGAACAATAAGACCGATACTTAGGCTACCCTTACAAAGAACCCCCACATATGGTTTGATCACGAAATAAGCCAATTAAAAACAACGGGAATCCTTACAGAGCGTAGCCGTCTTCATCCGCCATCCAATCTCGGTCATGGATTTGGCATATGTACGACTCCATCTTGCCTTTCCAAGAGGCATAATTAATCCCGGTGAGTAAAGGAGGCCTTGTGCTAGAAGCACCCTCGTTACCGCCACCGTTTCCACTCATAGTGTTTATGAATGAATGAAATGGATGATAAAAAATCACACAAAATGCAAAACACACCAAAATAAGCAAGGATCACCTAAGTATATCTAGGAACCCGCTCTGATACCAATTGAAACTAATAATACCGGTGTGTATAAAACTATCTAGAGGGGGGTGAATAGATTTTAATCCGGTTATTACCAAATTTTCGCAATTAGTCAATTTTATGAAAATAACCCCAATCTAGTCAATTCAATAAATCAAGTGTAAAGTGCGGAATTTAAATGACACTTGATTTTTACGTGGAAACCTTCAACAAGGAAAAACCACAGGCTGTTATGTGCGCCACACACGATCCTCAAATCCACTAATTGTAAATTGTAATGGTGTCCACAACCTAGGTTGACCACATCAAACCCTACACGGTCACTAACCCACCACCACTACCCGCAGGCCTTTAAAAGTGAACTTAGATTAATTTGCTTGCGGCCTAAACAACCATAGACTTACTTCTCAATGAAGAGATTAAACAACCTATGTGAATATGCAAAGATATCCAAATATGCAATTAATACTACGTTACACTAAATGCTTATCTAGGATTATAAGATGCCAATTAAATCAATCATATATATTAATTGCTATATGACATGGCATATAACATAGCTAACATAGATTAACCAATCCTAGGTATAGCTATCAAATTACAACTCTCAAACAATCAACACAATAATCTTAATCTTGTAGATAGAATGTTCTAAAAGCATACAAGTGATAAATGAGATTACTTATTAAGTAAGACACAAAATACGTAAGATATTAGTGACCAACTTACCAAGCAAAGTGTGTTAAAGAAAACCCATGCATAGATGCCACCTAAATGATCATAGATGATGCTAGATGATGTTTGATGCACATGGATATGTGTTTGAGTAATTAAAGGTGAGTTCTTTTGTGAATTTTTCTATTGGAAAAATATGCTAAATCCAAAAATCTGATTTGGACTCACTTAAAACAACCTAAAGACAAAGTAGCATATATATAGGATGTCAAAATGATGCTACGACGTTTTGATAAAAAAATTAAATTTTTTGCTTTGGCCACTGTTTACCCATTCTACGTAAGGCGGGTGTACAGTGGTTCACTTGGGAAATGAAGAACATGTTTGTTGTATGCATAATTTCGTCAATCGGACACGTCATCAAGAGAGACAATAAATGCGGAAGAAAGCATTGCCACATCACTCGTTGACCAGGTCAAAAGGGAAACATGGACCAGGGAATACATCGGGTCTCATGTCAATATAAGTCAAGGGTGTGGTCGCCAGATCTGAACAAGTACTCGCTAGGGATAAAAGCGTGGTTGCCGAAGGATGATACCCAGAAGTGAAGGTGTTCGCTGCATCAGTTTACTAAGCATAAACCGACTCGGCCGAAACGCAGAGATAAAACCCTAACTCATGGAAGACCCCTAACAATGAGGAATTATAGAAGGAAAAGACAGGGAACAAATCCTAATCCGCGGCAACGTGGGATTCCAAATATAAAACCAAGAGGAAGTCTTATTCCCAATACGGCTAAAATCAAGGAGAAACCCTAATTGTCATGTATAAATAGAACCACCTATCCCACGAGGAAGGGGTTCAAAAACCTAAAGAGAGAAAAGCAAGAACTCGAGAGATTTGAGTGTGTAACCGAAACAAGCTAATTATAGTGTTATTTTCCTGTCCTCCGGGACGCCGTGGTTTTTTCCCATTCAAGGGTTTTTTCCATGTAAATCTGTCTCTTGCATGCGCTGATTTTCTTTCTTATTTAGTGTTTGTTTTGATTTGATTGTTGGTCACGTGGTAATCCAAATTCCACCGTCAACAATTGGCGCTAGAATGAGGGGGTTTGAATAGAAACTTCGAAGAACCCTTACGAACTGAAAACATGAGCAACGACAACCACAAGGATGGAAACTCCAGTGGAGATCAAATTGTTGAAGCAATTGCACCAACAGGAGATAAGGCAGTGATGATCGGGGAATAATCGGCGGCAACACCAGGAACTAGGACAGCCGACCCGGGAACTCTACAGCATTTCCAAACTGCGTTGATGAACTTGATCAACAAGGCTAACAAAATAGGGCTCTCACTTCCCATAGACCTGGGAGTCTCTTCTCCCTAAGAATTAACCACACCTGGAACCCAGCCGCTTGGGAGACTACGGTCAGAAGTCCACATTACAACCCCCGACGCTCAAGTAAGACAGTCCATTGAAGAAATCCCCCAAGACCACCCTGAAAGTTTCGAGGGAAGAAAACAAAGGAAGGGAAAAGGCATATTGAATGAGGAATCCTTAGAGGTGCGAGACCACGAGCGGATACATGGGGCAAATTCCAATGACACATACCAAAGGAGACGGCGGAGACACCGCTCTATCTCATCTGAACACAAAAGTCCCCGACAAAGGAGAGAATTACTATCCAAAAGAGTACGGCGAAGAAGGTCTGAGAGCGTGGATGATCGGATTGGTAGGAACTCGGATGATAAAGACGACTATAGGAGAATGACAATCAAGAGTAGACTTGATCCAGCGAGAGAACCAACTGGTCATCGAGATGTCACCTTACAAGAGCTGTCGAGGAAGGTCTTGGCAATGGCATGGAGATATGGTCGCAACGTGTCTTCGGATGATGAGTCAGATAGCCCATTCGTCGATCACATTGCTCGCACCCAGTTCCCAGATAGATTCAGAATGCCAACCATCGAGCAGTATAAGGAAAATAGAGATCCGAAGGAGCATGTCCACCGATTCCGTAATATTATGGCCCAGTATTCATCCAATGACGGACTGTTATGCCTCACCTTCCCGTAAACATTCGGTGACCTCGCCTCCAGGTGGTTTGGGCGACTTCCGCCCGGGAGTATTAATAGTTTCTCAAGCCTCAGCAAGGCATTCATAAGACAGTTCATGGGAAGTGTGCAGAGAAGAAAATCACTCGCCCATCTATCAAACCTGAAGCAGGAACGCAATGAGTCGATCAAGAAGTATCTAGCAAGATTCGGAAAGGAGGTCGCTCAAATTGAAGACGCCAGTGATGTAGCTGTCATCGCCGCCTTCACCAATGGGTTACAAGGTGGATGACTATCTTTTGACCTGCGAAGAGATAGGTCGAAAACGTATGAAGAAATGATGGAAATAGCTGGCGATTATGCACTAGCAGAAGAAAAAGAAGTCGCACAAGTCGGTAGTTATGTGCATGGCCACAAGCCTAACTCAAAGTCAGAGCACAAGGATGACAAGAAGATGCAGTCACGCGACCACCAGAAAGACGAGAAGGGCCAAAAGGGCTATCCAAGGGAAAACAGGGGAAGCACCCGAGCCAGTAGGTTTCGGGGAAGGTACAACCATTACACTCCTTTAACAAGTGATCAGGAGGAGATACTCTCTGTAGTAGAAGACAAGGGACTCGCCAAGTACCCTCGGCAACAGTCAGCCAATGCTCGAAGGGACACAACCAAATACTGCCAATTCCACAAAGATCATGGGCAAAACACCTCGAAATGTTTCCAACTGCGTGATCACAATGAAAGTCTAATCAGAGATGGGCATCTGAAAGATTTTACTCTAAGAGGAGACAAACATGGCGGTCGCTAAGGTAGCCGCCAAGGAAGCGGGCAGGAAAGAAAAAGCCCAAGGAGAAGCAGCCCCAATGCAGTAATAAATACCATTTTCGGAGGGCCCCATACTTGGTAGAAGCAATCGGGAGAGAATGTCAGAAGTCCGAGAAGTAATGTATGAGAGCAGAAATATGGAGATAAACTCTGTACAAAGAAACCCCAAGAAAGGAAGAGAAGGGCATGACCCCATAACATTTACTGCAGAAGACTCAGAGGTGATTGACGCCAAACCCAATGATGCAATCGTAGTAGAAGTTCAAATAGCACACAGGGATGTCCTCCGAGTAATGATAGACAATGGGAGTTCAGCTGATATTTTGAGTGCCAGAGTATACGATGAGCTGCGACTGGAAAGGAAAGATCTGGAACCCTTCCACGTACCATTGAAAGGTTTTAGAGGCGCAGAAGTAAGATCGTTGGGAACCGTGAAACTACCGGTAAGATTTGGTACAGCACCATGCGGGCGAACAATCCTACTTGATTTTATCGTGGTCGACATACACAACTGGTCGTATAATGCTCTACTCGGCCGACCATTCCTCAACAAAGCCCGAGCAGTCACTTCAACCCACCCATTGAAAGTAAAATTCCCTAAGGAGTTTGGAGTTGGAGAATTAAAGGGATCTCAGGAAATGGCTCGTCGCGCTAACCTCTCAATCTTCAAAGATAAGGCAGAAGTGGAAGCTTTAAGCATACTCGAGGTAGATAAGGAAGTGCAAGAAGAAAATCCGGAAACCTTCGAATTAGACCCAAGGGATAAAGCAAGCAGAGAAAAAGAAGAGCCAACTGAGTCAATTATTCTAAACGAAGTAGAACTAGACAAAACAGTCAAAATTGGAGCAAGGCTGGCTGAACAAGTTAAGAGAGATATATCAAATTTGTTGAAAGAGTACAAGGAAATTTTCGCATGGAGCCATAAAGACATGCCAGGGATTAGTAGGAGTGTGATCTCTCGCAACCTGGCTGTAAACGAAAAAAGCAAACTGGTGATGCAGAAAATGAGAAGCTTTAACCCGAAAAGAAGCGCAGCAATAAAAGAGGAAGTGTCCAAGTTACTCGCCACAGGGTCAATCAGAGAAGTTAAGTACCCGGAATGGGTGGCGAACGTAGTTCTCGTAAAAAAGAAGAACAATCAGTGGAGAATGTGTGTAGACTTCACCGATTTGAATAAGGCTTGCCCTAAAGATAGCTTCCCGCTACCAAGAATATACCAGTTGGTCGATGCAACAGCTGGACACGAGACGTTGAGCTTCATGGATGCGTACTCAGGCTATAACCAAATCAAGATGCACCAGCCAGATGAAGAAAAGACAGCATTTACCACAGATCAAGGGTTATACTACTACACAGTCATACCATTCGGGCTGAAAAACACTGGAGCAACTTACCAACGCTTAGTCAACAAGATGTTTGCCAGGCAGATAGGAAGAAATATGGAGGTATACGTTGACGATATGCTAACGAAAAGCATCACAGCGGATAAGCATGTGGATGATCTGAGGAAGACATTCGATGTATTGACTAGGTACGGGATGAAGCTGAATCCCGCGAAATGTGTATTCGGTATACCATCTGGAAGGTTCCTCGGATACCAGGTACATCAAAGAGGAATAGAAGTGAACCCTGACAAAATCCAAGCATTGGCAAAAATGGTCTCCCCAAAGACCCTGAAGGACGTCCAACGACTCACGGGATGCTTGGCATCATTAAACAGGTTCATAGCAAAGTCAACAGACCGATGCCTACCATTTTTCAAAGCTCTAAAGAAGGGCAAAGGAGTCGAGTGGAACGAAGATTGTGAAAAGGCTTTCCAAGCCTTGAAAGAATACCTCGGGCGAGCACCGCTGCTATCAAAACCAGAAACGGGAGAAACGCTATATATGTATTTGTCCGTCTCTGAAGCAGCCACGAGTTCCATGCTGATAAGACAGGAGGATGAAGTCCAGAAACCAATATACTACACTAACAAAGCACTGTAGTTGAGACAAGGTACTCACCAACCGAAAAGATGGCACTCGTTCTAATAACGATAACAAGGAAGTTAAGGCCATATTTATAGGCTCATAAAATCGGAGTATACACCAATTGCCCACTGAAATTAATTCTGTAAAAGCCAGAGGTATCCGGCAGATTAACGAAGTGGGCGATCGAGTTAAGTGAGTTCGATGTAGAGTATCTTCCAATGACAGCAATTAAAGCCCAAGCGATGGCAGACTTTGTGGCAGAGTTCACCGAGCCAGACATAAAAGTGGCAAGAATGATGGTGGAGCAAAATAAGAAAATATTCAGGTGGCAACTCCGCGTTGACAGGTCGTCAAACACGCACTGCAGCGGGGCAGGGGTAGTAGTGTCAACCCCGGAAGGAGATTCAGTCGAATGTACCTTGCGTTTTGACTTCAAAGCTACTAACAACCAAGCCGAATACGAGGCACTCATAGCAGGATTAAAGGTTTGCACAGTTCTAGGAGCAGATGAGGTGGAAATCTTCAGCAACTCCCAAGTCGTTGTCAATCAGGTGCTAGATGAATACCAGGCGAGAGACGAAGGCATGATCGCTTACCTGAAATTAGCAAAGGAGCTGCTGGGAAGATTTAAAGAATACAAAATTATCTAGGTCCCCAGAGAAGAAAACGAGCAGGCTGACGCCTTGGCCAAATTGGCATCCGCCACAATTAACATCTGGCCCAGAACTATTCCTATGATCCACCTACTATAGCCAAGTATAATCAAACAAATGGAAGTTGGGGCAATATTTGGCGAGACTTGGATTACACCAATCAAAGAATACCTCGTCAATGATGTACTCCAAAGCAATCCATTGGAGGCAAAACGACTGAAGTACAGAGCTACAAGATATTCAGTACTCAATAGAGAACTATACAAGAGGGGGTACTCAAGGGCACTGCAGAGATGCGTCGGGCCTAAAGAAGCAGAATGGATCTTAAGAAGCATACATAGTGGAAATTGTGGGAATCATGTTGGAGGTGTCAGCCTAACCCACAAAATATTAAGACAAGGTTTTTACTAGCCAACATTGTTCGCTGATGCTAAAAGGGTAGCAGCAAGGTGTGAGGCATGTCAGAAAATTGCAAACAACATTCGCCAACCACCTAAACTCTTGCAGAGTATTACCTCGCCTTGGCCATTCGCCATATGGGGAATTGACTTGATCGGCCCAATGCCAACAGCACCCGGAGGAGCGAAACATGCCATCGTAGCCGTGGATTATTTTATGAAGTGGGTAGAAGCCGAACCATTGGTACATATAACAGAAGCAAACACTACAAGCTTTGTGAAGAAAAATATCCTGTACAGATTCGGGATACCAAACACCATCATCACTGACAATGGAACCCAATTCGACAGTAAGAAATTCAGGGAGTTGTGTGACAAGTATGGCATCAATAACTACTACGCATCTCCAGCACATCCACAGACAAATGGCCAAACTGAAGCAGTGAACAAAATCATAAAGCACAACCTGAAAGCCAAGCTGGCTGCAAAGAAGGGTAGCTGGGCAGAGAAGTTACCACAGGTACTTTGGGCATATCAAACCATAGAAAGAAGCTCAACAGGTGAGACCCCATATTCCATGGCTTACGGAGCTGAAACTGTCATTCCCGTGGAAACATCCTTCTCTTCACCAAGAGTACAACTCTTTCAACCAGAGCTCAATATTGATATGCTAAAGTGCGGTCTGGATGAGTTAAAAGAAAGAAGAGAACGCGCATAGATAAAAAACGCTGCTTACCAACAAAGGACAGCCAGGTACTACAATTCACATGTGCGTGAAAGAAGGTTTGCAATCGGCGACTTAGTGCTGAAAAAGGTGAACCCGGGAACGAGAGATAAAGCTGCCGGATCGCTCGCAGACAAATGGGAAGGGCCTTATCAAATTACAGGCATAGCCGGTCATGGAGCATATCGCATCACTCGAGAGGGTTTTGGCGAGCTACCTCGACCATGTAATGCACAGTACCTGAAGATATACTACCCGTGACCTTGTCACTACCTTCTTGGATTTTATTTTACCATTTTCATTTTAAGTGTTTTTCATTTTAGCATTTCTTTCCTTTTCTTGTTTTTGTCGAGGATTGCAGGATATATTCAATAAAGAGTAATTAATTACTATGAGCTCAGGGTTTCGTTCGCCAAAGGGGTAAATTTACTTGCCAGCTTACGATTACAAACCACTTGCCGTTGCGTAAAGACGAGTTTGAAACTCGCAGCGACAAAAGCGAGCAAGACAAATAGAGGGTCAAAGTTGAACACGCCACCACAACCCGGACGTGTTATAAGACCAAATGATGGTCGCCACCAAAGATAAAGCTAAACCTCTTAAAAGACACGAGAAGCGTCCAGCCAAAACGCACATGAATTGTGTCTCAACAAGAAACGCTAGGGGTCGAAAAAGCTAGCTGAAAATAAAATGATTAAAGTCAAAAGCAAAAGTGGGAGACATCCCAATAGTATGCTTAAATAAAATTGGTGTATGGTCGGATACGTCCTAACAAACACTGAGTACGCCAAAAACTCAGCAATGGCAGCTGAATAAAAAACAATAGTATGCTTAAATAAAATTTGGTGTATGGTCGGATATATCCTGACAAACACTGAGTACGCCAAAAACTCAGCAATGGCAGCTGAATAAAAAACAATAGTATGCTTAAATAAAATTTGGTGTATGGTCGGATACGTCCTGACAAACACTGAGTACGCAAAAAACTCAGCAATGGCAGCTGAATAATAAAAATAACAAAGCCGAAGACTCAGCAAGGGCAGCTGAATAAAATAAAAATGAAACTAAAGAAGAGTTACAAATTTTATAAAAGTTATTTACGATTGAAGTGACAAAAACGTATGGAGAGCTATTTACAACTGAAGTGCAAAAAGGTATGGCATAATGAAGGATCCTTACTGTCCTCGTCATCCTCAATCTCATCTTCAGAAGGCCAAACTATCTCTTCGTCCCCATCTGGCATAAAAGGCCCGTAATCCCTACCGGTAACAGGACCTAAGTCGGGTTCAGCACCAGAACCAGAAAAGCTGCCCTTCTGACCGGAGTAGTAGGTGTTGAAGGCACGCTTACTGGGAACTTCTAAGTGCATAGGATGGGGCTCAGTCCTGGTATAACAACAATGGGCTTTCCATCGCTTTCTCTGTTCTTTAATTGAACCCACTGCGCTGGCCATATGTAACTGAAGAGACTTGTCGAAGCGCCTTAGAGGCTTTTCATTCAAATGATCCTTCATGGCAAAGAACTTCTTCGACTGCCTCATGCCTCGTTCAAATTCGTACAACAAAAGCGCATCATAGGCAAGGGATCTCTTAAAACGATCAACTGCTTCAACCTCCAATACAGCCTTTAAGTCGTTGAAGATGACATCACATGAAGATAACTGGTTGCGCAAATCCAACGCCTCACGCTCAGCTTTCTCTTTAGCCTCCTCAGCTAGTCGCTCAGCCTCCAAGCGCGCTGCAAGTGATTCTTGATTAGTAGACAACTGCTCTTTCAGTGAGCGAATCTCCTCCTCAGCAGCAGATAATTTTTCTTCGGCAGCTAGCTGAGCAGAAAGGTAACCATCCGCTGATTCTCTTAACTGAGTAAGTTGCTGAGCATGGGATTCTTCAGCAGAAAGTTTCTCAGCTGCCAAAATGGAAGCCTGCTCTCGCAGACGTTTTACATCCCTGGAAAGAAAATTCCCGTGCCTATAGTTGTCAGGCAACTCAGACATCATCTGAAAAGAAAACATACAAAGTCATGAAACACACAAACAGAAATACAATAGGAGTACTGTGAGAAACCCACCAGAGAATGGCAGTTGAAGAAAAACTCCATTTCCCTGTTACAAGACTTGCCCTTCACATGCTCCCAACCTTCACCAACATAGATGTCGTTGTTGATTAGATATGAGCAAATCTCCGCAGCTGTGAAATCCGAAAGGGAAACAGATTTGGCTCCGTCACCAGCTTCGGTTGGACCAACGGGAGGAGCTTCACGGGCAATACCCGAACCAGATGCAGAAGCCCCAGGTTGTTTTGATGACCCCAGTCTATCAGCTGGCCCTGGCCGACCAGATGGCCCAGGCTGACCAGCGGAGGAAACATTCGGTTCACCTACAGCCGTCGGAGGAGAAGCTGCACTGGTCGGGGTAGGGGTAGAAGCATTCAACTCGTTAACTCCCTTGAGGAGTGGAGACACCACCGTACTCACCCTTTTAGCAGGAGTCTCAGGGACAGTCGTTTGAGTAGAGGGAGTCCCGGCGAGTACAAGTTCGTCAGCACCCTCCTCGTCCGAAGAAACAACATACTGCATAACCCTTGATGCTCGTTTTGGGGGCCGAGCAGTATGATCAAGGGTACCCTCAGCCGGGCATTTGCCTCTACCGGTTCTAGGGGTCAGGTCACTTGCAGGATCAAGGGGAGTCTCTGGGACATCTGCGTCAAAAATAGGGATGTCACTAACTGCCCCTGAAACGCCAACCTTCTCCTTACCCTTGCGGCTGGGGGTAGTCGCAGCAGGGATACTCGCAGCAACCTCTGGATGCACAGGGGGCTGCCATGATTCAACACCTCCCCCAGCAATATCACCGACTTCCTCACCGTCTGAGGGATCACCACCATCCGGGCTAGCAATTCCTTCCTTAGCCAAACCAGCAGCATGTCTTTTACTTGCAGCCTCAGAATTCTTCACTGCCTAGGCTTGCAAATCGCAAATTGTATCAAAGTCGCACACTACAAAAAATAAACAGGTATCACTAATGGAATAATCAAAATAGTAATATCAAAAATAAGCATGCGAAACTTACGGCAAGGAAGTCTAGCAGACAGGCGTGTGAAAATTCACTGGGCAATCATTTTTTCCTCGTCCAAGAGGAACGATCGACCCCTCTCGTCCAAAGGAAGGACAACTACCGCAGCAAGATGAGCGATCTCAACATCAAGCAAAACAGGAATTGCCATCGACCAGACTTCAGGAGATGTGAAGTGCCTGGGAACCCTCTTTACCGAAAAGTTATGGCCCACATTGGCGGACACATCTCTACCCCACTCGCCACCAACGAAGAACCAACTATTCTTCCACCTTTTGTTCGAAGTGGGAAAACCCCAAATAAATCCATTATTCTTCTCGTCGCTGGAAATTTCTACCTATCCGGGGTTCGCCACACCCTCGGGGATCCAATTTTCCACGATTGAGGAAAGAAAGAAATACGTGCCACTATTGCCCGCTTGCCTTAGGGTATAAAAGTGGCGGATCTCGCAGGGCGTAGGGGGTCCATAGCCTTTCAACTTCCACATCAAGCACAAGCACATTAAGATCCTATAGCTGTTTCGGGCGAGCTGGCCAGGTGCAATCTGGGCCTCTGCAAGGAATCTAGCGATAAAGGGCTGAAGGGGAAGAGTTACCCCACAACTGAGCATTGCGCCATAGATGGCAACCGCATTCTCAGGAGGATTCCAAGTTGCTCGATCACCTGGTAGAATCAAAGTCACAGCATCAGGGATTTCGAAGCGACTCTTATATTTGCGGAGTTCCTCTTCACCAACTACATTGACTTCGCAGTTAAAAGAACAGAGGTGGTCAGCTGAGAAATGCAGTCTATTCTTCTGATGATCATCAACATCTGAATCAACGGTGGTCTGAGCATCCAGCAGAGACCCGCGAGGAGCCCTTGAAGCCCGTCGTCTACTGCCACCTGGTTTGGAAGACCTCGTCATCATCAGGAAGTCACTATCAAAAGACGAGGGAGAAGGAATGTTAGGAACAAAATCTTCCTCAGAAGAAGGAATATAGACAGAAATCAGGGATGGGGAATCCGGATGAAAATTGCGAATTAAGGATTCAATTCGATGTGCAGTACGTTTATCACCTGGTTCTAAAGCTTGTATCATTTGATTGAAAAAAGAATAACGCAAGGAAGGATCCATGGAAACTCACCAGAAAACCCTAAAAAAAACGTGAAGAATGCGTGGAAGATTTGGGGACGCCGAGAAATAAGAACAGTCGAGTTCGGTAAGCCGTCTGGTAATGGAAGACACAGGTAAAAAGCTATAGCAGATATTCGAAGAAATGGGAAAATAGGGCAGATAAAAACAAGGATTCAAATTTGTTTCTACTTTAAAAAAAACAAAGGAAGTATAAATGAAAAGATTGAAATAAGGAAGAAGAAACGTTCGAGCATTAAAAGGGGGAGTTTTAAAATTCAAAAATCAGAGGAAAGGATATTTAGTTAAAGGGAGCGACGATCACAGTAAATGGCCGCAACAGTCACCACCGAATAACGAACATGTGGCACTTCAGGAATCACCATGCAGTGAAAACACACTTTCACCGTGTTAAATGAAGTGGAAGCGTTAGAAATTATGTGGCCAGAAATGAGACTTGCACTGGAAGAATCACCTCATGAAATTTAACACGTGGTGATAATAAAAAAGGGAGGAAATTATCTGCAAAGAACGTTTTGAGTGCTCAAGTATAGATATAAATACTGCTCGCAGAGGCGAATAAAGTGGCAAAACGAATCATTCACTCGGCTCGAAGTATTTATGGGGGTATTGTTGTATGCATAATTTCGTCAATCAGACACGTCATCAAGAGAGACAATAAATGCGAAAGAAAGCGTTGCCACATCACTCGTTGACCAGGTCAAAAGGGAAACATGGACCAGGGAATACATCGGGTCTCAGGTCAATATAAGTCAAGGGTGTGGTCGCCAGATCTGAACAAGTACTCGCCAGGGATAAAAGCTTGGTCACCAAAAGATGATACCCAGAAGTGAAGGTGTTCGCTGCATCAGTTTACTAAGCACAAACCAACTCGACCGAAACGCAGAGATAAAAACCCTAACTCACGGAAGACCCCTAACAATGAGGAATTATAGAAGGAAAATACAGGGAACAAATCCTAATCCGCGGCAACGTGGGATTCCAAATATAAAACCAAGAGGAAGTCCTATTCCCAATACGGCTAAAATCAAGGAGAAACCCTAATTGTCATGTATAAATAGAACCACCTATCCCATGAGGAAGGGGTTCAAAAACCTAAAGAGAGAAAAGCAAGAACTCGAGAGATTTGAGTGTGTAACCGAAACAAGCTAATTATAGTGTTATTTTCCTATCCTCCGGGACGCCGTGGTTTTTTCCCATTCAAGGGTTTTTCCACGTAAATCTGTCTCTTGCATGTGCTGATTTTCTTTCTTATTTAGCGTTTGTTTTGATTTGATTGTTGGTCACGTGATAATCCAAATTCCACCGTCAACAATGTTCTTTGTAAACCGCTGTTCACAAGGGCAACTTTAGGGTGACTCAAAGGCGATTGCTCTTAGGTTTAGAGAGACGCTATTCACCCGATGTACGAACAGCGGTTGAATAGCGATACACCAGCAATAATTAAATCAATCGGGTGCCCCGCTATACGTAGGGCGAGTGTACAACGGGTAAGAGCAAGTTTGCTCAACGCCTTTCGTGGGTGCTGTTCGTAGGGCGACCCAACAGCGGGTGAACAACACTCTTACATATATGATGCGTCTTAAAGCCTACAATGACATGACATTTAACAAACAAGATGCAATCATTTAAACATGCATGAAGAGGATTTAAGAACATGAATGCACATACATAAAAACACACAACATACAAGAAGTATAGATATGCATGAGTTGTATGTGTGTGCAACTAGATCTCTTCAATGCAATTAAGCACAAGTGTTTTACCTTTGAGTGCTTAACATCTTGAGGTCTTGAGAGGGCCTTTGTTGAGCTTGATCACCAACAATTATAAGTCTAAGCTACCCTTACATCACAAACCCCAATTGTGGTTTGTCACTGAAATAAGCCAATCAAACTTAAGAAACTTACATGTTTAGAATGATTTTGATTCCTATTTTAGACTTGTTTGAATGATTTTCGAGTTATAGCTTTTTGTGATTTGTATTGAACATATTTGAAAGCTAAACTTGATTCACATGAAATTGATTCTATAAATGATTTGTATGATGAGCTTGATTGTTGATTTCTAGGTTTAGTTTCATGATCTAAGAACTAGGATTTGTGATTACAATATTGATTATTCTAATCTAGATCTTATTGATTCACATGCTTGGATTTCTAGATAACTTTGTGATTGAGTGTTGAAAGCATATTCTAGTTATCTCTTGCATGTTCATAGAGTTTGTGTGATCAACTTTCTCTATTTGATTTTGTTTGCATCATTTGTATCACTTAGATCATTTGCCTTGCAAAAGGTGTGAGGTCTCTTGTTGTTGAGTGATTCTTCAACATAGAGCAAAGGAAGACTTGGAAAAGAGTGTGAGACTCTAAGTAAGTCCGAGCAAGGAGTCTTGGTAAGAAGTGTGAGGCTCTAGGTAAATCCAAGTAAGGAAGTCTTCGTTAAGAGCAGGGCTCGGAATAACAAAGTAAGGAAGACTTGGCAATAAGTTAGGCTTCAAGTAAGACCGAGCAAGGAAATCTTATTAAAGACTTGAGGATAGTCTCTGTTAGAGAGTAGCTTTCTAGAGGCAAGCGATTTGTCTCGGTTAGGAAGTTGTGGCATGGTGTTTCACTAGGCCCAAGGGTAGACTAAGAGTTGATAGCATTGTAAGGATTCCCATATCTTGATTGGCTTATTTCGTGGACAAACCACATGTTGGGGTTTATTGTGTAAAGGTAGTTTAGGTGATTGATCTTCAAGCTCGAAGGCCCTTCCAAGACCTCATGGGACAAGCACTCCAAAGGTATACTTCTAGTGTTTAGTTTCCTTTGAAGAGAATTAGAATGCACATACACACTTAGCGTACTTGCATTTGTGTGCATACTCTTCACATGTCACTTTACACACTAGCACTTTGATTAATATCTTGTTGTGTGTCTATGTGCTTAGTAATTCGTTTCTCGACAATGTTTGGAAACGTCCACACATGCACTAGAATGTGCTTGGTTTGCGTGAAAACTGCCCACGGAGAATGCCCTTGGCTTCTCCTTGGTTTTCACCTCTGTTGGTGATCAGCGGTTATGATCGGCGGCCTGGCCGCCGAATGAAACCGTCGTTTGCATCCAAAAGCGTCTGGAGCAATTCTACGGTTACGATCGGTGGCCACGACCGCCATTCGAAACCGCCGTTCATACCTGATTGTTTTTTTCTCGCGAGTTTGATTCTGTGGTATAATCGGCGGTTTTGAAACCGCCGAATGAAACCGCCGTTGATGCTCTGTTCTTCTCTGGCTCAATTCGACAATTGTAAACGGCGGCTTGGCCACCGATTGAAACCGCCGATCGGTGCGTTTCAAGGGCAAACTTATATTTTCACATGCTCTGTTTCTCATGCCTATAAATACATCTCTTTCTCTTGTTCTGATAATGACTCTTTGATCATCAAGAACCCTATATTTTAAAGAGATATTTTGAGAGAAAAAGCAACCAAGTTTGCTCATTTAAACACTCAAATACATACCTTTGTGCATCAAAGTTCATCTTGCATTCATCCATGAATGGGTTTGCATCATCACAACTTGCTTGGTAAGATTTTGATTAAGTTCATCTTATTTTAGTAATTTACTATCAAGCTATTCTCTTTTAATTTACTTGTATGTTTTTGATCATATGATAAATACAAGAATAGAGAATTGATTGTGATGAATTGATTGAGTGTTGTATTGTGATAGCTAATTAGGTTTTTGATTAATCTTGATTAGCTAAGCTATTTGACATGTCATCTAGCTTTTAATATCTATGATTGAATTAATTGCATATCATTATCCTAGGTAGGCATTTAGAGTAACCTAGCTCTAAATTGCATTTTGAGTATTTTACATATTCACATAGGTTGTATTAACTCTTAATTGAGATTTAAGACTTGGGGCTAAGATTGCTTAGGCCTCAAGCAATTAGGACTAAAGCCACTTTTAAAAGCCCGCGTGGTAGAAGTGGGGGGTTATTGACCAGAGTGTTAGACGAGGTCTACATAGGTTGTAAACTCCATTTCAATTAGTGGATTTCGAGGTTCGAGTATGGCGCACTAAACAGCCCGTGGTTTTTCCCAGTGGTTAGGTTTCCACGTATACATCAAGTGTTTTTTAAATTCTACACTATATTACATTTGTTTGTCTTTTTGACTAGTAGGGGCATTTTTGTAAAATTGACATGTATGCGAAAATTGGGTAAAATTAGTTAAAATCTATTCACCCCCCCCCCCCTCCCTCCCTCCCTCTAGATATATTTATCATACATACCGAGTGTTTATTTGTTCTTTCAAGCTTGAGAAGCATATCATGTGTTTATTGCCTTGAGTGTGTAAGGTGTATTCTCAACCACTTCTTGGGGTCTCTGCTACTGTGGATTGTCTGAAGATGGCTTCTGGGGAATGGGATGAAAAAATGGTGAAAGGATCCTTTCTCCAAGATGATGTTGATATTATTCTAGGAATTCCTCCCTGTGTTTCCAAGATGGACGATTCCTTATTGTGGCACTTCAACAAATAATGGTGTTTTTCGATTAGAAGTGGCTATTGGGTTGAGCGGTGCTTCTTTTCGAATCCTAGAGATTCTGGTTTAAGCTCTTTGGAGTTGTGGTGGAAGTTTTTTTTGGCACCTCCAACTTCCTTCTAAGGTAAAGATTTTTGTTTGGAAGGCCTACAATGATTGGATTCCAACTCATGTTAACTTGGCCGCGCATAGGATTCCAACAGATATTGTGTGTCCACTTTGTTTGAAGAAGTCTAAAACAATGTTACATGCATTATGAAGATGTTCTACATTGAAGGAAGTTCGAGCTAATTCTATTATGACTGGTGGGGGGGAGTTCTTGGATTCAGCCTCCTTTTTTTGTTTTCGTTTTGGCTTGCTGGGATTGGCTGAAGGTGGAGGAATTTGAAGGCTTGTATGTAATTTGGTGGAGAATCTGGTATAGCAGGAATCAAGTGGTGCATCATAAGGTGGGGGCTAGTGTCTTTGAGATTTGTGGCTAGTCTGCATTTTTTTTGCAGGATTTCCGGCAGGCTTAGGCTAAAGAGGATTCAAAGGATGTTAGTGGTAGACATGTGAGTCCTCGTTGGCAAGCTCCAGTGATGGGGTTTTTTTTAAGATTAATATGGATGCTGCTTTAGCGCCAACGGATGGGTTGTCTGGTCTGTGGGTGGTCATTCGAGATAGTAACGACTATGTTATGGCCTCTGCTTCCTATGGGCTCAGAGCCAATTTTCAACCCCAAATTGCTGAGGCCATGGCAATCTACAAAGGTATTATACTAGCAGTGAACATAGGTCTCCTTCTGGCTGTGCTAGAGTCAAACGCTTTAACCGTGGTGAATGCGATTCATTCTCAAGTTTCTCCTCGCGCAAATGTGGGGACTGTAATCTCTGCTATCTTGTGTGTTCTTAGTGAGGTTTTTGTTCTCTCGGTGAGTTTTGTTCCTTGTGGTGCGAATGTAGTAGCTCATGGGCTTGCTAAACTAGCTTTATCTTATGTGGGTGAGTTTGTGTGGCTGGAAGACTGTCTTCTTTATGTGGAGAGGATGGTCTTGGATGATTACCTAGTTTCTTTGTAGCCAGTTTTTCTTTAATGTGAGAATAATCTTTTCAGAAAAAAAAAAAAAAAAGGTGTCGTTGAGATGTTAATTACAACTCATTTACCGGTTACCACATCATTTAACAAATAATTTGATATAAGGTTTTGTTTTTTTTAAATGAAAAAGAAAAGGAATGGTTTTTAGTTTTTTACTTGGACGTGGATTTTAATGCAAGAGCTGGTTGCGCTTGGACTTTTGGAGTCAAAACTGGTTTGATCCTCCACATGACTAGCCACGTGACCACCAGATTTAGATTAGACCCTAATTAAAATAACTTGATTAACTATCATTATAGTATGATGGACCTCATGTGATTAAAAGACTGACCCTTCTGAATCTCTGATTTTGTAGATTTATATTTCTCTAATAACCAACCATGTGAGAGTTTGACTTGTTGATCTTGGCTTTGAGCGGTCAAAGAAGTTAAACAAGTTAGTTTAATATTACCTACCAATTTATCATTTAGTTACAACTTACAACCATTGGATGATGAAAAAGTGCATCCAACGGCTGAAAAAAATAACTACATTCAAATACCGCTAAAACTTACAATGTCAATAACCGGTTGTTTGACTAAAAGCAAAATATATATACAGTATCTCTGCTCTCATCTCACACTTCACAACCAACCCCAATTCTCTCTCCCTCAAATAGACCTGACACGGTTCCGGTCCGGTTCCGGTTCGGAACCGACGGTTCCGGTTCCGCGGTTTGATGGAACCGAAACCAGAACCGCTATATGCCGGTTCCGGTTCCGGTTCCATTGGAACCAGCGGTTTTGAACCTTTTTTTTTCATTTTTGTTTTTGTTTTTACAAAAAAAAAAAAAAAAGACTTCTCTAATAAAATAAAATATATAAATGATAAATTACAAAATTAAATTAAATTATAAAATAAAATTACAAATGACAATTTATGGGTTCTTATGGATGCTTGAACCATGGTTGCAAAAGAAAAACACAAACTAAACTAGCCACTAAAGCCACATTCAATACTTGTATAATATTTCAAACAAAAACTATAAGTAGTATAAAGGATTTTTTAAAAACGTGTCCATTTACACAAGGCCTGATGTTAAAGTAATTCTCCGGACCAAGACGGGCACGGATGTGGTGTGGGATCAGGAGGAAAAGGTTTCTTACTAGGTTTAAACGAGGTTCGAAATAGACACAACACTTAAAAACACTTTTTTTTGATGAAAAAGGGGTTTTTAGGGCTCGAAAAGTGGCCACAAGCCCTTTGGACTTGCTCCCATCCCATTCCTTGCATCATTCTATGCGATTTCAAAAAAAAATTACCTGATTCGGACATCCGAGCACAAAGTTATGGCATTTCAAAGTTTAAGGCATATATAAAAAAAATTTTACCGCAAATTTTCTTTTTTTAAGGCAATTTTTTTCTATTCTCTCATTGGAGAGAAATTAGAATTAGAGAATTGAGAAGAAATTGGTGTGAGGAAAAATGAAAGGGGGGTGGTATTTATAGAAAAAAAAAAAAAAAAAAAAAAAAAAAAATTATTGTGCGAACCGGCGGTTCGAACCGGAACCGGAACCGCCGGTTCGACCAAACTCTTGAACCGGAACCGGAACCGGTCTCCGCCGGTTCAGGTTCCGGTTCAAGAACCAGAACCGGAAAACCGGTTCCGGTTCCGGTTTTTCCTGTTCCGGTTCTGGCCGGTTCCGGCGGTTCCAACCGGAACCGTGCCAGGTCTACCCTCAATCTTTTCTAATTTATCTCAAGAAAACAAAGTGATTTATCTTAAGAAAATACTAATTTTTAAATATTAATGCTCATTTAATTTAGAAATGTTTTGAACAGTAATATGTTTAACAATTCAATAATTAAATACTACAGTTTTCTTATTTATTAATTGTTTTTTTTTAAGAAGTACTTGAAATTTTGTTTTTTTAACTATTACAATATCTTGAGATTGGATGATAGACACAACTAAACCCACAACTTCGTAAATGTAGATGTGGAGGGCTTGCCACTAATTCAACCTCATCTTATTTACTTAAATTGTTGTTGTTTCGTTTATATACTTTTATTACTCTCACATTATTTATTAATTTTTTTTTTTTGAAAAGATTATTCTCACATTATTGTAATGTATTAAGCATATATGTATTAAGCATATATGTTATTCTTTTGAAAAAAAAGAAGGAATCAAGATCAGGCATGGAGATCATGAATCTGTTGCAGGTATCGAATGCAGTAACCCTGGTGATATTACTAGAAGAATTTCATTTTATGTCTTACTTTCAAATTAGTTTTTATGGGTTTTGTGAATTTATGAACAGAAAGAAGGGCAGCAGCGTGGGACATGGAATGGGAAGAAGACTGGTAATGATTTTTACAAAAAAATTGTATGCATTCCATGAATTATTTTGAGTTTTCTACCCACTAGTGGACATATGATTGACAATATGCTAATGGCAGGTGGATGCTTATGAAGCTAAAAATCAAGAATTGATGGCAGAGAATACTGATTTGAGGGCATTGTTACGTTCAATGCAGGTATTTGTTAGTCATTCTAGCACTTGTTATAGTTGCCAATTTTTATGGGTCTGTTAGCCTATGCTTAGGGTTGTTGAATACTATAAACTGATGTTGTTTCCTTGGGACAGCAGCAACAGAGGTTGCCACAAGACCCCTGGAAGCTCTACAAAGTGGCAAAAGTTGTGCATTAGAAATTGCAGTTGAAGATGTGAATTCCAATCCAGCAGTTCTTAATGGAACTAAGCTGAATCTTATGATACAGGACTCATTAACCCATTTGAATGTACTAAAAATGTACATGAATGTAATTTGAATTTGTGACATGTTTATGAATGTACTGAAAAATGTACATGAATGTAATGGGAATTTTGACATGTTTATGAATGTACTGAAAAATGTACTTGAATGTAATGAGAATTTGTGACATGTTTATGAATGTGCTGAATATATGATGAATGTAATGGGAATTTTGACATCCTTTTTTACATTAACATGCAAGATAATCTGAAGTATTAACATGCCCCATAATCTAAATCTGAAAATAACATTAACACAAATTCGAATCTGAATCTGAAAACAACATGCTCTATAATCTGAATCTGTCTATAACATTAACACTAATTGAATCTGAAATCTGAAAAGGCCACTACATAACATTAACATGCTCTAAAATCTGAAAATACAACTCCAACCACCTTTTCCATTAAATCATTTCCATAACATTTTCAAAACATGCTCCATTCTTCTAAACATTTTCAAAACATTAACTTCATATTTTGTCGGGTATAGTCGTCTAATGTAGTGCGCTTGACCTCAGCACTGTGTATGCCCAAAATCCCTGCATAAACAACAACAAATATAATAAAAAAAGTATAACTTTAATTAAAACAAATTAATAAAACGTATTAAAATCTACAATACCTTAATGAAGAATGACTTAAGCAAAGCTCCATTAGTCGTCTAATGTAGTGCGCTCAACCTCAGCGGGTGTATGCCCAATATCCTTGCATAAACAACAACAAATACAATAAAAAAAAAAAAAGTAAAACTTTAATTAAAACAAATTAATAAAAAGTATTAATCTACAATACCACAACGAACTCTTTCAAGGAAGGATTATTTTATTAAGATGGATATAGCTTTGGAATGTGAAGGCAAGGACAAATACAAGTGTGCTTCCAATGTTTTCTGGAAACGGTGAAGAGGGAAACAAAACTCTTTCACAAGTCACAACCCTTCCGTTTATCTTCTCCCTCCATGTATCTAATTTTCCATTGAAGATATTTACATCTATCTATTTTCTTGTTTTCTGCTTATTTCAATTCCCATCATGCTTATTGTTGAATCAACATACTGTTTAATCATTTTTGGAAATCAAACATGGTAATCAAACTAGCAATTTCAGCCATAAATCATACAAACTCATTTCCATGGTCATCTGACTTTTTGGATATATCAATCATCAGTAGATAAAAGGCTGCTTTGATCAAAAAATAGAGATTATATTTCTCATATGTAAAATGAATTGCAATTTCTCTTTACATGTTACATGTCTATCAATTCGCTCTATTATTTTTTTGTCAAAAATAAATAAATTTTCTCTATCATTTCCCTCTCTCGCCTAGTTACAGTTCAAATGTTCAGTAAGCCTCTCCATTTATACATTAAATTTTGTAGTATCAGTAAAACTAGATATAAAGTTGCGGAAAAATTGTGTAATCCAGAAACAGATCATATAACATCTACGAGTAACAGAGCAAACCTGTACCTGTCCAACTTGACAAGAAAATCGCCTATTTTGCCAAAATTTGTCACTGCGATTGAGCCAGCAAAACGTTGGCAAGCATCATTGACACCCCATGTTAATAAACAATTCACATGTACAGTGCTAGCCAAATCCAGTATGCCGATAATTTGGTTCACCTTTAAGTTCGATTTGCTCAAAGCAGACTTCATCAATGAATTTCTCCATGAACTCCTTAGTTCATACCTAAATTTTCTGAAAGCACAATCAAGATCCATCCAGAGTAGCTCGATTGACATTTAAGCATATTCATCTTCTCATTGACATTTAATCAAACATATGTAGGGTAATATATTTACATCTCGATTGAGTACCGGAAATGGTGAAAATTACCTCAGCAACACCAAGATCACCTTTCTCAGCCATGAAAAACTGTGTTCTTGCTGACTGGGGTGGTGCGAAAACCGTGTTCTTGCTAGAGTCCTCCTACCCGTCTTACCCAATAATACGGGTACCTCACTCTTGAAGAACATGTCTGATTATTGTTTGCAAATGCCTCGCCCGTAACAAGCAACAACTCTGATTATGACGAAGATGAAGATTTTGTGAAATGCCTCTTGCGAATCCAACAAACGCAATGTGATGAGGTCTGAAAAAAATGCCGCTGCGTAGCTTTTCTCAAAAACAGAAGCACGATTTTGAGAGGGAGAAGAGGGACTTGTGTGTGGTAAGGTCTAATTCCCTTGGTGTGTTTTTGCTTACATGTCAACTTGTGATAGGAGGGCTGCTAAAATGGGCTTATCAGCCCGACCGCTGCGCAGCGTTCCTCCTTCTATAAATAAGCCTCATTCAATTATTATTTTTTTCATTTCACTAAAAATATAGTGTTGTTATGATTATCATCTATATATTTCATAGTGGTTTATTAATTTCAAAAGTATAGCACATAATCTCTTAACAGAGATGGTAGTTTACCTCTTTTTCACAGTGGTGGTGAGAGATTTGAGTCCCACCATACGCATTTTACAAGCATGTGTGGGTAGTTTTCTTCATGTTTGTGGAAGTAGTTATCCGGACCGCATTTATATTGTCTTATCTTAACAGGTCTCGACATTCTTATTGTAATAGTTGTTAGTTTTATACTTCAAAAACTAAGAGTAATGTCAGGCTGCCAAAAATATTTGTCCAAATAATATGGCATATGAGTTGTTAACATCTAATAAATCATGAGATTATAAAATAAGTGATGTGATATTGATAACTCACATACCACATAATTTGGAAGAATTTGGGCAAATATTTTAGACAATCCAGCATTACTTTAAAACTAATATCATGATACTAATGATAATAATAGTACAAATAATAATAATAGTAATAAGATCACTGATGAGATGAGGTTGGTCTGGTGGTAAACCCCTCACACCTAGGTCACAAGGATGTGGGTTCGAGTCCTCTCCCCAAACCCCCACTAAAAAAAATAAAATAAAATATGTAATAAGAGCGCTCATTTAGCCTAACAATATCACATGTTTGAGTTATCATGCCCGCGGGTGGTATAAAATAATAATAATAACAATAATTATCATTTTTATTTTGAAACACTTAAAAATGGTTGAAACATAAGAAATGTATTTTTTTTTTTATAAATAAAAATACTTTTAGGTTACATCAAGTATTTAATATGGTACTGTATCATTATATTAACACAGTTGTATAAAATAACACAAAAGTCATGTGTATGACATAATATTTGAATTGTACTAGTTTACACCTTTCAATTATTAGAATAAGATTTAAAATATTAATGTTTCAAAAAAAGATTTAAAATATTAAATACTTAATGTTAATAATAATATTATTAATTTTTTAAAAATAAAAACAAATTAATAATATTACTTCAATAATACTAAATAGTTGAATTGGTAAAACTAATATATAATATTGAATAAAAAACTAATTATTTTTTTTAATATGATTTATTAGATTGACATCAAATTTTTTTTTTTTAAATATACAAACAAAGTGATTTAATTGAACATTTTAAAAGTAAAAGTGGTTCCCTTTGTCAAAGTTATGGTTTCTGATAACAACTCCAACGTTTGTTTGAACATTATACCCAACGAGTAGTTGTTCCCGGGAACAACTTTACCGTTGAGTGATTCCTAGAAACAACTCTAACGTAAGTTAGAACGTTAAAGTGGTTTGCATCGATGTTGAAGTTGTTCCCAATGAGTAGTTGTTCCCAGGAACAACTTTGATGTTGATTTCAACGTTAAAGTGGTTTTTACAATGTGTTCCCTTTGTTAAAGTTGAGTGGTTCTCGAAAACAACTCCAACGTAGGTTAAAACATTAAAATGGTTAGAAGTAATGTTACAAAATTTAATAATCACAAATAGTCTTTGGCAGGAGCTAAATTTATATGAAGTTGTTCCCAACGAGTTGTTGTTCCCAGGAACAACTTTGACATTGATTTCAACATTAAAATGGTTTCCACAATGTAAAAGTCATTCCTTTTGTTAAAGTTGAGTGGTTCTTGGAACAACTCCAACGTAGATTAAAACGTTAAAATGGTTAAAATAATGTTACAAAATTAATAATCACAAATATCACAAATACTCTTTGGCAGGAGCTAAATTTATATTTCTATTTTGAATAAAATTTGTATTAAAATTAAATTAAGATATATATTCACTTCTGGTTCTATTAATAAATTTAAATATCGTATTTGAAATTATAATAATATTTTTGTTTAGATGTCACATTCAAAGATGTTTTCGTTTATAAAAATAAACATTTCAATATATACAATTAGACATATTATTATTATTAACACTTTTTTTTAGTACAATTATTATTAACACTTATTCATTAAAAATGTTGGGAATTTTATTTCAAACAAAAATTGTTGGGAATTTAATAAAATTGGACTTTTGAATAAAAGCAAATGTTATTTAAATGTAATTTATAGTTGATATAGGAAAGATTCGTAATTAAAAACAAATGGTATGATTTACTACAGTTGCAATTATAAAAGCACTCTATATATTAGGTAAATTATTTGGACAAGAGTTGATATTTAATTGAACATATTATTTTTTCTTCACATTGATCAACCGAATTTTCAATCTAATTTTAAGTATTATTTTAAAAAATCTAAACTGGATTAGGTTACATTGAATATATATATATATATATATATATATATATATATACGGTCCCGTTTACATCAGTGAGTGCGCACTGATGTAACTATATTAGTATCAATGCATGTGGACCATTGATTATGGAGAAGTTTTGGCAAGTGCATACACTTTGAGTCAAAGTATGTAAATCTAATTGTTCATATTCAATGCATTGATAAAATTATATCTGTACGGATTGACTTGAACATATATATATATAGAATGACCCATACATTAGCATAAGTACTTAGATGTTAGAAAGAGCTCGGAACTTAGGAAAAAGTCCTTTTAGCAGAAGTCCTTTTTTTTATATATATATTTTAATTTTTTAATTTTTTATTTTATGGCAATCTTTCCAAAGCCATTTATGGAAAAGTCACATACTTAATAAGTTTTATAGAAATAGCAACAATTAATGGGATCTGTCAAAATTGCCCCTAATCTCTCTTTAACTCTCTCTTTCTTCCTCTCTTTTTTTTTTCTTTTCTTTTCTTTTCAAAAACCTCCATTGATTCATCAATGGAGATCAAACAAACTTCCAATGGAGGTCAAAACGACTTCCAATAGAGGTCGTTGAAACGGTCGACTCCATTAGAGGTCGTCGAAACGACCTCGGTTATTAAAAATAAAAAAAAATCTAGCACTAAGTCTCGGATAGTTGGCAATAAGTCTCAGGTAACTGAAGATAAGTCTTGAGTATCTGGAAATAAGTCTCGGGTAGCTTGAAATTAGTCTCGGATGACTTACCCGAGATTTATTGCCGAGACTTATTTCCAAAATTAATTAACTTTTTTTTATCTTCTTCTTCATCGACCACAAATGGAGGTCGATGTCATTTCGACTCCAATGGAAGTCTTTTCGACCTCCATTGACAGATCAATGGAGTTCTTTGAAAAAACAAAGGAGAGAGAGAGAGAGAGAGAGAGAGAATAAGTGAGGGTATTTTGGTCTCATTATGTATTTTGGTGCTATAAAATATTGAATTAATAAGTTGGTGATATTCTACAAAACCAAACTCATTTGGTGCTATTTTCCCCTATTTCCTCATATATATTATATATTATATAATATTATTATATATTGGGGACCTCATAATCACTATCACTATCAAATAAAGCCACAAAGGCAAAGGCCTGACATTTTTCAGTTTCAGTGTGAAAGCAAGGGAATGATCGTCATTACAACAAAGTTGTTTGTGGGGGCCACGGGGCTTTATTTATCTGGGATCTGGTCAGAGACCACATAATTGTTAATTGTTTGTCTGTTTGACTGAAGAAATGACTTTTGACAAATGAATGGGTCCCACCAAGTCAATCACAGGGCTATAAAACATGGCATGTGGATGTGGGGGCCACGGGGCTTTCTTGGAAATATGGTGATAAAGGGAATTAGGGATATCAAAATTATACATCGATCCGAGGATCTGTGGGGACCCGCCCCCCTTAAGGGCGAGTTTAGGTCTACAATTTATGTTGTGGTTTAGAGTCGGTATTTTTTTCAATTTCTGATTTAATTTTGATACGGTTTCGTGATTTCAAGTCTTCGTCCTGCCCCGTCATCAATATATAAGGGGCACCAAAATTAATATTCAATGTCACGGATGAAAATATATTAATATTTAAGAAATAAATTGTTAAAAAAAAAAAAAACGTGATACTTTTTAGTCTTAAAGGTAGTGTCACAAAAAAAAAAAAAAATTTAAAAAAATTGAAATTTAAAATGTAACTTATCGCTCTTATATATCTCGAAAATCATCTAGAACAATATATATATATATATATAATTAACAAACAATGTAGAGTAAAACTCAAAGAATTGTATCAAGATACAATGAGTACTGTAAAATAAGATAATAAGCCTCCACCAATATTTACTTAGCTTTTTACCATGAAAATATAATAAATAATAATATATACTAGACTAGAAAATAATGTGTGAAATAATAGGAAATTATTTATTATTTTTTTTATTGGAAATTAAAATCATGAAAGGAAAAGATATTGATTTTGTATCCTATAATCATGGGCAATAAAATAGGAAATATATATATTAATTAATTAATATTATTAAAATAATATGATGAATCAATATAATATTATCATCTATATATTATTATATCATAATGTTTCCATAATTAAAACTTGGAGCATTTTCATTGATTAAAAACTTTCCAAATTATATGGCATGGTGAGTTGTCAATATCACATCCCTGGGGCCTTTCACCCCATAAATATATATATATATATATATATATATATTGAAGCATGTAATTATTACTGTGACTGTCTTCGGAAAACATAATTTTCCCTACCACTAACATAATTTTCCCTTTTCCTTTTTCGCTTTTTTCCATCCATTGAATCACTACTCCATTCAAATCATTATATAAAATAATATAGTAATGCTAGGCTTCCAAAAAACTTCCCAAATTATATGGTATGGTGAGTCAACATCACATCCCTCACCACATAAACTAAAGATTTACAAGATGTCAACAACTCACCTTACCACATAATTTGAGAAGTTTTTTTGGAAAATAATTTGAGAAATTTAGCATTACTCATAATAATACCCCACCCTAGATATAATATATAATTTTGATATGATCTCTATCAAAAAGTCATTAAAAAAAATACATTAATGGGATTAAGATGATATAAGGTAAAAAATCAATCCCCTAATAGGGAATTCCCGTACCCACACCATTTATTTTAAGGTGGGTATTCATTGAGAATGGTATTTCTCATACAAAATGGCATTGGGGATGGTAATGAAAAACCCGTCCCCAACCCGTACCGTTGACATCACTAGTGATATCATTAACTTTTTTATTTATTTTTATTTATTTTATGTTTTAAAAATAATCAGAAATCTCCTGTCTAGAACATACAAAAATCTGGTACAATATATGAAGACATATTTGTTAAATAAATTGGTTAATCAGCTTGGTTTATCAGTTTATTAATGTTAATTGAGCTTATGGAAGTTTTTGGTTGCCACCTCAGCTTTGCTCTTTCGAATGTTCCTACAATAGATATGTGGAGACTTTAGGGTATGTCCGGTATCGTTTAGGGGCTTGTTTGTTTTTCGGCCTGTTTATTTTAGTGGCCTGTTTATTTTTTCATATGAAGACTTAGGGGCTATCCGGTATCGTTTTTGACAGCTCTTTTTTTGTTTTTATTTTTAAAAAATAGTGTAAATGTTTATCCGGTAGAGTTTTCAAAACAATCTAAAAAAAATATAATACAGTTTTTTTTTATGTTAAAGCACAATAGTGGAAAACGTCAAAAAGTTGTTTTATTTGTTTTTGTTTTTGTTTTCCATATTTTTTTTTGATGAAATTGGACTGACCTAAGGGGGAAAAGCATCGCAAGCAATTATAAGCTGAAAAACCCCTAGGCAATATCAATGAATATATATAAAAAAAAAAATGAAAAAAAGAAACAAAAGAATCCACAAAACATCTAAAAACAGAGGACACAACCCCAAAAAACCAAGAGGCATGCAGGCCAAACAAGAAAAACAAAGTTAGGAAAACCTGAAAGATTCTCTACCCATACAATCATTACCAACTAACAAAGAACAGAATGAAGAAGTGGAAGACCACCACAAATCAGAAGGAATACCCAAAGCATGCTTAGAGAGAGCATTCACCACCTGATTACCTTCCCTAAAAATATGAGAGACTTGGAACTCCATATGCGAGATCTAATAAATGCAACGCTACCAAGCTTGACGAACACGCTAGGTAACCTGATCAGACTTATCAGAAAGAAGCTGAACAACATAAGAAGAGTCACTCTCGAGCCAGATCCTATGCTAACCCAACTTCCATGTGTAATTGATTGCTAAAGAAGCTGTAAGGAGCTCAGCCTCAAAAGCAAAGACCTGACTAAGGGGGACCGCAAAATAGGCCTTAAAAAAAGATCTGTAAGTCCGAAAAACACCCCCACCCTACACTTGGCAAACCCAAAGCAGCACCATATATATTAACCTTGATCCACTATGGAGCAAGGTTCGACCAGACGACACTCATGATAACTAGACCCTTACCAGGATGACCACTGAGGCCAAACCGACGAAGAATCAACAAATCATCAACACAGTTATGCATATAGTCGATCCCCAAACGGTTTGTATCATAAACAGAGCGCCAAACAAGAGATAAAGCAGCCTTGAAATCAACAGATTTCCCATCAAAAATCAACTGGTTACGGGAATACCACACACTCCAAACCACTGTATGAATATCAGCCTTCCATAAAATCCTAATCTAATCACTGAAAGAAATAGACATGGCCTGACAGAAAAAAGAGCACCAAGTATTAGCAGAGACACGCCTCTGAAAGTAGAAAAAACCACCTCCCAAAGAGCAGCAGCAGCAAAAAGGCACTTTAGAAAAAGATGATCAACTTACTCCGAGCTAGCACCACAAACACTACACCTGGAAGCTAATTGAAACCGAACCTACACAAACGATCTTCGGTGGGTAATCTATTAAGAAGAAGACACCAAGTCAGAAGCGAACGGGAAGGAGGGATATAGCGAGACCAGACGTCCCTCCACTATAGGACTTGAGGGATATCCTGAAACATCCTAGCAATGATGGGGCTATTAAATAGGTGGGAGTGTGGGACCCTGTCATTAATTACTTCTTTTATGCTTTTTTTTTTAAATCTCAATTCATTCCCTATTGACCCCATTTTTTACCGGTATTTTTTTTGTTAATGATTTTTTTTTTTTAGAATATTAAATAACTATTTTTTATTAAAAAAACGAAAAAGACAAATAATTTAGGTTAATTGGAAAAAAAAAAAAAAAGATAATGCAAAATAGTGGTATTGATTTTTTTTTTTTTATAAATATTAATAATTCGAGGTTTCAGGGGAGGGGCACAACTCAAACCCACAACCCCATGGTGTAGGTGTGAGGTCCATACTAATGGACCGACCTCATTGATATATTTTTTTTGTCTGAGTTATTTATTAATTGTATTTTTTATTAATTTTTAATTTATTACTGTTAATTATACTTAATAAAATTAATATTTATTTCTAAATTATTGTCAATTATTATTTATGTTGGGTTAATAGAAATTCACAAATTACAATAGAAAATTTTCATTGGCAAAATATTTAATCAAATTGTTCTATAATTTTAGGTTATAATGCCAATAAAATAAACTTGATATTACATTTTTTTTTTATAAATATTTTTAATTAATCTACTAGACGTGTTTTTACCGTTTTTATTTTTAGAATACAGCTTTCAGAATTTACTACCATACGCGTTTTCAGATTTCAAAACCGAAATCAAAAACTCTATTTACATTTTCATTTTTATTTTTGAAAAACAGCAAATGAAAAATGATGCCAGACGCAACCTTAAAGTTTCTTAGTAAGATATTATGTTTATTTTTCTAAGTGAAATGAGATCTGAAAAACCATTGAAAACATTTGAGAAAAACCATTTGAAAGCTACAATTTCTGACTTTTATGTGAAGAATGGAAACCTAGATATGTTTTAACACCGTGCTTCTAAAAATGCCCTTAGGAAGAATTTACAATTACCTCAGTTTTTTTATCTAAAAAAAAATTAAAAAAATCTGAGCACTTGTTTGACCATGGAGGTTGCCAACAACCTTGATGTTGGAGGAGAGGAGGCCGGTGGCCTCTTTGATGTCAAGTAGCTGTCGACTTTCATAGGCGACCTTCGCGAAGGAGGCCAACAACCTTTTCTTTACCAACGAAGGAGGAGGTCGACGGTTTTATGGTTGCATTGTTGTAGTGTTGTTGAAGACTTGAAGAAAGAAATAAAGAGACCTAAGAGAGATAAGGAGATCTGATGAAGACTTGTCTTCCCAGACTTGTCTAATTATTTAAATATATATATATATATATAGTTTTTATATTATCAGTTCGTCCTGATATAAAATATATCAGGACGAAGAATGTGGACCATTAGATTTACATACTTTGACTCAGTGTATGCACTTGTCAAAACTTCTTCATAATCTATGGTCCACATTCTTTGTCTTAATATATTTTATATCAGAACGAACTGACAGTAGAAAGACTGTATATATATTAAATCTAATCATCGGTTTATATTTATAAATATTCATTTATTTTCTTTCAAAAAAAAATTATTCATTTATTTTTTGTTAAAAAAATGAATTATACTTTCAATTTGGATGAAGCTTTGAAATATTTATTTAATTAATTTAAACTAAATATATTATAAGATACATTAACAACAAAATTATATCAATTAGAAATACATAAATCTATTAACAATAATAAAGGTATAATTGTCATGTTACTAGTTTTTCATATATTGATATTCAGACATCATAAATAAAAAAACAAACACATCATCTAGATTTCAGAATTCAGTCATCATTCAGACTTCAGTCAACTATAGACTATTTAGACTTCAGACAAAAAAAACAAACACCATCTTAGTCTTATTTGATCTAAGCATTTACAACAAATTTGATTTTTTATGTTGGTATCAGAACCCTAAAAGCTAAACGCCTATGTTTATTGGAAACAGCAACCCAGTCGCCGCCTCAGTTCCCACTCAAGCAATGAGTGCTTCGTCCTTAGCGACAACAATGGTGACACCTCTAGGCAACATCAGTGGAGGTACTCCATTTGGAAAATCAATGGGGCAGTCATTTGGAATCAATCCTGACTACAATAACTTCACACTTTGGAAGACAATGGTGACCACTGTCATCAAAGGCCACAGACTCGACGGGTTTCTCTACACGACTATGTCCATCAGAATTTCTACCAACAAAACCAACTGGATCTAGGTTGAGACTGAATCCAAATTACAAAGAATGGGTCGTGAATGACCAGCTTCTCATGGGCTGGCTTTATGGATCTCTGACGAAGACGTTGGCAACACAAGTGATGGGAAGTACAACTTCAAAAAACTTATGGAAGGCATTGGAAAACTTGTACGGAACCCACTCTAAATCAAAGATGAACAACATTCGCACCAGCATTCAGACCATAAGGAAAGGGAACTGATCGGACCAAAATTGTTATGATTTTGGCCCTCACTTCCTTCTCTTTATGCTTGATTCTTGAGTATTATCCCATGATTTAATGATGCAAATTAAGTGTTTTTAGGTATTTATTAAGTTCAGGGGCATTGAGGTAATTTTGGAGAAATAGGGGCAAAACTGTAAATTATGAAGAAGGTCTGAATTTAACTAAAATATGCAAGAGATCAGGGGACCACATTGTAATTTTCCATGCAAGGAGGCAAGGTCGCCACGTCACCTGATGCGGTGCGTTTTGGGGTGGTGGCTGATAGTGGGCTGCTAATTGCACCCAAACTGCTTCTTAACGCACCCCACATGCAGCCCACATTGCCCTTTAATGAAACGGTGCATTTAAGAGGCAAGCTAGGCCTCTAAACGCACCCCATATTCCTGCTAACTGCACCCCGCATAACACAAAACGGTTGGCGTCTAAGTGCACCCCATACATCTGTTAAATGCACCCCACTTTCACTATTCACCTTCTTCTCCCTTCAGTGTGCAGCTCCATGGATGACCTTCCTCACCTAAACCCTAGCTCGCTTGAAGACCTCCTTCCTCGATCTACCGCCAGCTGATTCCAGTCTAAAAATCACGGCCACATCAGCGGTAGCCCCGTCGCAAGACTTTCGGCGCCCCAATCGGTCGAAATTTCGGCCATGTAATCATCTCCTCATCTCTCCTTTGGTCGCCACGTATCCCTCTCAATGTCGCCACTTGTCCCTCTCAATGTCGCCATGGCGACAGGAAGTATTTTCTACACCTGATTGGGTCGCCACTTTCGTCGCCGGATCCATCGCCATTTAAGAAGTAGCGATCTCCTTGCTGTGCAAAACTGATTGGGTGTGCAAATTACAAAATGACCCCTCCTTTGGACTAAATGGTAATTTGCCATGCAGGAGGGTGTTTTGGTAATTTACCACCCGAGACCTCATTTGAAAATCCTATAAATTCATCACTATTTTCCTCTTTTGAACAACTTTTGGCCATTCTTGACAACCAAGAAACCTCCTTTCTACCATTCCTAATCCCTTCACTTCTCCTCTACCTAATCTAAATATCTAGATTTCCTTCCCCAAATCATTCCTTTCTTCCCATCTTTTTCACAAATCTCCTTAGTCACTTCCCATTTGACTCCACCTATCTAGACACATCCTCATCATTCACTCTTTGCACAAGGAGCATCAAAAGCAAGGAAAGGATCAAGCTTACAAAAGGAGACCCAAGGGTGATTTCCTAATCTTTTACTTGCCTTCCCTTTGGTTGTAATATGTGTAATTAAACCCCCTTTCTAGGGATTTTTATGTAAGAACATTTGGATTGGGATTTGCTTAAGCTTTAATATATTTTAATCTCTATTTGTGTTTTATTCATTTTATAAATAGATTCTAGGCATTATATGATTGACATGTATATCCACTAGTTGATTATACTCTTGCTTAGGATAATTTGTTATATAATCTTGATTGGATTGACAACCTTGATGGATTGAGAACATAGTGACTAGGATAGATTGTCGGAGGGTATATCAACCGCGATTATCTAAACTGTTAATTGTAACCAACCGATTCCGCCGTGACCCCCTCTCCTTAATCGGTTAGGCATTGCGGTGGGAAGTTGTTTAGGGTTCATAGTAATGGTCTAAACATATCCTAGAAATCAATTGGTTAACATTTATGAGGTTGGTTCACTAAGGTAGCTTGAGAAGCACTTCCCGTAATCCACTTGTGATCCCATTAATTCCTTAGCAATTCCCTTAATTGTTTTCCCTATATATCTCTTATCTAGATTTCTATCTTATTTTATTAGTTTTATTAGGTTTATTTTACATGTATGTTTGATGGCTTGACAAACCATTCAACCATCCATTGCTTATGTTTTATTTTATTGCATTTATGAATTGTTAATTTATTCAATAATCACTCTAATTCCCTGTGGAACGAATCATACTTGCCACTTTACTAATTTTACATCTAAGTAGTGAAATCAGTTTTTCAACACGAATACATTTTAAAATATCATTTTGTTGAGTACCAATGACGGCTCATCAAAATTGGAGCCGCTGCCGGGGAATTAAAGCGATTGTTGAATTGATTAACTTTTCTTTGTAGGTTTTTATTAATTTTTAGTCTCCTAGTTGTTTTTAGTCTTTTTAGTTTCTTTTTACTTCTTTGGTAGTTTTTGTTTATTTCTGTTTCAGGATTCTATGGATTTCTTCACAGTATCAAGGGCCTAGCTACGAGACTCATGGGGATAGCTTCGATATGGATTGGTGGATGAATCAAGATTCCTCCTCATCATACCAATCAAATGCCATTGATGATAAGAGGAAAAATTTCATGGAGGATCACTTTCGAGAGAGCAAGAAATACCAAGCTTCTCAATGAAAGACCATGGAGTTATTCCAATCTGCACAACAAGCACATGAGAAGAGGATGACCAACCATGTGGTTTTTAGTCGGCCGGATCAATCACTAGAATCGGTTTATCCCAAGCAAGGGAGGACAAGGAGCCGTGTACATGCTCTTGTACAAGTATATGAGAAGGGTGCGGAAGTTGATGAAGACCCGCTGAAGACCCAAGAGCGATGCACGAAATTTGAGGAAAAATTATCTTTGCTTCAAGAGAGATTGGTGGAAACCTCTCAAGGAAAGGAAGAATTGGAGAGAAAATTACAACTCGTGATGAAGGAGTTAGAAGAAAAGGAGGTCTTGGGAAAGGTGAAAGTGGAAGAGCTTGAAATGGAAAACAAGAAGCTCACTCTTGAAGTAAACTTGCTCAAAGAAGAGAATGCTACCTTTTGGAGGAAGGTAGGAGAAGTCTCCAACAAGAACAAGGAATTGGAAATACAAGTTGGGAGACTTGAAGTTGAGAGGAATTCCGCATCAAAGGAATTCGAAGACCTTACAAAACTATTTGAAGAATTTGAAGAAGAATGTGCAAGGAAGACAAGGAAATTGCTTATGGAAACGGAGCAAAAAGCAAAAGCTTTGGAAGAAACGAAGGAAGCACTTGGAAGGAAGGATGAAGCCCTCAAGGTAGCCAAGGTCAAAGAATGTGACTATATAGTCAATCTAGACAAGGTGGAGAAAGAGGTCAAAGCACTACACATGAAACAACACCATGGACCTCGTTGTCACCTACCAAGAGGGAGTTTTTTAAACCATCCTCATACTTGTTATTTTTGCTTTCAAAAAGGGCACTTAAAAGCTCATTGTTTTAAATTCCATAAGCATGAAAAATTGAGAGAGTCTAGGAATAGGAAAAAGCCACCTAGAGTTAAGTAAATTTAGGTAAGAAAAGACTTGGTTAAACAAGTTAGACCCAAAACAAAAGAAAAGGGGAAATCAACTCAACTTGTTTGGGTTGTGAAAAAGAATCAATTTCCCCAAACTTGGTAAAACCTCCTTTAGTTGATGACACCCCTAGCATAAGTTCATAATATAGAAAAATTCTTTTGTGCATTTTATTTTTATTTTTATGCTTTATTTGTTTAGTTTATTTCTTTTGAATAAATGGTGTTCCAAAATCTTGTTGGCAATTGCATGTATTGAGTATATTTTTATTTGCCGGAACTTTTTAATGTGCTTAGTGCTTGTGTAGATTTTCTATTGCTTCCTCAGTATGTTGCATTGCTTGTGCATCAAGTAAGGTTCTTTATCTCTTGGGATGAAACAAAGACAACTTACGAGTCTTGGAGGGACGAGCAAGCCAAGAGTGCTCATAAAAAGGGTGAGGACCTTATCCTAAGGAAGCAACATTTTGGAGTTCGAAGTGCGTGAGCACCATGCCACGTCTTGCCTAGACGTTAAATCGTGCGCTTGGTGGGAGGCAACCCACCTAGGTATATTTTCTTTCCTTAGTTTTAATTTGTTTAATTTGTTTAATTTCTTGCTTTTAAGTTTTTTTTTTTGCTTAGAATAAGGTTGTGAGTCGTTTTTGATAGTGGATTTAGGACTTAAATGACCACATATTTTATCCACATGGATTGTGATGATAACTCTTGATGAACTTGCATTTCTATACCTTTTGAGTTGATTATGAGCATATAGGATGACATGAAACCACTTGATTCAATATTTTGGGATAATTTTTTTAAAATGGACATTGATGTTGTTTTGACTCTTTGATTGAGGATGTGTGTTGCACCGCGTTTATTAGTTTATATGCCCCAAAGATATTGAGGACAATGTCTAATTTAGGTTTGGGGGTGTGTGCGCAACACCGTCCCTTGTTTGCAATTGTATGCAAATATTTTGAGTCTAATTTTTCAAAATTTTCGAAAAATCTTGTGATAATGCCATGCTTGAGCATATTTTGCTTGCTGAGATTGTGCCTTTGTATGTGCAAGTAAGGAATTGTGCATCTTTGCCTTGCTTAGTTTAGATTAACTTCATGCCATTTAGAGTTGCATTGAGCAAAGCGCGCTAGTTCTTTTCTCTTAATGTTAGAGTGAATATTCAATTGTGCTTGAAGGCTAGGAATTAATAGTGGAGACTTCCTGTGAGGTTCACAAACACGGCCTTAAAAAGCGTATTTTTAGGGAAAGTCTTACTCTTTAAACACTCATTCAAACACGCATGTTAAATATTTCTAAAATGTCTCATTCGCACTTAAATGTTGTTTGCTATAGAACATATGGACTGCTTGTGGATGCCTTAATTGACATTGTGGACAAACCTTTAGAGATGATCTTAGGCAATGCATGTGAAAAACCACCAAATTGGCCTAAATACTTCCAATCCCTCTATGTGTGTGCTCCATTGCCCATTTGAAGCCAAACACAATTAAGCTTCTCATTCATGAACCACATCAATATTAACCTTATAGCCTATACACTAGACTTACCTTGTACCAAATGGTTTGCTAAGGCTTAGGGATTGAATGTAAGCTTTAAGGAGTATGAAAATGTAAGGCGTGTACCTAGACAAGTATGTATGTGCAAACACATTAAAATGATGAAATGCAATGCTTGAAAAGAAAAGAAAAGCAAGAAAAGAAAAGAAAAGAAAAGAAAAAAAAAGCAATGCAAAAGGAAGAAAAGAAAAGATTAATGAGGCATTAAATGCCTAGATCAATTTTATGGAATTAAATGAGCTACTCAATGAAAATTAAGAGTAGAAAAAATGCACAAAATAAATTGTAAGCCTGGACGCCAAAGTCTGGAATATGCAAGTTATAATGAGCAAAGTGTGCTTGATCTAGGATGTATGCCTTAGTGTGACCTTTGGGTGTTTGCAATCAATTTTTCCCATCTATTGACTCACCACTCACCTTAGGCCCACCAAATGAAAGACCTATTTGATCTTTAGGGATGTCCAATTTGGAAATTTTGGTTGATGCATGTTCTTTCCAGTTCATGGTTTTCAATTCCATTCATGAGACAAATTTTCAGAAATTGTGTTTTTAAATGATCATGTGCAATTATATTTGATATCTTGAACATAAACTCATATTGCATATGAATTATGAGTGAAGCCTAGGAATCTGTGCGAAAATGAGAGAATCCGGTGAGGATTAGATGTCGAGGCGAATTATATTATTTTCCTAATGGCACCTAGTTTTGAAGCTTAAGCATCTTGAATGTAGGATCGCACTGCGTGCAATGTGTACTTAGACTGGCATGACTTTAATCTTCATTTAGCATATCTTACATGTATATTTTTCCTAATGAGCACAACGTTGGTAAAATCTCTTCACTTTTGGTTTTGCAAGTTGAATATTGACTTTTGAGTCCTTTACAAAAGAGTCAGTGCTTTAATGATTGATTATTTGATTTTTAGACGCATGTCCATGTGTGCTTATGTTTGTTTTGCTCGAGGACGAGTAAAAGATAGGTGTGGGGGTATTTGATCGGACCAAAATTGTTATGATTTTAGCCCTCACTTCCTTCTCTTTATGCTTGATTCTCGTGCATTATCCCGTGATTTAATGATGTAAATTAAGTGTTTTCAGGTATTTATTAAGTTCAGGGGCATTGACGTAATTTTAGAGAAATAGGGGCAAAACTATAAATTCTGAAGAAGGTTTAAATTTAACACAAATATGCAAGAGATCAGGGGTCCACATTGTAATTGTCCACGCAAGGCAGGCAAGGTCGCCATGTCACCTGATGCGGTGCGTTTTGGGGTGGTGGCTGATAGTGGGCTGCTAATTGCACCCCAAACTACGTTTTAACGTACCCCACATGCAGTCCACGTTGCCCTTTAATAAAACGGTGCATTTAAGAGGCAAGCTAGGCCTCTAAACACACCCCAGCTTCCTGCTAACAGCACCTTGCATAAGACAAAAGGATTGGCATCTAAGTGCACCCCATACATCTGTTAAATGCACCCCACCTTCACTATTCACCTTCTTCTCCCTTCAGCGTGCAGCTCCATCGACGACCTTTCTCACCTAAACCCTAGCTCGCCTAATGACCTCCTTCCTCGAGCTACCGCCGGTAGATTCCAGTCCTAAAATCACGGCCACATCAGCGGCATCCCCGTCGCAAGACTTTCGATGCACCAATCGGTCGAAATTTCGGCCACGTAATCATCTCCCCATCTCTCCTTTGGTCGCCACGTGTCCCTCTCAATTTCACCACTTGTCCCTCTCAATGTCGCCACTTGTCCTGGCGACAGGAAGTATTTTCTACACCTGATTGGGTCACCGGATTCGTCGCCATTTGAGAAGTAGCGACCTCCTTGCTGTGCAAAACTAATTGGGTGTGCAAATTACAAAATGATCCCTCCTTTGGACTAAATGGTAATTTGCCATCTAGGATGAGTGTTTTGGTAATTTGCCACCTGAGACCTAATTTGAAAATCCTATAAATTCATCACTATTTTTCTCTTTTGAACAACTCTTGGCCATTCTTGACAACCAAGAAACCTCCTTTCTACCATTCCTAATCCCTCCACTTCTCATCTACCTAATCTAAATATCTAGATTTCCTTCCCCAAATCATTCCTTTCTTCCCATCTTCTCCACAAATCTCCTTAGTCACTTCCTATTTGACTCCACCTATCTAGACACATCCTCATCATTCATTTTTTACACAAGGAGCATCAAAGGCAAGGAACAGATCAAGCTTACAAAAGGAGACCCAATGGTGATTTCCTAATCTTTTATGAGATGGGAAGTTGTTTAGGGTTCATAGTAATGGTCTAAACACATCCTAGAAATCAATTGGTTAACATTTATGAGGTTGGTTCACTAAGGTAGCTTGAGAAGCACTTCCCGTAATCCACTTGTGATCCCATTAATTCCCTAGCAATTCCCTTAATTGTTTTCCCCATATATCTCTTATCTAGATTTCCATCTTATTTTATTAGTTTTATTAGGTTTATTTTACATGTATGTTTGATGGCTTGACAAACCATTCAACCATCCATTGCTTATGTTTTATTTTATTGCATTTAGAAATTGTTAATTTATTCAATAATCACTCTAATTCCCTGTGGAACGAATCCTACTTGCCACTTTACTAATTTTACATCTAAGTGGTGAAATCAGTTTTTCAACACGAATACATTTTAAAATATCATTTTGTTGAGAATCAACGACGGCTCATCAGGAACATGACAGTGAACAATTATCTTAAACAAATGAAGTCATGGGCAGACATTTTGGCTATTGTAAGGAACCCCTATCCTGAAGATCAGCTCAATGCTAATGTTATGTATGGCTTAGAGAGTGAATATATGCCAATAATAGTTCTGATTGGGTCTAAAAAATCCATATCATGGCAAGAGTTGCAAGATACCCTGTTGAGTTATGACAGTAAATTAGAGCACATAAATGCATCTAGAAAAATCACAGGCATACCCTTAGCTAACTTTGTGTCAAGCAGATGAGGATGTACAAATCATAACAAAGGGCAATCACAGAGACAAAATATAAACCAAGGTAGAAACAAAGCTTCTTTCTTCAATAAAGGATGTGGTGGTTGTTTCCGTGGCAAAGGAGGAAGAATCGAAGGAAGCTCAAGATCAACTTGCCAAGTTTATGGTGTAGTCGATTGGATCTACAATTATTAAAGTGGTTGAGCTGGGCAATGGCAACATGTAAAATAAGAGAAAATAGAGCGATGGACAAACTGCAAGATGGGTTGATCTCTTTGGGGGACTCTCCGACACTCAAGTCTGTATAATATAAGATAAAGCAAATAGAACTGAAATAAAGACAGGTAAACCGTGGGTTCGACGTCTCTTGTCGAGCATGGAGTTTGATGTTTAGTTTCAATGAGGTCAATGTCGAGCAGGCACTAGGACTATTGTTGGTTTTGTTCGAAGGTTCGTCAAAGGCTAGGTTTGATTTGGTTTGAACAAGATTGTAGGTCGAATAGCAGAGCGTCGAGCTAAATGAATTAAATGAGAAGAGAGATTTGCTGAGCAATGGCTTCGCGTGTATGAATTGTAAAAAGTAAGATCCCTTTCTCTGAGAAGGGGTATGATATTTATAGTGAAGGCTTGGAGCCTTCAATATCCATCTCATTTATGTGAAAGCGTGGATCTTGGGCATTTAATTACCCATTTTGATTATAATGAATCTGGAAATAAGGGCCATGATTGCTCTTGTTTGGCATTGTGATTCGTGCAACGTCCGACATATGATAAATGCGTGGTAAAGTCTATTTAATGATTTGTTTGACCACATTTGGGGTTGCCTTGATGCTATGATAGGTTGGGCCAGGCTTTGGGCCCGATTCTACATGGGGTTTTGCACCCAATGGGTGTCTTGAACGTCATTTAGGGTCTTTTACTCGATTACTGGGTCGTATGCTGGTTTTTTGACCACTACAGTTTGTCCCTCACTCTTTAAGCTTGAGGTTCTCAAGCCAGAGCGTTGATGTGTTAAATTCGAGGTCGATTATAGGCGTCAAACAGAGAAAAAAAGGGATGATTAATTGCTCTTTGCTGTGAGCGAACATGACTGGCGGCGTTGCTTTCCTTTGAGTCTAGTCAACGTTTCACGTTGAGTACTAAGTTTCAATTTGTATGAATTGTCGAGCTCGAATGGTGAATCTCATGATCCTGCTCTTGGCTGTCATTGAGATATTGACTCTCTACGGCTGACGTGGTAAGAGCATTTATTGGTGCATTTGCTAATGTGGTTAGAACCATTTCAAATTTCGAACTGGCACCACTTAGGTTTTCGGGGAAGCAAGAGTCTTGTCACGTGACGTCAACTTGACGCGACGTGTCTAATGGCAGAACAACACGTGTCCCTTGATGGATTTAAATAGTGTGAATTCTTATTTTTGCCTCATTTTGTTGGGGAGAATTCGTTTTGGAGAAGAAGAACAGTTGTTGCGTTTGCTCAAACTTTTTCCTGATCTTTTCCTTAATCATTTAGAGATTTTTCTAGTAAGTTCAAGCCATCTTTTCTTTTGTTTTGCATGATTTCTTGTATTTCTCTTTGTTTCAGCATGAAATTTGTATGTTCCTGTGAAAATTTTTAATTTTCAGTGCATGTTATTCATGTTCTTGGTAATCTTCAATGAATAGTGTCGATTTTATCATGTTTGATCCACTTGACATGTAAAATTTCATTTTAAGATGTTTAAAGGAAATGGAATATGTGTTCGATATAGGCTATCGACCTTAGATTTTAGCTTAGCATAGATCTTACTAATAGGTTTGATTGGTTGATGTTTGGTGTCGAGGTCGCTCCCTATAGGATTGGTCGATCGATCTTTCATGCTAAACTGGGTTTTTCTGTTCGATAGCGTTTGGCGCTATATCGAGTCGAAACGATGACTCGTCGAACCTGTCTTAGGAGAATATGATCGATGACTATCAAGGCGATCCAAGCGACATTGATCTTTCTGAGTCTGATCTAAGGTCTGACTCAGAACATATCGATGAGATGATCGTTGCTGGTCCTCTTGCTAAATCTCAAGTTGGAGAGGTTGAAGTCGAATTTCAAATGACCCTTGTAGTGGGAAAGGCAGTCGAGCTAGAGCTTTTGGGCAAATATAATCTTTCGACTTCAAAAGGTGGAGCGTCTAGGTTTCTGATTGACAATCTCGAGTCCAAGTTGATGCCTTCATAGGTCAGGATGCTTCAATTCCAATTTGGAATGCCGGAGTCGATTAAGCTTCGTGCGGCTAAGTATTTCAAGCGCGCGGATTGGTCAATCAAAGGATGAACCTATTTTTATTTGCTGCCCTTTAAACTTGGGCTTCGTTTTCCCATTCCACCTCTGCTCGGCAACTGTTGAATTTCTTCGATATCGCTCCTAGTCAGTTAATGTATAATGGTTGGAGGATCCTGATATCTATTGAAGTGCTAGTTGAGAAGAGGGGGTTAGAGTTCTCTTTTGATAACTTGATGTACACTTATCACCTATCGGAGCAAGATAGCGATTGTGGTAGATATCTAATAGCTACTTGCCAAAACTGTGGCCACCTCATTTCCCAACTCACCACCAATGACCCCTAATGGAATTCTAGATTCTTCTTTGCCTAAGGAGATCTGGTTGATGGTTCAAGATTGACCTAAAACACTATTGGTTGGTGTTCATAACCCAATAAGGTTATGATTTTTGTTTCCTGTTTTGTTGCTAATTTGCTTTCTCCTTTTTGTTTTCAGTGGGTTTGGCTGGTAAGGCTAAATCGATCCGAGGGAGAGATGACGTCAAGCGGACTCAAAAGATCCTTTTGATAGACCCTGAGGAGAGAAGTTGTAAAAAACTCCTAAACAAGGACAATTTGAGGTCGAGTAGCTTGTGGACAGCTAGTCAGGTAACTCTCATTCTTTCTTCAAAGATTTGGTTACGTATACCCTGATAAGGAACTGGTTGGAAACCTTATACAGAACTCGGTTCCTCAAACCCATAACTGACGTTGAGCGAGCTTTCACAGCCGAGTCGATGTGGAACTTAAGGCTGCTTTCATCTGAGGAGGCTTTAAAGTGCCAGATGGAGAGGAATGAGAAGAAAAAAAGGGAATAAGGTACTTAGTGCGCTTATCGTACGAATCGAGGAGGTGAGTGAGGTCCATGCTGATAAGGCTAAACTAACTGATGATGCTCTAACTAAAAGGTATCAGGGAAGCTTCCTCGCTCAAAGGAGGATGACTCTGATGACCACATTTGGATTAACTTTCCAGCCGGCGTATCGGCCCACTTGGATGTCGAAACTGTATTAAAGCATGCTGATTAGCTGCTATTTCTAGAGGACGATGCTCGCCTCTCTAAGATGGGTCATTTTTGTGTCGCCGACTAGGGGTTAAATGGTGTTTTTCAGGTTAGCTTGTCTTTCTTCTAAAGAAACTTTATTAGGTCGGTTTGTGTTATCGATCTTAACTTCTTTCTTTGTTTTAGGCTTTCCAATCTCAGTTATTCTTTAAGAAGAAGCTCAAGACTTACGCTAAGAGAGTATCCACCTTGACTTCTTTAAACTCGAAATTGAAGAAAGAGTTAGAACTTTGAGATTGAGGCTAAAATGGTGTTGAAAGAAGCATCAGGCAAGCTTGCTAAGGTCGAGAAAGAGGTCATTTTTTTGACTGAGTCTTTGAAGTTGAACGAGGAGAAGTTGGCCCAGATCAATGATGAAAACCTAGCAGCTGTGATGGAGAGGCTTGATAAGGCTGCTGATGGGGCCGTGATCGAAACTTGAGGCAAGCTTATGTAAGAGTACTGATTTGGCGACACTGACTCTTGGGATCCAGACAAGGATATTAAGATTTAGGAGCAATGGAAAGAGCTGAAGGCGCTCAAGGGTGATGAAGACGATGAGGAGCCTCTTGATAGGGATAAGGCTTTAGAAGTCGATGCGAAGAAGGATAAGTAGACGGCGGTTGAGGAGGAGAAAGAGAAGAAGAGGGTGAATAGGGTAGTTGAAAGCCATACTAGTGAGGACAATCTCGAGGGTGTTCCCTCGAATCAAGACAGGATCTAAAATCAAGACAGATTTTTACAAGTTTCAATCAAAATAGATTTCCAAGTTTAAACTTTGTTGAAACGACCTACGAAGTCATGTAATCGTTCTCTTCCATGTTGAGTAATGGTGTAGAGGTCGTCTGATAGCTTCTCCAACTTTCTACTACTCACGAACTACTCGACGAAGGTATCAATCAATTGAGCAAACGAGCTTATCAATACGTAGGCAGGTTGGTATACCACTAGAGAACTAGGCTCATGAGGGTTGAACCGAACCCTTTGCACATGCATGCTTCCCTCTAATCTCAAAGAATAGTTGCAATGAGCATTTGTAACTTATATTGCGCGATGTGATCGTATGGGTCGGTTGTTCCATCATACATTATACTGCTTCAAGTTGGGGAAGCTAAACTTTCTAGGCATGTAAACCATCGTGATCTCATCCATGAAGGGTGAATCTACGAAGCTGTTAACTGCACTTCACTTGATTGGAGCAGACATCCTAGAGAGCTTTTTGAATCATTGCCTCCATCTCTGTGAACCTATGAGCGACATCAGGGTCAGAAAATGAAGAGTTCTTACCTTGTCATTTGATATTGGATTTTTCTCAAGGATATCTTGGTCCAATGCATTTTGATTCAAGTCCCTTTGAGTTTTAAACGGGGTCGACGGATTTGTTTATATAGCATTCGGGTCTGTCGCCAGTATTGGTTCGCTGAGGTTGAGGAGCTCAATCTTCACTTAGGTAGATCGATTATCCTGTTGTCCGCCTTGTTCGGGCCACTGATCAAGTGGTGCTTGCTTTGAGGTTGACGCCACATTGTTTGATAGGGAATCCATATTGTTTTGCAATTTCAGGTTTTGGGCTCGAATGGTTGCATTCTCTTCCTCAAGCGAATGCAACTTAGAAGTGTTTTTAGCCATTTGGGACACCAAAAGTGCTAGCCGGGTTTCAACATCCATGGGGTTGGTTACTTCAGTCATTCTCTCGTTCGAGTGTCGAGTTTGATGCTTAGTATCGACGAGGTCAATGTGGAGCAGGCACTGGGATTACTGTTGGTTTTGTTCGAAGGTTCATCAAGGGCTAGGTTTGATTTGGTTCGAACAATATTGTAGGTCGACTAGCCAAGCGTCGAGCTAAATGAATTAAATGAGAACAGAGATTTGCAAAGCAAAGGCTTCGTTTGTATGAATTGTAAAAAGCAGGACCCATTTCTTTGAGAAGGGGTCTGATATATATATATATATATGGCATAGGCTTGGAGCCTTCAATGTCCATCCCATTTACGTGAGGGCATGGATCTCGGGCCTTTAATTGCCTGTTTTGATTCTAACGAATCTGGCAATAAGGGCTATGATGGCTCTTGTTTGGATTTGTGATTCGTGCAACCTCCGACACATGAAAAATGTGTGGTCAAGCTATTTAATGATTTGTTTGACCATGCTTTCAGTTGCACTGATGTTATGATGGGCTGGGTCAAACTTTGGGCCCATTTCTACATGGTTGTTTGCACCCAGTGGGTGTCTCAAACCTTGTTCCGGGCCTTTTGTTTAGTGGGCTTGATTACTGGGCCGTAGGCTGGTTTTTTGACCATTACATGGGGCAAGTATGGTCACTTAGCTACCCATTGCTACAATAGGTACGATGAGACTTACATGGGTTCTTAGCCTAGCCAAGGAAAGTAGGGACAACCCTCAGCATTTGTGGTAACACCTAAGAGTGTTAATGATGAAGGATGGTATGCTAATAGTGGAGCCAGTAACCATGTCATAGCAGACCAAAACAACTTGAGCCAGAAGACCGAATATAGTGGTAAGGACTCTCTTATAGTTGGTAATGGTAAGTAATTGAGAATTTATAATATTGGAAGTGTTAGGATTATGCTCAATAGCAAGAGTGTAATAGTGTTTTTGACAATCTATTCATATTAATAATGTGATTTCTGGTTTAACAAATCTTATAGCATTTATAGTTTAATTATTATAATTGTCAAAAGTAAATAATCATAAGGTCAAAAGACTATGAGAAAAGAAGAATTGTTCGTACATCTGGATATGTATGAGGTAGATACAATTCTTTAGTTAGTCTTGAATAATGTTCACAACTTAAGTTAAAGGTTGGGCACCTTTACCTTGTTAAAGTTGTAGAATTCTTTTGCTAGCATTTGAGTGGGATCAAATGAGTTATGATGAGTCTAAAATCATCAGAGGGTCTTCGAGTAAAAGAATCTAGTGCACTGGGTGCATTGAACTGGATCACAATGAAATACTTTATCTAGAACCGTCAATAGATAATAGTCTTTTCATTATCAGGACAATCGGAGAGTCTATCTTAATCCTGAGATAAATGATGGACTTATGGTTGCAAGTGGTATCATTTGAGTTATCAATGAGTACGATTATATAGCATAGTCTATCCTCGATAGTTTGGTGATATTCATTTGTTAATCGATAGAGGACTTCATTTATAGATATGGACATCGTGGCTCCATTTATTAAATGAGAGTAGAATATCATCATATGGATGTTTTGAGGTATTGGATATTGAATCTTAACGTTAAGTTTTCGATAGAGTCTATTGAAACATAACTTCTGGACAAGTCAAAATATCCAAGTTCAAAATGTGGTCATATGAGTAAATATGGTAACTTGGAGAGCTATAGGCGGTCTATGAGCTCTTGATGATTACTGATATTCTTCACGAGGATACACCATCTCCTATAAGATTGTCTAGGGTATGAATGAGAATCATTTACTTATTCCATCTTTATTTAAGAGTGCAATTTTAGTTCTTTAGTGGAATGAACTAAAATTAATAGATTGAACCTAAGTGAATCATTTGTTAATTGTGATTGGGTTATGTCTATTGGAGCTTAAATTTAGATAGGCCCGCCAAGATCCCCAATCCACACGGACTTGCATGGATCACTTGATATATTCTACCAGACCAATTTATGAGTCCATCTAGAATTGTATTTAATATATTAAGAATATAATTTGCACATTATTTATTTAATGGGCTGATCAATTATATTAATATATTAATGAAAGGCATGTGGGCTTGTTTCTTTTAGTAAGAATGTGTCTGGTTCACATGTGGGCCTTTTATTAAGGTCCAATGGATTTAATAAAATAGAAAAACAATATATAGATATATTAATATATATGGCACATGGCCGAGATATATATATGATATTATATTGTTTTATTTTTATTATTTGATTAAATGGAAATTAATTAATTGATTAAATAATTATTTAATTAAAAATCAAAATCTTTTTCTGACTAGGAAATATATTTCTTAGTAGTATACTATTGTGGTAGTATAAATAAAATAAAAGACTTTATTTGGTAAGTAGATAAATAAGGGATTTATTTATCTAGTCAAATAAGGAAGTCTTTTATATAGTCACAAATACACTAAAGAGTTGGATTAGGGTTTGGAATTCTAAGGAAATCTATCTAAGGTTAGGATTTAAGTCAAAAGACATAAATCCTACATGGTAAAGGATTTCGGCCTCAATATATAGATATATATAAAATATATATGGCAATTAGCTGGAATATATATAGATATATATATTTAAAGCATCCGGACATATATAATAAATGGCAAGTGAAATCGGTCAATATATATAAAATATATAGCAAGTGAATTCGGTCAATATATATAATATGCTCAAGTGGGATTCTGCAACAATATAGGTATATGGGCTAAAAAATTGGTGCACGATATATATATATATATATATATATATATATATTTGTGCAAAGAGTTTTAAGCGACCAATATATATATATATATATTGTGTGAAAAGAGAATAAATAAAAAAACCCTAGGTCTTTGGCTTGAGAATATTTTTCTTTTGCTTGAGAAAAATAAAATCCAACTCTAGAGATTAGTGTGATAATTCGGCCAAGAGAGAAAAAGAGAAGAGATCGTTTTACTTCGATAGTGCACTAGTAGCTTATACATCAATAGGCTTTGTGCACAACTTCGAATAAGGTTCACGCGAGTTTCGATCATTAGATTGAGAATTCAAAAGTGACCAGAACGTTCTTTGTTATCTTTTGGAGGTTTTGTGACTAACGAAAAAGAAAAAGTTTTTGTTATCCATCCTCAGATACACAATTCAAAGAGAAGGGAGACCACGCTCCTAGGTGATTCACGTTCGTGATTGGATTGGAAGATCTTGCGGATTACCATCAACGCAATGTCAATCGGATCACGCGACAAAGGTATGATATCTTTAGTATTATATGTTTAATTAATTAAAGGGTTAAGGTTCAAATTATGGAAAAAATTTAAACTATACTAAAACATCTTTTTAGTCTCGCTTCCGCTGCGTTGACCGGTATTTTCCCCTACAATTGGTATCAGAGCCTAGGTTGAACCCTTTTAATTAATTAACGTATATATACGTGAATCTATTTCTTTTTATTGTGATTATGCATGTTTAGAAAGAGATGGCACTCTAGGTATTCGCATATATAATTACATGTGGATGTATGGATTTATATATGTTTTTATGTGGATTGTTGTTGCTCGATTTTGGTTCTAGAATTTCAATGTATTTTTTGTTTCGGATTTGTAACAAGAAGGGTGGTCTATCATCGCCATAATTCCTTCTTGGTAGTTGCTATTTTTTTTATTTTAGTGTATTAATATTATGTGCAGTTGTTTTTTATTGTAATAAATTTTAGTGCAGTTTTTTATTGTAAAAAAATACTGCAGTGATTAAAAAAAAAAAAAAAAAAAAAAATACTGCAGTGTTATATTTGTTTAAATACTGCTGTAATGTGTTCAGGTATTGAAGATTCGAAGACATGAAGAAAAGGAAGCAACCGGAACCAAGAACGAGCACCGTGCGCACCCTAGGAGTGGATTGGGCTGCGCATGGCAAGCCCATATCATGGTGGGCTGCGCACGGCAGCCCTATATGCTCTCATGGGCTGCGCACGGCAGCCCCTTTGTGGTGTTGTGGGGTGTGCACGCCTATGGGGGGCAGCCGAGGGATGCGTGGATGGTTGATGGCCACTTGAAGATCTTGTATTCCTAACAAATTGTAATTTACTTGCTTTTCTAGGATGGACCAAAATTGTGGCTATTTATTTTTTGCATAAATATTACAATATTTGTTATTGTATGATAACATGTCATATAGAATAGGAGTGCCACTCATATATCTCTTTTGGTATGAACATGCATTGAATGATTTAGGTATCTAAATTGGCATCTAGATAACTTGGTAAATCATTCTATGAGATTTAATCACACGCCTTAAATAATTGAGTGGGAGAAGGTGTTTTGCAACACCTATGGCCTCCAAGGTTAGTTGAGCTTTATTATTTATTGGTAATCCCCCCAAGGGGCGTCCATGAATGAAATTTAGCAACATACTTCCTTACAAGGATAGACTAGACAATGGACTCAAACGAGATCTACTCCCCAAGGAGGGATTTTCGTGAGAGAAAATTGAGGGTCGATATCTTGGTAACACACTCAATGTAATTTTATTGATATCCTCCCAAGAGTTCTTGTTAGTAAAATTGCAAGGCTAAAATTGAAAACGCTGGTTGTTATGTTAACAATTAGGTGGGACCTAGTCTAACTAGTAAATGGTGTGAACTCCCAAAGGAGGCGTAACATTTATGGGTGTTGGATCACCGTTGAGTTTTTATGATTGAGTTATTTATTTAATTCAAAATAAATATTTAAAAGTGCTTTATCATGATTATTTACTCATATATATTTTTGTTTATATTCAGAAATCATGACCCCATCCCTAATGAAAATCTTAAAAGATAATATTTTAACTGGAGATAATTATGTCACATGGAAAAGGAAAATTGGGTTGTTGCTGCAAAGTGAAAAACATAAGTTTGTTCTAACTACTCCTAAACCACCTGCTCCTACTTATGAATCTCATATTCATATGGTTGGTAAAGTTGCTACTGTTAAGACCCGTCAAAAGGTTAAGAAACAACAGAAGAAAAAGCAACTTGGGCCTACCAAGAAGGAGACCAAGAAAGTAACCAAGATCAAAGGGAAGTGCTTCCTTTGTGGTGAAAAGGGACATTGGAAAAGAAATTGCCCAAAGTCCCAGAACAAGAGGGAACAAGGTAATATTAATTATCTTGAAACATGTTTTCTGGTAGTAACTACAGATTCTTGGATCATAGACTCTGGAGCCACAAATCATGTTTGCTATTCCTTACAGGGGTTCCAAGAAAGGAGAAAATTGAATAAAAATGAAATCAACTTGCGTTTGGGCAACGGAACGTTAGTGTCTGCAAGTGCAGTGGGAGATATTAGAGTTAATCTAGATTCTTTTAGACATTTAGATTTGATAGACGTTTATTATATACCTCAATTCAAGAGAAATTTAATTTCAGCTTCTTGTTTTGAATAAATTTGGATATTCGGTTACTTTTAATAAAAATTTTATTATTAGTAAGAATAACAAATTTATTTGCAAAGGTACATTGGAAAACGACTTATTCTTTTTGCATAAAAATATCTCTCACTCGTTAGACGCAGAATTAACGGAACCTGATCATAAAAGAGTAAAATTATCAATAGATGAAACCTACCTTTGGCATTTATGCCTAGGTCATATTAACCTTAATAGGATTAAAATATTGGTATGTGACGGACCTTTAAGTGACTTAAAGGTTGATGATCTACCAACTTGTGAATCTTGTTTGGAAGGTAAGATGACCAAAAGGTCGTTCTCGGCCAAAGGCGCAAGAGCCACTGAATGTTTAGGATTGATACACACTGATGTATGTGGTCCTATGAGCATTCAAGCTAGAGGTGGATGTGAGTACTTCATCACCTTCACAGATGATTACTCGAGATTTGGCTATGTGTATCTCATGCGACATAAGTCGGATGCTTTTGACATGTTCAAAGCATTCAAAGTTGAAGTAGAAAATCAGCTTGAGAAACACATAAAAATCTTGAGATCTGATCGTGGTGGAGAATATCTATCTGGTGAGTTTCAGCAATATCTTATTAATAATGGGATAGTTTCTCAGTTTTCTGTACCAGGTACACCTCAACAGAATGGGGTAGCAGAAAGGAGAAATAGAACTCTTTTAGACATGGTTAGGTCTATGTTGAGTTATTCAACACTTCATATTTCTTTTTGGGGATATGCTTTACAAACTGCTATATACATTCTAAACGATGTACCATCTAAGTCCGTTCCTAAAACACCGCATGAGTTATGGACTGGTCGCAAGCCTAGTTTACAACACTTCAGGATATTTGGTTGTCCTGCGCATGTGTTAAAAGGAAAGACAGAAAAGATGGAGTCCCGTTCGGAAACATGTATATTTGTAGGGTATCCAAAAGAAACTAAAGGATATTATTTCTATAGTCCTTCAGATCTTAAAGTATTTGTTTCGACAAATGCTAAATTTCGGGAAAAGGACTATATGAATGATTTTGTGCCTAGAAGTAGAATTGTCATGAATGAGATGTCAGGAGATACAATTCCACGAGAGGTTACACAACCTAACCCAATTGTAAGTTCCGATCCAACACAAAATCAACAACCTACCATTCCTCGTCTTAGTGGGAGGGTTAGAACACAACCCGAAAGATACATCGGTCTGGGAGAATCAGTGGAGAATCTCCCGGACGACAATGATCCCTACACGTATAAGGAAGCAATGAAGGATGTTGACAGTCGCCATTGGCAAAAGGCAATGCAATCTGAGATTGAATCCATGTTCGATAACAAAGTCTGGTCCCTTGTAGACTTGCCTAAAGGGATAAAACCCATTGGGTGCAAGTGGGTATACAAGAGGAAAAGAGGTATGGATGGAAAGGTGGAAACCTTTAAAGCTAGATTGGTAGCTAAAGGGTATACACAGAAAGAAGGTATCTATTACGAGGAAACCTTCTCTCCTGTGGCCATGCTTAAATCTATTAGGATACTCTTATCCATTGCAGCATCTTTAGATCTAGAGATTTGGCAAATGGATGTCAAGACAGCTTTCCTTAATGGAAGTCTTGACGAAAGCATCTACATGATGCAACCAGAGGGATTCATTGAAAAAGGCCAAATGGAAAAGGTATGCAAGTTGCAGAAATCCATATATGGATTAAAGCAAGCATCCAGATCCTGGAACATAAGGTTCGATCAAGCTGTCAAAGGTTTTGGATTTATTCAGAATCCTGACGAACCTTGTGTATACAAAAGGATTAAGGGCGACAAGTTGGTTTTCCTGATTCTTTATGTTGATGATATACTACTCATTGGAAACGATGTAGGTGTATTGACATCAGTAAAAGAATGGTTAGCAAAACAATTTGATATGAAGGACTTAGGAGAAGCAAGTTTTATTCTAGGTATCCAAGTAATAAGGGATAGAAAGAATAAAACGATTGCATTATCCCAAGCTTCATACATAGACAAGGTCTTGTCTAGGTTTTCCATGCAGGATTCTAAGAAAGGTATGTTACCTTTCAGATATGGAATCAAACTTTCTAAGGAACAAGTTCCTAAGAATGAGCATGAAGAGCAATTCATGAGTAGAGTTCCATATGCCTCGGCAGTTGGAAGTCTCATGTATGCAATGCTTTGCACTAGACCAGATATTTGTTTTGCTGTTGGCATAGTTAGCAGGTTTCAATCGAAACCTGGTCCTGATCACTGGATGGCAGTCAAGCATATTTTCAAGTATCTCAAGAGAACGAGAGATAATATGCTTGTATACTCTGGAGGGGATTTAATTCCCGTTGGGTATACAGATTCTGATTTCCAATCAGATTCTGACTCCAGAAAATCCACATCAGGAGCTGTGTTTACTATTGGAGGAGGAGCAGTCATATGGAGGAGTATCAAGCAATCTTGTATTGCTGATTCCACCATGGAAGCTGAGTATGTTGCTGCATGCGAGGCTGCAAAAGAGGCTGTTTGGCTCTACCAATTCTTGATTGACTTGGAAGTGGTTCCTAGTGCGAATAAGCAGATCACTATCTACTGTGACAACAATGGAGCAGTGGCTAATTCGAAAGAACCAAGAAGTCATAAGAGAGGAAAACACATTGAAAGGAAGTATCACCTTTTAAGGGAAATTGTATATAGGGGTGAGAACATGGGAATGAGAGATATGACACATTTGCTATAGCGCAAGTGGGAGATTGTTAGGATTATGCTCAATAGCAAGAGTGTAATAGTGTTTTTGACAATCTATTCATATTAATAATGTGATTTCTGGTTTAACAAATCTTATAGCATTTATAGTTTAATTATTATAATTGTCAAAAGTAAATAATCATAAGGTCAAAAGACTATGAGAAAAGAAGAATTGTTCGTACATCTGGATATGTATGAGGTAGACACAATTCTTTAGTTAGTCTTGAATAATGTTCACAACTTAAGTTAAAGGTTGGGCACCTTTACCTTGTTAAAGTTGTAGAATTCTTTTGCTAGCATTTGAGTGGGATCAAATGAGTTATGATGAGTCTAAAATCATCGGAGGGTCTTCGAGTAAAAGAATCTAGTGCACTGGGTGCATTGAACTGGATCACAATGAAATACTTTATCTAGAACCGTCAATAGATAATAGTCTTTTTATTATCAGGACAATCGGAGAGTCTATCTTAATCCTGAGATAAATGATGGACTTATGGTTGCAAGTGGAATAATTTGAGTTATCAATGAGTACGATTATATAGCATAGTCTATCCTCGATAGTTTGGTGATATTCATTTGTTAATCGATAGAGGACTTCATTTATAGATATGGACATCGTGGCTCCATTTATTAAATGAGAGTAGAATATTATCATATGGATGTTTTGAGGTATTGGATATTGAATCTTAACGTTAAGTTTTCGATAGAGTCTATTGAAACATGGCTTCTGGACAAGTCAAAATATCCAAGTTCAAAATGTGGTCATATGAGTAAATATGGTAACTTGGAGAGCTATAGGCGGTCTATGAGCTCTTGGCGATTACTGATATTCTTCACGAGGATACACCATCTCCTATAAGATTGTATAGGGTATGAATGAGAATCATTTACTTATTCCATCTTTATTTAAGAGTGCAATTTTAGTTCTTTAGTGGAATGAACTAAAATTAATAGATTGAGCCTAAGTGAATCATTTGTTGATTGTGATTGGGTTATGTCTATTGGAGCTTAAATTTAGATAGGCCCGCCAAGATCCCAAATCCACACGGACTTGCATGGATCACTTGATATATTCTACCGGATCAATTTATGGGTCCATCTAGAATTGTATTTAATATATTAAGAATATAATTTGGACATTATTTATTTAATGGGCTGATCAATTATATTAATATATTAATGAAAGGCATGTGGGCTTGTTTCTTTTAGTAAGAATGTGTCTGGTTCACATGTGGGCCTTTTATTAAGGTCCAATGGATTTAATAAAATAGAAAAACAATATATAGATATATTAATATATATGGCACATGGCCGAGATATATATATGATATTATATTGTTTTATTTTTATTATTTGATTAGATGGAAATTAATTAATTGATTAATTAATTATTTAATTAAAAATCAAAATCTTTTTCTGACTAGGAAATATATTTCTTAGTAGTATACTATTGTGGTAGTATAAATAAAATAAAAGACTTTATTTGGTAAGTAGATAAATAAGGGATTTATTTATCTAGTCAAATAAGGAAGTCTTTTATATAGTCACAAATACACTAAAGAGTTGGATTATGGTTTGGAATTCTAAGGAAATCTACCTAAGGTTAGGATTTAAGTCAAAAGACATAAATCCTACATGGTAAAGGATTTCGGCTTCAATATATAGATATATATAAAATATATATGGCAATTAGCCGGAATATATATAGATATATATATTTAAAGCATCCGGACATATATAATATATGGCAAGTGAATTCGGTCAATATATATAAAATATATAGCAAGTGAATTCGGTCAATATATATAATATGCTCAAGTGGGATTCTGCAACAATATAGGTATATGGGGCTAAAAAATTGGTGCACGATATATATATTTGTGCAAAGAGTTTTAAGCGACCAATATATATATATATATATATATTGTGTGAAAAGAGAATAAATAAAAAAACCCTAGGTCTTTGGCTTGAGAATATTTTTCTTTTGCTTGAGAAAAATAAAATCCAACTCTAGAGATTAGTGTGATAATTCGGCCAAGAGAGAAAAAGAGAAGAGATCGTTTTACTTCGATAGTGCACTAGTAGCTTATACATCAATAGGCTTTGTGCACAACTTCGAATAAGGTTCACGCGAGTTTCGATCATTAGATTGAGAATTCAAAAGTGACCAGAACGTTCTTTGTTATCTTTTGGAGGTTTTGTGACTAACGAAAAAGAAAAAGTTTTTGTTATCCATCCTCAGGTACACAATTCAAAGAGAAGGGAGACCATGCTCCTAGGTGATTCACGTTCGTGATTGGATTGGAAGATCTTACGGATTACCTTCGACGCAATGTCAATCGGATCACGCGACAAAGGTATGATATCTTTAGTATTATATGTTTAATTAATTAAAGGGTTAAGGTTCAAATTATGGAAAAAATTTAAACTATACTAAAACCTCTTTTTAGTCTCGCTTCCGCTGCGTTGACCGGTATTTTCCCCTACAGGAAGTAGCTTGATGAAGTCACAGAATGGCAGTTCTCTAAAACTTAAACAAATCTTTCTTGTGTCCTATATAACCAAGAATTTAATAAGTGTTTGAAAACTTACCTTTGATAATAATGTCTATGTTGAATTTCATGTTGATTGTTGTCTTGTGAAAGACAAATAAACATGGAATGTGGTGTTGTAAGGGACACTTTGTGATAGGTTGTACCAACTGGAACCTTCAACCCTCAAGCCTATCTATTCATCAAAGCCTCGTAAATCCAATTTAGAGTGTGCCTTCAAACCAAATCTCAATGTTTCTAGTGTCAAGTCTTTATTTTCCAGTCAAATATAGAGTCGAGTCCTAGTCTTGTTGGGTCTCCTTTTTCAATAAAAGATTATGGCATAGAAGACTAGGACACCCATCTATCCATGTGTTGAATCAAGTTATAAACTCTTGTAATGAAAAAATTCAGATTAATGAAAACTTAGCTTTCTATGATGCCTGCCAGAATGGTAAATCCCATTGTTTGCCTTTCAAAACCTCAAAAAATTATGCCAAAAACTACCTTGATCTTGTGCATATTGATGTTTGGGGACCAGCTCTTATAACTTCATCATTTGGCTACAAATTTTACATTCACATTATAAATGATTTTAGTAGATTCACATGGCTTTACCCCTTCAAATTTAAGTCTGATGCATTAAATGCTTTCATACAATTCAAAATACTAGTTGAGAACAAATTTGAAAGAAAAATAAAGTGTGAAACAAATTAAGGTGTGTTCAATATTAATCTAGAAAGGGGGGGGGGGGGGGGGGGGGGGGGGGGGGGTTTCGTTATTAGTCAATTTTTCGAAAATACCCCTATCTAGTCAATTCAATATATCAAGTGTAATATGTGCGGAAATATACATGACACTTGATATTTACGTGGAAACTCTAATCTCGGGAAAAACCACGAGCTGTTAAGTGAGCCACACTCGAACCTCAAATCCACTAATGGTAAAGGAGATTACAACCTAATCCCGGTATATAACTCTCCACCACTACTTAATCCCAGTATAAGTGAACCTAGTCCAATTGCTTGTGGCCTAAGAAACCTTAGCCATCAAGACTTAATTCTCAATGAAGAGATAATAAAACCTATGTGAATATATGAAATATCCAAAATGCAATTTAGAGCTAGGGAACCCTATATGCTTATCTAGGATGATAATATTGCAATTAAAACAATCCTAGATATCAATAGCTAAATGACATGTCATAAAGTTTAGCTAAGCATAGATTAAATAAACCTAGATAGCTATCACAATACAACACTCAATCATATCAACACAACAATCTCTATCTTGAATATTAGAAATTAATCTAAGAACATACAAGTAATAAAAGTGATGTCTTTTTAAGTAAAACACTAAGATTAGATGAAATTAGTGAAGAACTTACCAAAACAAGTGTGTTGATGAAAGACCCATGCAAGCAAGCATCCTAGATATGCTAGAAGATGCTAGATGAAGTTTTATGCATATGAAAATGGTTTTGAGTGTTTAAATGAGCAATCTTGGTTGCCTTTTCTCTCACAAATCTCTCTATAGACTTTAGGGTTCTTGTATTGAAAGAGTTAGGTTCAGAGAGATGAGAAAGTGATATATTTATAGACATCAAAAATAGAGCATGTGAAAAGACAAATTTACCCCTGAAAACACACGATCGGCGGTTTCATTCGGCGGCCAGTCCGCCGATCACAACCACCGAATTGAACCCGAGAAGAATAGGGGAACAACGGCGGTTTCATTCGGCGGTTACCAAACCGTCGATTCAACCGTAGAATCAAACCCGAGAGAAAAATCAATCAGGTATGAACAGCAGTTTCGAACGGCAGTCGTGGCCGCTGATCATAACCGCAGAATCACTCCCGACCTTTCTAGAATAAAACGGCGGTTTCCATTCGGTAACTAGGCCGCCGATCACAACTGCTGTTTCACCAAATGTGGTGAAACCAAAGGAGAAGCCAAGGGCATTCTCCGAAGGTGATCTTCGCGCTAAACCAAGCACACATGGTGCAAACACTTCCTCTTGCAAGAAGCCATTGTGGAAGGCACTCTTGAAGTCCATTTTGTGCAATTTGAACTTGTGCACACAAGAAATGGACAAGAGAAGCCTAATGGACTTTAAACGGGCAACGGGAGCAAATGTCTCCTCAAAGTCGATACCCTCAATTTGATAGTACCTTTGTGCAACAAATCTAGCCTTGTTACACATTATGTTGCCATCCTCATCGGATTTGTTCCTATAGATCTACTTGGTGTCTATCACATTAGTGGTCTTAGGCCTAGGAACTAGAGTCCAAACCTTATTCCTTTCGAATTGGTTTAGCTCTTCTTGCATGGCAAGAACCCAAAATTCATCATTTAAGGCATCATCAACCTTCTTGGGGTTCTATTTGAGAGGTGTAGCATGTGTAGCTAATTAGATTAGCCATTTGACACCTAGTCCTAACAGTCTCATTAACCTCTCCAATAATGTCATCTTTATCATGGAGTTTCCTAACCCATGGAGCGGGTTCTTTAGAGTTCAAGAGAGGAACTCTATCAATAGGTTGTGTGTTATCATCACTAAGATTAGACGTCCCAACATTAGGAGTCACCGCAACCTTCTCCAAGAAAGAGTCATCTACTCTAGCAATCTCTTCCTCATGGTTACTAGACTTGAGTCTTTCATCATCAATGACAACATTGGATGATTCCATGAAGCTTCGAGTCTTCAAATTGAAAACTCTATAGGCTTTACTATTTAAGGCATAGCCAATAAAGATACCCTCATCACTCTTAGCATCAAATTTGCCAAGTTGATCACGGTCATTTAAAATATAGCATTTGCTTCCAAAGGAGTGTAAGTAGCTAACATTTGGCTTTCCACCTTTCCATAACTCATAGGAGGTATTCCTAGTTCCGGGCCTTAGGGAAACTCTTTTCCTATATAGCAAGCCGTATTGATGGCTTCAGCCCATAGGTTCCTAGGGACATTGTTGCTAAGCAATATCACACGGGCCATCTCTTGAAGAACCTTATTTTTCCTCTCAACAACTCCATTTTGTTAAGGTGTCCTAGGAGCCGAAAACTCATGGGAGATACTTAAGCTATTGAAATAGCTTTCAAAGACGGCATTCTCAAACTCCTTCCCATGGTCACTTTTAATCCGTTTAATGCTTTTAATGTTTAAATTCATTTCATTTTTTATTTTAGTACAAAGCATTTTAAACTTGTTGTGAGTAATACAATAAACGCTCGGTGTGTTCTATAAATAAATCTAGAGGGGGGGGGGGGGGTGAATAGATTTTAACTATTATTACCCAATTTTCGCATGCAAGTCAATTTTATGAAAATGCCCTTACTAGTCAAAAATACAAGCATGTGTAATATAGTGCGGAATTTAAATAACACTTGATGTATACGTGGAAACCCAACCACTGGGAAAACCACGGGCTGTTTAGTGCGCCACACTCGGACCTCGAAATCCACTAATCGAAATGGAGTTTACAACCTATGTAGACCTCGTCTAACACTCCAGTCAATAACCCCCCACTTCTACCACTCGGGCCTTTAAAAGTGGCTCTAGTCCTAATTGCTTGAGGCCTAAGCAACCTTAGCCTCAAGACTTAATTCTCTATGAAGAGATTATGTAACTTATGTGAATATGTATAAATATTCAAATAACAAACAAGGCTAGGTAACCTTAGATGCTTATCTAGGATGATGATATAATCAATTTAAATTAACCCTAGATATCAATTGCTAAATGACATGTCAAATAGCTTAGTTAATCAAGATTAATCAAAAACCTAATTAGCTATCACAAAACAACACTCAATCAATTCATCACAATTAATTCTCTAATCTTGTATTTATCATATGATCAAAAACATACAAGTAAATTAAAAGAGAATATGCTTGATAGTCAAAATACTAAAATAAGATGAACTAAATCAAAATCTTACCAAGCATGTTGTGATGATGCAAACCCAATCATAGATGAATGCAAGATGAACTTTGATGCAAAAAGGATTTGATTTGAGTGTTTAAAGGTGAGTTCTTGATTTGATTTTTTCTCAAAAATCTCTCTTTGAAGTTTAGGTTTCTAAAGACTCAAAAGAACTTAATCAGAGAATGAGAAGGTAAGATATTTATAGACATCAAGAATTGGGCATGTGAAAAGACAAGTTTACCGTTGAAAGCACCGATCGGCGGTTTCAATCGGTGGCCAGGCCGCTGATCATAACCGTCGAATTGAACCCGAGAAGAACAGGGGAACAACGGCGGTTTCATTCGGCGGTTTCCTGACCGCCAATCCAATCACCGAATAAAACCCGAGATATTAAATCGATCAGGTATGAACGGCGGTTTCTAACGGCGGTCGTGACCACTGATCGTGACCACAGAATTGCTCCAGACACTTCTGGACGCAAACGGTGGTTTCATTCGACGGCCAAGCCGCCGATCACCAACAGTGGTGAAAACCAAGGAGAAGCCAAGGGCATTCTCCATGGGTGGTCTTCACGTAAAACTAAGCACATTCTAGTGCATGTGTGGACGTTTCCGAACACTATCGGGAAACGAATTACTAAGCACATATACACACAACAAGATATCAAACAAAGTGCTAGTGTGCAAAGTGACATGTGAAGAGTATGCACACAAGAACAAGTATGCTAAGTGTGTGTGTGCTAACTAAATCTCTTCAAAGACAACCAAGCACAAGAAATTATACCTTTGGCGTGCTTGTCCCTTGAGGTCTTGAAAGGGCCTTCGAGCATGAAGTTCAATCACCTAAACTACCCTTACATAATCAACCCCAACAAGTGGTTTGTCCATGAAATAAGCCAATCAATATATGGGAATCCTTACAATCTCCCCCTTTGGCTATTTCGTGACAAAACCACCACTCACATTGATTCCTCACAACATAATAGAAACTATGGGTCTACTATGATTTTCTACTTTACAAAGAGATATATAAAAATAATCTTGAAGTCTTCAATCTCAAGTAGAACAATCAATTCCTGAAAGCAAAGTTTCTATACTTTCCAATTCATGTAAAATGTGAGATTAATCAAGTGAGACCATAAACAAGCATTTGCATTCTTGAAAATTAAATACAACATCATGCAATGTATGATGAATGCAATGCTCCCCCTCAAAGGGTTACTCCCCCTCAATGTGTTTTCTCCCCAACATGCACAATTGCTACCACAATTTGCAACTCCCCTTACCACCATTCTACTCCCCCTTTTTGTCATGATATAGGCAAAAGAGTAGTCCCCAACCGGGTCACTTAGCAAAGAGAGATAGTAGCATACTAAATACTTGCATAATCATATAATCCACTTTATACAACTCAATCAATTGGAGAGAAACAAGGAGATTTATTTAAAATAAATGTGTGAATCAAAACATGCTTTGCATACAAGACATGTCGCATTCAAGTCCAAAGTACAATGGTATTTGGTAAAGCAAATGACAAAGGTTTCTTATAAGAATTCAAACCAATTCCACCAATGTCATGAGAGAAGCAAGGATATAGAGTTTTCATTGATTTTAATTTATGAGCAACTATATCCATATTTATAAGCCAAACATGTCATGAGCAACTTTGCACCCTATTTGATTTTTCCGGGAATGAAACCCGTATGATAGTAGACATGTTCAACAAATAAAGAAAGAGGACAATTTGGAATATAAATTACTTTGAACGAATACAAGATCCTTTATTCATTTTGAGTCTCATAAGCTTTTTCACACAAGTTTTGCATTTAAAAATTGCAATCATCAATTCATGCTTTTTCATTTGAGCATGTCATTTGAATTTCATGCTTTTCATATGTCATTAGCATGTCATTAAGAATCATCATGTCATGGAGATAACTATAGGTCATTCAAATCATACTTCTTATGTAAATCTCCTAGTCCAAAAATGCATGTTTGAACATAAATATGACATGGATTGTAAACAAGCATGGTTCACACTTATTGAATTGAAAACATATATACATATGTGCAACCAAGCTTACTCAAGCAATCAACAAAGAAGCATAAGATTTTCTCAAATATTTGCATGCAACAAGTATGCAATAGCTCTCTTTGCTTGAGTTCCCCATATGGGGTCAATATCATCCTTTATCAATGAAGGTCATGAGGTCCTATGGACCTCCCAAGTCCATTTGACTTAGTTGAACCTATTTGAGACTTGATAATCCCATAGCAAGCGGGTTCATTTTTCTTTATCCACATAGATATGACATTTTTCTTCCTAGTGGTCAATGGTTCAAGAGTACTAGAAATAATAGGATTATGAACATGAATATTTTCCTTCATATTAGCATGCATTCTAGCTCTTGTCATTCTTTTTTCAATCATGCTTTTGCTTTTACATAATTTAATGAAATGAAAGCAATTTGGTCTAATGTGACCATCAATACCACTAAAGTGACATGTAGGGATAAATTTAGAATTCATACCATGTCCTTGTGCATGCATAGGAGCCTTCCCATGACTTTGTGGTTGAGCGGGTTCAAACCTTCTTTGTTGTTGAACCGGTCTAGCTTGCTTCCTTGTTTCATTTTGCATGATTAGCCTCTTTCCATTGAGAGTCATTTATTGAGGAATGTTGACTTGGGAGACTCTAATGCGTTGAGCTTGAGGTTGTCTCCTTGAGGCTTCTTTCACTTGAGCACTTTTTGAACATTGTCATAGATCGATTTTCTTCCTAGGTGTATGCACCGGTGAGGCTTCATTCTTGCCCAAACTTTTGACAAAGATGGTCTTAGTTGGAGTGGAGATCTCCTTGCAATCTTCATACCCAATACCTTTCTTGTCACAAGGGTTCTTGCCAACACCAAGCATGTGGTTAAGCTTCTTGGTGCTTGAGGTCATTCGAGTCAATGACTCTTTAGCTTCATCAAGCTCCCTCTTTAACCCTTCTTCATTCCTCTTAGACATAGCTAGCTCATCCCTTAGCTTGTCTTCAATCATCTTGGATGCCTCCACTTGTTTACTTAAGTGGTCATTGTGTGTTGAAAGTTCTAGATTTTCATCCTCTAAAATCTTCAATTTTCTATTGTTCTTCTTCAATGAACTTTCACACTTGACTATAAAGTCATGAACATCCATTTTCTCTACATTTCTATTTGTAGAGTTAGATGAGGAGTCATCTACACTTGAGCTATCTCCTCCACTCTCCATCTCACCTATGGAGTCATTTCCCTCATTTAGACCTTCACTTTGGTCTCTTGAGTCAATGAGAGCCATATCCCAATGAGTAGCTTCGCCTATCACCTCTAGAGCTACTTCTTCATCTTTTTCTTCTATGGGATCACTAGTCAAGTCATTCTTACCAACAACTTTATCTTCTACACAAGTGGCCCCAAATGCCGTGTAGTCGATGGTAAGCTTATCATCACTTGATGACTTGTCTCCCTTTCCGGAGTCATCACTTTCGCTCCAAGTGGCGGCCATCACTTTTGCCATCTTATTCTTCAAATTCCCACAATTGGGTGAGATGTGTCCTATACCGCCACACTCATAGCATTGGACCCCTTTCTTTTCACTCTTCTCTTGCCTAGGCTCAAAACTCTTGAAGGAAGCCTTTTTCTTCAAGTCTTGGCCTTTGGATCCAAAGCCCTTCTTCTCGAACTTGACAAATTTCTTGAATCTTCTAAGCAACAATGCCATGTCTTCGTCCGAGTCACCTTTTTCCTCCTTCACAACCTTGGAAGCTTTCAAAGCAATCCCTTTTTCCTTTTTAGGAGGTGTAATACTAGGAACTTTCCAAGATTCATAGGCGAGGAGTCTTCCAATTACCTCGCACGGCTTCATATCCTTATATGTGCTATTCTCCTCTAAAGCCGTCACCTTTGATTCAAACCTAGCAAGGAGAGACCTCATAATTTTCTGCTTAACTCTCCTATCCGAATAAGGATCACCGAGTTGATGGCTTTGATTCACAATATCTATCAACTTGACTTCAAAGTCATTGAAGCACTCATCATCCTCCATCTTAAGCAACTCAAATTGCGTTTAAAGGACTTATAGCTTGGAATCCTTAACAACATCGGTTCCTTCGAGTGCAACCTCTAGGATATCCCATGCCTCCTTGGCTATCCTAGTGTTCTGAATCAGTTTGTACTGATTTTCATCCACTACACATAGAAGAGCATGCCATGCCTTCCTATTCCATTTTGAAGTCTCAAACTCTTCAGGTGACCATTGAGCCTTAGGCTTGAGTACTTCTTCTCCACCACCCGTGGGAGTCATCATAGGAGGTGCTTCAATAGCCATCCATACCCTACCATGGATTTGGCACACGAATGCTTCCATCTTGCCTTTCCATGAGGCATAATTCACACCGGTGAAGAGAGGAGGCCGTGTACTTGACGCACCTTCATGGTTGCCACCGTATCCACTCATTGTATATATAATGAATGAAAAATGTATGAATGAGCAAAAATCACACAAATGCAAAACACACCTAAAATGAGCTAAGATCACCTAAGTATATCTAGGAACCCGCTCTGATACCAATTGTAAGTAATACAATAAACGCTCGGTGTGTTCTATAAATAAATCTAGAAGGGAGGGGAGGGGAGGGGAGGGGATGGGGATGGGGGGGGGGGGGGGGGGGTGGTGAATAGATTTTAACTATTATTACCCAATTTTCGCATGCAAGTCAATTTTACGAAAATGTCCCTACTAGTCAAAAATACAAGCAAGTGTAATATAGTGCGGAATTTAAATAACACTTGATGTATACGTAGAAACCCAACCACTGGGAAAAACCACGGGCTGTTTAGTGCGCCACACTCGGACCTCGAAGTCCACTAATCGTTTACAACCTATATAGATCTCGTCTAACACTCCGGTCAATAACCCCCCACTTCTACCACTCGGGCCTTTAAAAGTGGCTCTAGTCCTAATTGCTTGAGGCCTAAGCAACCTTAGCCTCAAGACTTAATTCTCTATGAAGAGATTATGCAACCTATGTGAATATGTATAAATATTCAAATAACAAACAAGGCTAGGTAACCTTAGATGCTTATCTAGGATAATGATATAATCAATTTAAATCAACCCTAGATATCAATTGCTAAATGACATGTCAAATAGCTTAGCTAATCAAGATTAATCAAAAACCTAATTAGCTATCACAAAACAACACTCAATCAATTCATCAAATTAATTCTCTAATCTTGTATTTATCATATGATCAAAAACATACAAGTAAATTAAAAGAGAATATGCTTGATAGTCAAAATACTAAGATAAGATGAACTAAATCAAAATCTTACCAAGCATGTTGTGATGATGCAAACCCAATCATAGATGAATGCAAGATGAACTTTGATGCAAAAAGGATTTGATTTGAGTGTTTAAAGGTGAGTTCTTGATTTGATTTTTTCTCAAAAATCTCTCTTTGAAGTTTAGGTTTCTAAAGACTCAAAAGAACTTAATCAGAGAATGAGAAAGTAAGATATTTATAGACATCAAGAATTGGGCATGTGAAAAGACAAGTTTGCCCTTGAAACGCACTGATCGGCGGTTTCAATCGGCGGCCAGGCCGCCGATCATAACCGTCGAATTAAACTCGAGAAGAACAGGGGAACAACGACGGTTTCATTTGGCGGTTTCCTGACCGCCGATCCAACCGCCGAATCTAACCCGAGATATTAAATCGATCAGGTATGAACGGTGGTTTCGAACGGCGGTCGTGACCGCCGATTGTGACCACAGAATTGCTCCAGACACTTCTGGACGCAAACGGCGGTTTCATTCGGCGGCCAGGCCATCGATCATAACCATCGATCACCAACAGAGGTGAAAACCAAGGAAAAGCCAAGGGCATTCTCCATGGGCGGTCTTCGCGTAAAACCAAGCACATTCTAGTGCATGCGCAGACGTTTCCGAACACTATCAGGAAACGAATTACTAAGCACATATACACACAACAAGATATCAAACAAAGTGCTAGTGTGTAAAGTGACATGTGAAGAGTATGCACACAAGAACAAGTATGCTAAGTGTGTGTGTGCTAACTAAATCTCTTCAAAGACAACCAAGCACAAGAAATTATACCTTTGGCATGCTTGTCCCTTGAGGTCTTGAAAGGGCCTTCGAGCATGAAGTTCAATCACCTAAACTACCCTTACATAATCAACCCCAACAAGTGGTTTGTCCACGAAATAAGCCAATCAATATATGGGAATCCTTACACTTGTCAAAAGTTTCAGATTTTTCTCTAAGAAAATATGTTCATGTGAACCTAGAGAAATCATCAACGCAAACAAAAATGTATCTCTTTCCACCTAAACTCTAAGTTTGCATGGGACCTATAAGATCCATGTGGAGAAGCTCTAGGGGCTCCTTGGTGAAGGGATACTTGCCCTTTTTTTTTTGCATGCTTTTGGTTTGTTTTCTTTGTTGGCAAGGTTCACAAACACCATTGGCTTTCTTCCCAAGCTTAGGAAGGCCACAAACACTATTGAACTTATCTAGGATTCGTAAATCCCTAAAGTTCATGTGGCCAAGTCTTTCATGCCACAACTCCATTTGCTCATCCTTGGACATATTGTTTGAGACTATTCTAGCTTCAAGACAATAGCAATTGTCACTACATCTCATACCTTTCAACAAGGTTTGTCCATTAGGCTTTAGGATAGAGCAATCATTTTTGCTAAACAAGACGGAATATCCTTCATCACTAAGATGATAAATGCTTATCAAATTGGCTTTTAAGCCATCAACAAATAAAACATTGGATAATAAGGGTAATCCGGGAATGGAAGTGGTTCCTTTCCCTATGACTCTCTTTTTGGATCCATCACCAAAAGTGACACTTCCTCCTTCCTCCTTCCTCCATGACAAGAGTCTCGAAGAAACTCTTATTTCCCGTCATGTGCCTAAAGCACCCACTATCTAAATACCAAAAGTTAGAAGAATTTGCCTTTAAGGCAATTTATGCAACATGGCAAACATTTTCATTCTTTCTAACCCACCTAGGTAAAACATTTTCTTTCCTAGTAGTCTTTGGTACATGGGCTGTAGATGTCCTAGGATCATGCAAATCAATTTTATCATTCCTAGGAACATGCATCTTGGCTCTATTCTTTCTCTTTTCAATCATGCTTCTACTTCTACACATTTTAATGTATCGAAAGCAATTTGGTCTAATAGGATCATTAAAACCACAAAAATGACATGTAGGAATGAAATAAGGAATCATACCATGTCCTTGTGCATGCATGGGAGCCTTCCCTTGTCTTTGTGGTTGTCTTGGTTGTTGAATAAGATCTCTCCTTCTTTGTTGTTGACCAAGACTTGATTGCATATGAGGTTGATCTTGCATGATTGACCTCTTCCCTTTTTGAGCCATTTGTTGAGGAATGTTGGCTTGAGGTTGCCATTTTGGCGCCACCTTTACTTGTGCATTATTTTAACATTGTCCTAGTTCAATTTTCTTCCTAGGAGTTTGCACCAATGAAGCTTCTTTGTTGCCTAAGCTCTTGACAAACACGGTCTTGTTAGAGGTGGAGGTTTTCTTACCATCTTCAAACCCAAGACCCCTCTTGTCACACAGACTCTTTCCAACACCTAACATGTGGTCAAGTTTTTCGGTGCTAGAAGCCATCCTAGTTATAGATTTTTTAGCTTCTTCAAGCTCCCTCTTTAACTCTTATTCATTCCTCTTAGATGAGACTAACCCCTTTATTAGCTTATCTTCTACCTTTGTAGACCTTTTCACTTGTTCACTTAAGTGGTCAATATGAGATGAAAGCTCTAGATTCTCTTCTCTCAACCTTTGAATCTTTTTCCTAGTCTTCATCTCTAAGCTTTTAAATTCAGTGAGGTATTCAACAAGAACCTCTTTCTCCACATATCCATTTGTGGATGAAAGTAATACAACAACGCTCGGTGTGTATGATAAATATATCTAGAGGGGGGGGGGGGGGGGGGGGGGGGTGAATAGATTTTAACTATTATTACCAAATTTTCACATGCAAGTCAATTTTACGAAAATGCCCCTACTAGTAAAAAATACAAGCAAGTGTAATATAGTGCGGAATTTAAATAACACTTGATGTATACGTGGAAACCCAACGACTGGGAAAAACCATGGGCTGTTTAGTGCGCCACACTCGGACCTCGAAATCCACTAATTGAAATGGAGTTTACAACCTATGTAGACCTCGTCTAACACTCCGGTCAATAACCCCCCACTTTTACCACTCGGGCCTTTAAAAGTGGCTCTAGTCCAATTGCTTGAGGCCTAAGCAATCTTAGCCTCAAGACTTAATTCTCTATGAAGAGATTATGCAACCTATATGAGTATGTATAAATATTCAAATAACAAACAAGGCTAGGTAACCTTAGATGCTTATCTAGGATGATGATATAATCAATTTAAATCAACCCTAGATATCAATTGCTAAATGACATGTCAAATAGATTAGCTAATCAAGATTAATCAAAAATCTAATTAGCTATCACAAAACAACACTCAATCAATTCATCACAATTAATTCTCTATTCTTGTATTTATCATATGATCAAAAACATACAAGTAAATTAAAAGAGAATATGCTTGATAGTAAGATACTAAAATAAGATGAAATTAATCAAAATCTTGCCAAGCATGTTGTGATGATGCAAACCCATTCATGGATGAATGCAAGATGAACTTTGATGCACAAAGGAATGTATTTGAGTGTTTAAAGGTGAGTTCTTGATTTGATTTTTTCTCAAAAATCTCTCTTTGAAGTTTAGGGTTCTAAGGACTCAAAGAACTTAATCAGAGAATGAGAAAGTAAGATATTTATAGACATCAAGAATTAGGCATGTGAAAAGATAATTTTGCCCCTGAAACGCACCAATCGGCGGTTTCATTCGGCGGCCAACCCGCCGTTTACAACCGCCGAAATAAACCCGAGAAGAATAGGGGAACAACAGCGGTTTCATTCGGCGGTTTCGAAACCGCCGATTAAACCGCAGAATCAAACTCGAGAGATGTAAATCGATCAGGTATGAACGATGGTTTCGAACAGCAGTCGGTGGCTGCCGGTCGTAACCGCAGAATCACTTCAGACCTTTCTGGACTGAAACGGTGGTTTCAATTCCGCGGCCAGGCCACCGATTCACTAGTGATGGTGAATCTAAAGGAGAAGCCAAGAGCATTCTCCGTGGGCGGTCTTCGCGCAAAACCAAGCACATTCTAGTGCATGCGCGGACGTTTCCGAACACTATCGGGAAACGAATTACTAAGCACATATACACACAACAAGATATCGAACAAAGTGCTAGTGTGTAAAGTGCCATGTGAAGAGTATGCACACAAATGCAAGTATGCTAAGTGTGTGTGTGCTAACTAAATCTCTTCAAAGAAAAACTAAGCACTAGAGATTATACCTTTGACATGCTTGTCTCTTGAGGTCTTGAAAGGGCCTTCGAGCATGAAGTTCAATCACCTAAACTACCCTTACACAAACAACCCTAACAAGTGGTTTGTCCACGAAATAAGCCAATCAAGATATGGGAATCCTTACAATCTCCCCATTTGGCTATTTCGTGACAAAACCACCACTCACATTGATTCCTCACAACATAATAGAAACTACGGGTCTACTATGATTTTCTACTTTACAAAGAGATATATAAAAATAATCTTGAAGTCTTCAATCTCATGTAGAACAATCAATCCCTGAAAGCAAAGTTTCTATACTTTCCAATACAAGTAAAATGTGAGATTAATCAAGTGAGAACATAAACAAGCATTTGCATTCTAGAAATTTAAGTACAACAACAACATCATGCAATGTTTGATGAATGCAATGCTCCCCCTCAAAGGGTTACTCCCCCTCAATGTATTGTCTCCCCAATACGCACAATTGCTACCACAATTTGCAACTCCCCTTACCACCATTCTACTCCCCCTTTTTGTCATGATATAAGCAAAGGAGTAATCCCCAACCAGGTCACTTAGCAAAGAGAGATAAAAGCAAACTATATACTTGCATAATCATATAATCCACTTTATGCAACTCAATCAATTGGAGAGAAACAAGGAGATTTATTTTTAAAAAAATGTGTGAATCAAAACATACTTTGCATACAAGACATGTAGCATTCAAGTCCAAAATACAATGGTATTTGGCAAAGCAAATGACAAATGTTTCTAATAAAAATTCAAACCAATTTCACCAATGTCATGAGAGAAGCAAGGATATAGAGTTTTCATTGATTTTAATTTATGAGCAACTATATCCATCTTTATAAGCCAAACATGTCATGAGCAACTTTGCACTCTATTTGATTTTTCCGGGAATGAAACCCGTATGATAGTAGACATGTTCAACAAATAAAGAAAGAGAGACATTTGGATTTTAAAATCCTTTGAACGGATACAAGATCCTTTATTCATTGAGTCATATAAGCTTTTTCACATAAGTTTTGCATTTTAAGAATATGCAATCATCAATTCATGCTTTTTCATTTGAGCATGTCATTTGAATTTCATGCTTTTCATATGTCATTAGCATGTTATAAAAACAGCTCATGCTTTTCAATTTTTTAGCATGTCATTAAGAATCATCATGTCATAGAGATAACTATAAGTCAGTCATATCATACTTCCTATGTAAATCTCCTAGTCCAAAAATGCATGTTTGAACATAAATATGACATGGATTGTAAACAAGCATGATTCACACTTATTGAATTGAAAACATATATACATATGTGCAACCAAGCTTACTCAAGCAATCAACAAAGAAGTGTAAGATTTTCTCAAATATTTGCATGCAACAAGTATGCAATAGCTCTCTTTGCTTGAGTTCCCCATATGGGGTCAATCACCATTCTTCATCAATGAAGGTCATGAGGTCCTATAGACCTCCCAAGTCCATTTGACTTGGTTGAACCTATTTGAGACTTGTTAGTCTCGTAGCAAGCGGGTTCTTTTTTCCTTATCCACATAGATATGACATTTTTCTTCCTAGTGGACAATGGTTCAAGAGTACTAGAAATAATAGGATCATGAACATGAATATTTTCCTTCCTATTAGCATGCATTTTAACTCTTGTCATTCTCTTTTCAATCATGCTTTTGATTCTACATAATTTAATGAAATGAAAGCAATTTGGTCTAATGTGACCATCAATACCATAAAAGTGACATGTAGGGATAAATTTAGAATTCATACCATGTCCTTGTGCATGCATAGGAGCCTTCCCATGACTTTGTGGTTGAGCGGGTTCAAATCTTCTTTATTGTTGAACCGGTCTAGCTTGCTTCCTTGATCCATTTTGCATGATTGGCCTCTTCCCTTGATGAATTTGAGCGTGAGGGAAGTTAGGTTGAGGAACATTTTGAGCTTGAGGTTGTCTCCTTGGAGCTTCCTTCACTTGTGCACTTCTTGAACATTGTCCTAGATCAATTTTCTTCCTAAGAGTGTGCACCGGCGAGGCTTCTATCTTGCTCAAACTCTTGACAAAGACGGTCTTGGTTGGAGTAGTGATCTCCTTGCTTTCTTCATACCAAATACCTCTCTTGTTACAAGGGTTCTTTCCACTACCAAGAATGTGGTCAAGTTTCTTGGTGCTTGTAGTCATCCTAGTCAACGACTCTATAGCTTCATCAAGCTCTCTCTTCAACCCTTCTTCATTCCTCTTAGACAAAGCTAGCTCATCCCTTAGCTTGTCTTCAATCATCTTAAATGCCTCCACTTGTTTACTTAAGTGGTCATTGTGTGTTGAAAGCTCTAGATTTTCATCCTCTAAAATCTTCAACTTTTTATTATTTTTCTTCAATGAACTTTCACACTTTGAAACAAATTAACGGTGTGTATAAAACTATCTAGAGGGGGGGGGGGGGGTGAATAGATTTTAATCTTTATTACCCAATTTTCGCATTTAGTAAAATTTACGAAAATACCCCAATCTAGTCAATACAATAAATCAAGTGTAAAGGTGCGGAAATATAAATGACACTTGATTTTTACGTGGAAACCCTCAACAGGGAAAAACCACGGGTTGGTAAGTGCGCCACACTCGAACCTCGAATCCACTAATTGTGATAGCGTATACAACATAATCCAGGTTTGACGGCCTAATCCCGGCCAATATCCCGCTACCACTACCCGCAGGCCTGTAAAAGTGGACCTAGTCCAATTTGCTCATGTGACCACCTAATCCCGGTGTCCGACCTAATCCCGGTCTATCACACAAGACTTACTTCTCCGAAGAGATCAAAACCCTATGTGAATATGCAAAGATATCCAAATATGCAAGTAATGCTAGGGAACACTAAATGCTTATCTAGGATTATATGATGTCAATAAAATCAATCCTAGATATGAAAATAGCTATATGACATGGCATACAACTTTAGCTATGTTAAGGATGACCAATCCTAAATACAATAGCTATCACAAATAACCCACAAACATTCAAAAGATTAACTAGTGATTAAAATACAATCTATCAACCTAGTTATCAATAAATCACACAAGAATGTTTATGGCATAGCTTTTAGGCAATAATGACCTAATCAATTAAGCTATCAAAAATAATCTCAATCATATAATGAGATTAATTAGCTAGATATAAAATAGGCATGAAAACCTAGCTAACATAAATAACCCAATCAACACATAATCTCAATCATGTATGTAGAAATTAATCTAAACACATACAAGTAATAAATGAGATAAAATTGATAAGTAGAAACACTAATTATGTAAGATAAAAGTGTTCAACAAATCATACCATGTGTGTTGAAGAAGACCCATGCATTAGCACATGCTAGATGAACCTAGATGATGCCTAGATGATGATTTGTGCATGTGGGAATGGGTTTAGAGAGATAAAGATGTAATCTTTAAGCTTTTTCTCTCAAGTCTCTCTTTCTCTCTCAAGAATATGGAGCCTCTCTCTCTAGGGTTTGATTTTGTGGCTCTGCCCTCAAAATGATGAGAAAGATATGTATTTATAATGCCCAACTGAAACTATGTCGTTTTGGAAGAATGGAAAAATTATGGGCATTTTCGCGGTACTCGCGTCAGTGCAGCGGCTCAAGATTCAAGTGCTTCGAAACATGACCAAATGATATCGAAACCTTTCATATGATATATCGTTGGAAAGGTATGGATGTCTAATTTCTAATCGTTTTTACAGAATGACATTTTGATGTCTGTAGAAAAGGTTATGGTCAATTGAGTGACCAAAGGTCAGAAACAGACAACAACAGAGTTGCCCTGTTTTGGTTGTAACTTTGGAGATTTTAAAACCAATCCAAACGGTCATGAAATATTACGAATAATATACCGTTGGAAAGGTATGGGTGTCTAGTTTGTACAGAAATTTTTAAAACTCATTTTGAAGCTTTGTGTAAAAATTTATGGTGACATGACCATGCAAAGGTCAGTTTTGAAAACAGTTAAAATATTGAAATCCAATATTTTGAAACTAGACACTTTACTCCAATCAACCAAACCAAAACTACCACTTATCCAAGAGAAGAATGAGACCTTCTCAAGTGGTCAACCATCGCGCTAAGACATGCACACCATCGTGCAAGCGCAGACGTTTCCGATCACACAAACGGAAACGAATTACACCACACTTAAGACTAATCATGAAGTACAAGTGTGGGAAGTGAATGCATCCTAATGCCTAAACATGTCATGGCATTTCAATGAACAAGATGCAATCACTTAAACATGCATGAATAGAATTCACGACTTTGCATCCTAATGCCTAAACATGTCATGGCATTTCAATGAACAAGATGCAATCAAATAAAACATGCAAGAAGAGATGTTCAAGAACATGCATGCACACATATAAAACACACAACATACAAGAATAAGATTTATGCATGAGTTGTGTGTGTGTGCAACTAGATCTCTTCAAAGCAAGTAAGCACTAGAATTTACCTTTGGTGCTTCATCTCTTGAGGTCTTGAGAGGGCCTTGGTTGTGTAAAACACCAACCATCAAATACCTAAGCTACCCTTACATCAAGCCCCAATATGTGGGTCCACGAAATAAGCCAATCAATAGATGGGAATCCTTACACACTTGACTATAAAGTCATTAACATCCATTTTCTCTACACTTCCATTTGTAGAGTTAGATAAGGAGTCATCTTCACTTGAGTCATCTCCTCCACTCTCCTTCTCACTAATGGAGTCATTTCCCTCATTAATACTTTCACCTTGGTCTCTTGAGTCAATGAGTAGCTTCACCATTTTTTTTCTTCTATGGGATCACTAATCAAGGCTTTCTTACCAATAACTTTATCTTCTACACAAGTGGCCTCCATCTTGCCTTTCCATGAGGCATAATTCACACTGGTGAGGAGAGGAGGTCGTGTACTTGACGCACCCTCTTGGTTGCCACCGTATCCACTCATTGTAAATAATGAATGAATTCAAATGAATGCAAAATGTATGAATGAGCAAAAATCACACAAATGCAAAACACACCTAAAATGAGCTAGGATCACCAAAGTATATCTAGGAACCCGCTCTGATACCAATTGAAAGTAATACAATAACGCTCGGTGTGTATGATAAATATATCTAGAGAGGGGGGGGGGGGTGTGAATAGATTTTAACTATTATTACCCAATTTTCGCATGCAAGTCAATTTTACGAAAATGCCCCTACTAGTCAAAAATACAAGCAAGTGTAATATAATGCGGAATTTAAATAACACTTGATGTATATGTGGAAACCTAACCACTAGGAAAAACCACGGGCTGTTTAGTGCGCCACACTCGGACCTCGAAATCCACTAATTGAAATGGAGTTTACAACCTATGTAGACCTCGTCTAACACTCCGGTCAATAACCCCCCACTTCTACCACTCGGGCCTTTAAAAGTGGCTCTAGTCCAATTGCTTGAGGCCTAAGCAATCTTAGCCTCAAGACTTAATTCTCTATGAAGAGATTATGCAACCTATGTGAATATGTATAAATATTCAAATAACAAACAAGGCTAGGTAACCTTAGATGCTTATCTAGGATGATGATATAATCAATTTAAATCAACCCTAGATATCAATTGCTAAATGACATGTCAAATAACTTAGCTAATCAAGATTAATCAAAAATCTAATTAGCTATCACAAAACAACACTCAATCAATTCATCACAATTAATTCTCTATTCTTGTATTTATCATATGATCAAAAACATACAAGTAAATTAAAAGAGAATATGCTTGATAGTAAAATACTAAAATAAGATGAAATTAATCAAAATCTTACCAAGCATGTTGTGATGATGCAAACCCATTCATGGATGAATGCAAGATGAACTTTGATGCACAAAGGAATGTATTTGAGTGTTTAAAGGTGAGTTCTTGATTTGATTTTTTCTCAAAAATCTCTCTTTGAAGTTTAGGGTTCTAAGGACTCAAAGAACTTAATCAGAGAATGAGAAAGTAAGATATTTATAGACATCAAGAATTAGGCATGTGAAAAGACAATTTTGCCCCTGAAACGCACCAATCGGCGGTTTCATTTGGCGGCCAGGCCGCTGTTTACAACCGCCGAATTGAACCCGAGAAGAACAGGGGAACAACGGCGGTTTCATTCGGCCGTTTCGAAACCACTGATTAAACCGCAGAATCAAACCCGAGAGATGTAAATCGATCAGGTATGAATGACGGTTTTGAACGGTGGTCGGTGGCCACCGATCGTAACCGTAGAATCACTCCAGACCATTTTGAACTGAAACGGTGGTTTCAATTCCGCAGCCAGGCCGCTGATCAAACCGCTGATTCACCAGTGATGGTGAATCTAAAGGAGAAGCCAAGAGCATTCTCCGTGGGTGGTATTCGCGTAAAACCAAGCACATTCTAGTGCATGCACGGATGTTTCCGAACACTATCGGGAAACGAATTACTAAGCACATATACACATAACAAGATATCAAACAAAGTGCTAGTGTGTAAAGTGTCATGTGAAGAGTATGCACACAAATGCAAGTATGCTAAGTGTGTGTATGCTAACTAAATCTTTTCAAAGAAAAACTAAGCACTAGAGATTATAGGTTTGGGGGTATTTGATCGCACTATTTTATACCTATTTGAGGTCCCCCATTTCCGATCGTTTGTCTCGTTTTCGAGCGTATTTTTGTATATAATGTTTTATTTGAGCCTTGTGTAGGTACATATTCCTTATAATAAGGTTTTGAGCTTAAAGATTAGTTTGGGAGGCAAAATGGAGCAAAAAGAGCTGAAATTGTATATACGCGTGCAGAATGTACAACTTGCGGAGATCATATCTTCCTTCTCAGATCGAACCACATGGATATCTTTATATATTCGGAAATCCCCGGAAGTCTAGTTTTCAGAACATTTTACGGATTGTGATTCCGAGCTTTCTACAGGAAGTTATGCCCATTTCCGTAACGGTGCGCGATGCTGAAAACGCTGAAAGGCTGTCAGGTCTAAACGGCTACTTAAAACGGCGGCTAGGCCGCCGAATGAAACCGCCGAATTACTCCAGAAAGTCATTTTTTGGGCGAATTTCAGGGACAATTTCGTCCTTTCATCCCCAATTCGTGCCCTAACCTCCCAACACTATATAAACACCTTATTCTCTTCTCAACCATCAGAACACACTCCCCACAAACTTCCTCTTCTTCTTCTTCTTCATTTTCTTCTTCTTCATTTTCTTCACCAAATAAGAGAGAGAGAAGCTTCCAAGAGCATCCATGGAGGTTTTTCCTCCATGGATGCTCCCCATCTCACCTTTTACACATCTTCCACCACATTTAGGAGTAGATTACATAGAGATAGGAGTGGGCTTTGGTCAATTTCGAGCTAGCAAAAGAAGGAGCTCTTGGAGGAGGTTTTCTTCAAGGGTTGTATCTATTTCTCACTCTCTATGTATTTCTTGTTTTCTTGAATGTGTAATCCCCACTTGGGAATATTTGTAAACCTATTTTGTGCTCAATATATATATGGTTGTTTTTATATCCAATTTGTGTTTTGATTCATTCTTGATTGTTATTGAATATATCTCTTATCTTGAAATGCATGTTTATGGATGATTGGAAATTGATATGTGTTCATGGATGGGATTAGGAGTAGATTAACTTAATTGTAGGAGTAGTTGTAATCAAATATCCCATTTGTGTATGTATGTCTTTGGAAGGTCAAAATTGCATGTCATGAATGAGTTTGAGTGACTTAGAGTTAGGATTGTGCCTTTTGGAGGGGCTCTCCGGGCATAGTTTTGGTTAATTAGCTAGGAAGAGTGGGTAAACCTATAAATTGCCATATTAGAAGGGTTTGGTTCAATGTTCTTGTTAACAATTGGACTTTAGCTATTTCTCACTCTAGGGGCTCTAGGTGAGTCATGGTTAGAGTTACAATTATTGGTCTTTGGCTATTTCTCACGCTAGGGGCTCTAGGTGAGTTATGGTTGGAGATACAATCACTATTTCCACATTTATTAGACTTTAACGTTGTCATTTTACATTACGAATCTATTATTGGGGCTCAATGTAGTTTTGTTTGTAGAATCGGTTCACATATGTTGGTTGCGGTTTCGTGTTTGAGAGGTTCTCGGCACACTCTTCAACCGTTAGCTCTATGAATGGGTATAAATCGGATTGAGGCAAGAACAAACCCTTAACTAAAATTGGATGTACTTAATGTCTAACAACCAACTATTTGTGCACTTATGTATGGTGAACTTGTTGAACCTTGTGTGACCATTTTCTTGCATCTCTCTTATCCACCATTTTATTTATCGCTTTAAACACCATTCTCACCCTTCCTTATTTCTTTGTTTTTATTTATTTTTATTTTTATTCTCTACACACACACACACACACGGCATTGTACATACATTTCACACACATCATTCTTACCTTTCCGCATTCTATTTACATGCTTACAATAAACTCTAGAACTTGATATGGTTGACGAATCACACCTCCCTGTGGAATGATACCCTCGCTTGCCGCTTTACTAGTCTTTTGCTAGTTTAGAGCACATTGCGTAGGAAACCCCATTTTTAAATGAAATAATCTTTTGATCCTTGCAATTTCTTAACGACGGAAAAAGTGAGTATCACGTGCTTGTCACTTGAGGTCTTGAAAGGGCCTTCAAGCATGAAGTTCAATCACCTAAACTACCCTTACACAAACAACCCCAACAAGTGGTTTGTCCATGAAATAAGCCAATCAAGATATGAGAATCCTTTCAGTGGAGTTAGAATCAGAGTCATCTTCACTTAAGTCATTTTCCTTTTGACCCCCTTCCTCTTTTTCACTAGCATTTTTGCTCTTGTGGGAGGAGGCAAAGGCTAGGAAGTTAGCCATGAGACCGTCATCATCCGAAGACTCATCTCCCTCATTGGAGTCATCACTACTTCCACTCCAAGTGGCAGCCATCACTTTCCCCTTTTTCTTGTTATTGTGATTAGCACATTCGGGGGCAAAGTGACCTATCCCACAACACTCAAAGCATCGGACCCCTTTCCTTTCGGTCCTTTCTTGCCTAGGCTCAAACTTTTTGAAGGGACCCTTTTTCTTCAAGTCTTGACCTTTTGATCCAAAGCCCTTCTTCCCGAACTTCATAACCTTATTGAACCTTTTCACAAATAAGGCAAGGTCTTCATCTGAGCCATTCTTTACCACATTTTCATCCTTAGATGCTTTTAAAGCAATTTCTTTATGCTTTTTCGGAGGTGTAGAGATGGGAGCCTTCCTAGACTCGTGGGTGAGGAGTCTTCCAATTACCTCACTCGGCTTCATGTCTTTATACCCACTGTTTTCTTCTAAAGCCGTAACCTTTGATTCAAACCTATCGGGGAGAGACCTCATGATTTTTTGCTTGACTCTCCTATTCGAATACGGGTCACCAAGTTGATGGCTTTGATTGTTAATATCCATCAACTTGACTTCAAAGTCATTGAAGTGTAAGGTCTCATTTGTTGATTGGCTTATTTCGTGGACAAACCATAATTGGGGTTCATTGTAAGGGTAGCTTAGATGTTGGTGTTCTAGTTTATGCTCCTTCAAGACCTCAAGAGAAGAAGCACCAAAGGTAAATTTCTAGTGCTTACTTTGCTTTGAAGAGATTTAGCTGCACACACACACATTCCATGCATTTCCATACTTTGTGTATATGTGTGTCTTTTTATGTGTGCATTCATGATTATATAATATCTCTTCTTGCATTTTTTATTGATTGCATCTAGTAGTTCAAATGCCATGATATGATTAGAATTAGGTTGCATTGTGTAAAAGTATGGGCGCTGTTCACTCGCCCTACAGGCGCCCTACGAATAGCGCCCATATGGGGCTTTGAGCAAATTTGCTCTTAGTCACTGTACACCCACTCTACATAGAGCGGGTGAACAGCGGTGCTACTGGTGATGTTTTTCACACTTGATGGTCCACCCAAAAACCGCTCTACGAATAGCAGGTGAATGGCGGCTCTCCAGACCTGAGAGCAACCGCCCCTAGGTTGCCTGGAATCCGCCCTACGTAGGGCGGTCACAAAGAACATGTTCTTCACAATCCCAGGTGAACCGCTGTACACCCGCCCTACGTACATTAGGTGAACAACAATCAAGGAAATTTTTGTGTCAACTTTTCAAAACGTTGTCACTTCATTTTGACATTCTATAAATATGCCTCTTTCATTTCTAGATCGACCAAGAGAGTTAAAAATCATATTTTTACTTAGCATATTTTTCCAAGAGAAAAATTTCACTAAAGAACTCACCTTTGATTACTCAAACACTTTTCCATGATCATCAATCATCATCTAGCATCATCCATGATCATCTAGATGTCATTTTGCATGGTTTCTTCAACACACTTTGCTTGGTAAGCTTTTCACTAATATCTTACATATTTTGTATCTTTCTTAACAAGCAATCTCATATTGTCACTTGTATGTTATTCATATATATTTTAGATACAAGATTGAGATTAGTGTATTGATTGTTTGAGAGTTGTATTTTGATAGCTATATCATAGGATTGCCTAATCTATGTTTAGCTAAGCCTTATGACATGTCATTTAGTTCTTAATATCTAGGATTGTTTTTGTTGCAAAATCATCATCTTAGATAAGAATATAGGGTTCCCTTGCTCTATGTTGCATTTTGGATATTCACATATTCACTTAGGGTGTTATTCTCTTGATTGAGAACTAAAGTCTTGTGTGTAGCTTCCGGGATTAGGTTGCTTAGATCGCAAGCATTTGAACTAGGTTCACTCATACCGAGATTAGGTAGGTGTGTGATTACTTCCGGGATTAGGTTGTAATTTTATCACATTTAGTGGATTCGAGGTTCGTGTGTGGCTCAAAAAACAGCCCGTGGTTTTTCTCGTGAGGGTTTCCACGTAAACATCAAGTGTTATTTACATTCCGCACCATATTACACTTGTATGTCTATTTGACTAGTTAGGGGCATTTTCGTAAAATTGACTTGTATGCGAAAATTGGGTAATAACGATTAAAATCTATTCACCCCCCCATCTAGATTAATATTTAACATACTGTGAGAACTTTCATGAAGCATTCGTCCTCTTCCATCCTAAGCAACTCGAATTGCGTTTGGAGAACTTGAAGCTTTGAATCCTTGACGACCTCGGTGCCCTCATGTGCGACTTCTAAGATATCCTATGTCTCATTGGCCATCCTAGTATTCTGGATCAGTTTATACTGATTTTCGTCCATCGCACATAGGATGACGTGCATAGCCTACTTATTCCATTTCGAAGCATCAAACTCTTGCATGTTCCATTGCGCTTTAGGCTTCAATACTTATTCTCCTCCACCCGTGGGAGTCATCATAGGTAGATCATATCCATCTTCAACTGCCATCCATGCACGGTCATGAGTTTGACATATGTAGGATTCCATCTTTCCTTTCCATGAGGAATAATTCAAGCCAGTGAGAAGAGAAGGTTGCGTGCTAAAAGCTCCCTCATTGTTGCCACCGTTTCCACTCATTATGTATAATGAATGAAATGAAATGTAAGCAAGATGTACGAATGAACAAAAATCACATAAATGCAAAACAAACCAAAATGAGCAAGGATCACCTAAGTATATCTAGGAACCCGCTCTGATACCAATTGAAACAAATTAAGGTGTGTTCAATATTAATCTTGAGGGGAGGGAGGGGGGGGGGGGGGGGGGGGGGGGGGGGGGGGTGAATGGATTTTAACTAATTTTTACCCAATTTTTGTTATTAGTCAATGTTCCGAAAATACCCCTATCTAGGCAATTCAATATATCAAGTGTAATATGTGCGGAAATAAAAATGACACTTGATATTTACGTGGAAACCCTAATCCCGGGAAAAACCACAAGCTGTTAAGTGAGCCACACTCAAACCTCAAATCCACTAATGGTAAAGGAGATTATACAACCTAATCCCGGTATATAACTCTCCACCATTACCTAATCCCCGTATAAGTGATCCTAGTCCAATTGCTTGTGGCCTAAGAAACTTTAGCCATCAAGACTTAATTCTCAATGAAGAGATAATAAAACCTATGTGAATATATGAAATATCCAAAATGCAATTTAGAGCTAGGGAACCCTATATGCTTATCTAGGATGATAATATTGCAATTAAAACAATCCTAGATATAAATAGCTAAATCACATGTCATAAAGCTTAGCTAAACATAAATTAAATAAACCTAGATAGCTATCACAATACAACACTCAATCATATCAACACAACAATCTCTATCTTGAATATTAGAAATTAATCTAAGAATTAATCTAAGAACATGCAAGTAATAAAAGAGATGCATTTTTAAGTAAAACACTAAGATTAGATGAAATTAGTGAAGAACTTACCAAAGCAAGTGTGTTGATGAAAGACCCATGCAGGCAAGCATCCTAGATATGCTAGAAGATGCTAGATGAAGTTTTATGCATATGAAAATCGTTTTGAGTGTTTAAATGAGCAATCTTGATTGCCTTTTCTCTCACAAATCTCTTTACAGACTTTAGGGTTCTTGTATTGAAAGAGTTAGGTTCAGAGAGATGAGAAAGTGATGTATTTATAGACATAAAAAACAGAGCATGTGAAAAGACAAGTTTGCCCTTGAAAACGCACGATCGGCGGTGTAAGGATTCCCATTTATTGATTGGCTTATTTCGTGGACAAACCACATATTGGGTTTGAATTGTAAGGGTAGTTTAGGTGATTGAGGATCAAGCTCAAATGCCCTTGTTCAAGACTTCAAGTTGATAAACACCAAAGGGAATATTCTAAGTGCTTACTTGCTTTGAAGAGATAGTTGCACACACTCACAACTCATGCATATGCTTATCTTTTGTATGTTGTGTGTTTGTATTATGTGTGCATTATTGATTAATTAATCTCTCTTCTAGCATGAGTATAATGATTGCATCTTGTGATTATAATGACATATCATGTTAGGCATTAGGATGCATTTACTTTACCTTTTTACCCCTTACACTTTGTATGGGAGCTTAAAAGGAATAGGCTGTGCGTTGGTCCACATGCGCTAGACCAGCGTAGCACACCAGCGCAGATCGCCCAATGGTCTGTCACTGGTCGTGCGCTGGTCATCCAGCGCAAGCACACCAGCGTAGAACGCCCAGTTCTCGGTCGCTGGTGTTGCGCCTCTCACCTGCACTGGTCGACCAACACCTGTGTAAATTTTGTCTTTACGCTGGTCGTGCACTGGTCCATCAGCGCAGCGCACCAGCGCACAATGCACAATCAAGTTCGATTTTTCAAAATGACCTCACTTTACTTATGGCTTATATATATATATGTCTCTATGACTTTAGGTCACATAAGAGAGTTCAATATCAGATTTCATACTTAGGATATTTTTCAAAGCAAGAAAAATACACAAAGAACTCATCTTTAATCACTCAAAGCTAATCCTTTTTGCATCAAATTTCATATTCCATTTTCTATGCCTATATAGGATGGATCCATGCATGGGTTTGCATCATCACATCTACCTTGGTATGTTCTTCACTAATTTCATCTAACTTTAGTGTTTTTCATATTAAGATTTCTCTTTGATTACTTGTATGTCTTTAGATCATGTTCTAAATACAAGATAGAGATTATTTGTGATGAATTGATTGAGTGTTGTATTGTGATAGATATCTAGGTTTTTATAATCTATGTTTATCTAAGCTTTTTGACATGTCATCTAGCTATTGATATCTAGGATTGCATTAATTGTCATTTCTTTGAATATCATCATATATTCACTTAGGTCACTTTATCTCTTCATTGAGAAGTAAGACTTGTGTAGCTTCCGGGATTAGGTTGCATAAACCACAAGCAATTGGACTAGGTCCACTCATACCGGGATTAGGTAGTTGAGATGATTATTGATCGAGATTAGATCATTAAACCGGGATTAGGTTGTAATCATTTCAATTAGTGGATTCGAGGTTCGTGTGTGGTGCACATAACAGCCCATGGTTTTTCCCGTGAGGGTTTCCACGTAAACATCAAGTGTTATTTACATTCCGCACCATATTACACTTGTTTGTCTTTTTGACTAGTTAGGGGCATTTTCGTAAAATTGACATGTATGCGAAAATTAGGTAATAACATTTAAAATCTATTCACCCCCATGTAGATTAATATTGTACACATCGAGTATTTGTTTCAATTGGTATCAGAGCGGGTTCCTAGATATACTTAGGAGATCCAAGCTCATTTTTGGTGTGCACGTAACGGTTCTAATAAACTATCCCCAATGGCGCCAATAACTTGATCCGCGCACGCAGGACACGACAGTTCTATAACTGCGGTAAATGATGGTACGTGCGTGCGGGTGTATTTTTACCCTTTTTGCAAGTATACGAATCGTTGGCCACGTATACTGGTTACGAGTAAGGGTATCGTTCCCACGAGGGAGGATGGTTGGTACACGTAAATTCGGTTCTACGTCTTATGTTATAATTAAGCTAATTACAATATTTACAAATAATTACAAGTGCATGAAAAGTAAATGAGGATGGTGGCAAGTAAGCTACAACTAATCTAATGCACTATGATTACACTAAAATGGCAAGTAAAGTAAATAGAGATTAAATTACACTAATGCGGAAAACTAAAAGCGATGCGAATCCTACGATCAAGGATACGCAATCTCTACACTATAATGACAATTAAAATTAACCTAAACTAATTAGATGGCAACTAAAGCAAATAAGTAAATTAATAACTAAGCAATACAATTAAGTTACACTAATTTAACTACAACTAACTAAAGTGTCATTAACTAACCTAACTAACTAATTCTTGCAAAGATTATGCAAGAGCAAAGATACAAATGAAGAGGAATATATCAATTGATCTCAATTAAGCACCTTTTGTTCTATGGAATATGCAATATAATCCTACCACTCAATTACCATCAACTATGGATATAGAATGACAATAATAGAGAGGTTTACAATCCTAGAACATGAGAACTAGCTAATATGCATGTCCGCAAATACTAACCCAATCCTCTCCACTAGAGATAATCAATGTTGGAAAACAAAGTTTACATGTTACTAGTGATCAATTAACAACATGTATACATTCAATCTAATTCAATTCAACATATAATAACTCAAGATGGATATGGTAAAGATAAGATCAATTAAATACAAGATAAATCATATAAAATCCATTCCTCAACATTCAAAGTATATTACACATACATGTTCATGAATTACAAATAAATGGAAGAGAAGTAAAAGTAAGAAGAAACCACAAGTAGGAAGCTTCTTGTTCTTCAATAGAGCACCAAGCCTTCTTCTTCCAAGCTAGGAAATCCACATGAAACCATGTAGTGTTGAGGTGGTGTAGTTCTAAGCTAGACTAGGGTAATTCTAAGCTATTCTATGATATTTAGGTATTTAATTGGACATTAGGGATTCGTAAAGCTATTTGGGTGGTATTTTGTATGAAAGGGTATGTATTTGGATATTTGGGGATTGTGTTTAAGGTTGAGAAAGATGAATATATATAGTAGGAAGTGTTTAGGCATGGTTTTGGATGAAATATCTCCAAGTCGGTTGCTCCGGTGGGCTTGTCTCCCCTGTCTCGCGAGTTCATTCCCGCCGTTAGAAGTTGCAGTGGATTTACGGAGGTTTGCATTGAGTTCTGACCTTCTGGACTGTGGGAATGTTCCAGCGGCATGAAACCGTGGAATCTTGGCGAGTTTGGATGTCTTTGGGCGTGCAAGAAGTCGCTGGAATCAAGCTTGAAGGCTTGAACGTCCATGGAAGTTGGTGGACTTGGAGGTGAGGAAAATCACGTGCATGAGAGGCTCAAAGTGGGTGCAATGGGACCGCCGGGACGTGGGCTGCCGATCTGGGTAGAAATAGGCTGGAAAAACCATCGAAAAGTGGCCAAAAAATGTCGGGTAAGTCACCGGGTCTGTCGCCGGTTCGGGTAGGGTCACGGGTAAACGGGTCAACTCGGTTGGAGCTTGAAGACGATCGACATTAGCATGACGTCACGCCTACGCAAGCACTCGCCAAAACGACACTGTTTAGCATGTTGATGTGGCACTAACGCTGTGTTTTGGCTGGCAATGTACAATATGCACGCCTCTACTCTTCACTATTCACAGAATCTTCAATAATAATCTGAATCTTGCACTTTTGCCCCTAAAATGTCCAAAATAACAACAATGCCCCTGAACTTCCCTAATTACCTGAAACACTTATTTTATCCGTTAAATACCCGGTTTTACCCGAGAAACAAGCACAAAAGGATAGGAAAAGGGAGCACTAAATGTGAATATTTGGAGCGCGATCAAGGGTTTCCACGTAAACATCAAGTGTTATTTACATTCCGCACCATATTACACTTGTTTGTCTTTTTGACTAATTAGGGGTATTTTCGTAAAATTGACATGTATGCGAAAATTGGGTAATAACGTTTAAAATCTATTCACCCTCCCTGTAGATTAATGTTGTACACACCGTTCAATTGGTATCAGAGTAGGTTCCTAGATATACTTAGGAGATCCAAGCTCATTTTTGGTGTGTTTTGCATTGTGTGTGTTTGTTTGATTTCTTTATACATTTTGCATTCATCTTATTTGCATTCATCCAAACACTATGAGTGATTTCGGGATGAGCAAAGAGGGAGCGTCGAGCGTGAGGCCACCGTTGCTCACCGGCGATAATTACTCCTCATGGAAGGGGAAGATGGAGGCATATTTATGCCAAATACATAACCGTGCATGGATGGCGGTTGAAGATGGGTATGTTCCACCTATGATTACTCCTACCAGTGGAGGAGAAGAAGTATTAAAGCCAAAGGCTGATTGGAATGCACAAGACTTCGAAGCTTCAAAATAGAACAACAAAGCCATACATGCCATCCGGTGCGCAGTCGATGAGAATCAATATAAGTTGATTCAAATTACTAGGATTGCCAAAGAGGCATGGGATATCTTAGAAGTTGCTCATGAAGGAACCGAGGTGGTCAAAGACTCCAAGCTACAAGTCCTACAAACTCGTTTTAAGACCATCCGGATGGAAGAACACGAGCACTTAAATGACTTCTAAGTAGGGCTTATGGACATTATAAATCAAAGCCATCAACTCGGTGATCCATATTTGGATAGGAGATTCAAGCAAAAAATCATGAGGTCTCTCCCTAGTAGGTTCGAATTAAAGGTGACGGCTTTGGAAGAAAATGACACCTTCAAGGATATGAAATCGAGTGAAGTCTTTGGAAGACTTCTTGCCTATGAGGCAAGAAAGGCTATTACCTCACCTCCTAAAAGGAAAAAGGATCTAGCCTTGAATACCTCCAAGGCGGAGAAGGAGGAGGATGGCTCAGACGAAGAACTTACCTTATTTATGAAAAGGTTCAAAAAGCTTGCTAAGTTCGAGAGTAAGCGTTGGATCAAGAGGCCAAAACTTGAAGAAAAAGGGTACGTTCAACAAGTTTGAGCCTAGACAAGAGAAGACCGAAAGGAGAGAGGTCCAATGCTATGAATGTGGTGGCATAGGACACTTCGCCCCCAAATGTGCTAATCGCCTAGACAAGAAAAAGGAAAAGGTGATGGCCGCCACTTGGAGTGGTAGTAGTGGTGACTCTAGTAAGGGAGATGAGTTGTCAAGTGATAAAGATCATGCCATTAACTACACGGCATTTGGAGCCACTTGTGTAGAAGATAAAGTTGATGGCAATGATGCCTTGACTGATGATCCTATAGAAGAAATAGATGAAGAAGTAGCTCTATAAGTGATTGGAGTAGCTACTCATTAGGACATGGCTCTTATAACATCAAGTAACCAAAGTGAAGGTCTTGATGAGAAAGATGACTCCATAGGTGAGATGGAGAGTATAAGAGATGACTCAAGTGTTGAGAATTCGTCATCTCACTCCACAAATGGAAATGTAGAGAATATGGATCGTGAAGACTACTTGAAAAGGTTTGGAAGCTATAAGATAAAGAATGAAAACGAGATTCAAAATTTGAAGGAAGAAAATCTTAAGCTTTCAACACAAGTGGACCACTTGAGTATAGAAGTGGTGAGATACATGAAGGATGAAGACGAGCTAAGAAATGAACTAGCTTTGTCTAAGAGGAATGAAGAAGGGTTCAAGAGGGAGCTTAGAGATGCTAGAGAATTGATCGCTAAATTGGCCTCTAGCACGGAAAAACTCAACCACATGTTGAGTGTTGGAAAAATCCCTTGTGACAAGAGAGGTCTTGGCTTTGAAGATGACAAGGAGAGTTCCACTCCTAACAAGACCATGTTTGCTAAGAGTTTAGGCAAGAAAGAGGCTTCACCGGTGCAAACTCCTAGGAAGAAGATTGATCTAGGACAATGCTCTCATAGTGCACAAGTGAAGATAGCTTTAAGAAGACAACCTCAAGCTCAAAAAGTTCCTCATACTAACTTCCCTCTACCTCAAATCCATCAAGGGAAGAGACTAATCATGCAAGCTAAACCAAGGAAGCAACTAAGTCTTGGTTAACAACAAAGAATGAGATATCCTATCGAAAAACCAAGACAACCATCAAGACAACCATAAAGACATGGGAAGGCTCCTATGCATGCACAAGGACATGGTATGATTTCTAACTTCATCCCTACATGTCATTTTTGTGGTATTGATGGTCATATTAGACCAAATTGCCTTCGTTACATTAAATTATGTAGAGCTAAAAGCATGATTGAAAAGAAAGAGGCTAGAGCTAGAATGCATGCTCATAAGAGGGAAGAAATTCATTTACATGATCCTATGACATCTAGATCTCTTGAACCATTGACCACTAGGAAGAAAAATATATCACCTAAGTGTATTAGGAAAGATGAACCCGCTTGCTATGAGACAAACATGTCTCACATAGGTTCAACTAAGTCCAATGGACTTGGTAGGTCCATAGGACCTTATGACCTTCATTGATGATGAAGGGTGGTGATTGACCCCATATGGGGAACTCAAGCAAAGAGAGCTATTTTGCATACTTGTCACATGCAAACATTTGAAATATCTTATGCTTCTTTATTTAATTGCTTAAGTAAGCTTGGTTGCACATATGTATATATGTTTTCATTTCAATAAGTGTGAACCATGCTTTATTTACAATCTATGTCATATTTATGTTCAAACATGCATTTTTGGACTAGGAGATTTACATAGGAAGTATGATTTGAATGACCTATAGTTATCTCCATGACATGATGATTCTTGTATAACATGCTAAAGTCAAATGAAAAGCATGAATTGATGATTGCGTTCTTAAATGCAAAACTTGTATGAAAAAGCAAAAATGAGACTTCAAATGATTAAAGGATCTTGTATCCATTCAAAGGATTTTAAAAATCCAAATGCCTCTCTTTCTTTATTGGTTGAACATGGCTACAATCATATGGATATCTTATCCGGAAAAATTGAATAAGGTGCAAAGTCGCTTATGCCATGTTTCGCTTATAAAGTTGGATATAGTTGCTCTTAAATTGAACTCAATGAAATCTCTATATCCTTGCTTTACTCATGACAATGGTGAAATTGGTTTGAATTCTTGTTAGAAATCTTTGTCATTTGCTTTGCCAAATACCATTGTATTTTGGACTTGAATGCTACATGTCTTGTATGCAAAGCATTTTTTATTCACACATTTTCTTTAAATAAATCTCCTTGTTTCTCTTCAATTGATTGAGTTGCATAAAGTGGCTTATATGATTATGCAAAATACTTGTATGCTACTATCTCTCTTTGCTATAAGTGACCTGGTTGGGGATTACTCCTTTGCCTATATCATGACAAAAATATACATTGAGGGGGAGTAACCCGTTGAGGGGGAGCATTGCATACACATTCATTGCATGATGTTGTGCTTAAGATCATAAATGCAAATGCTTGTTTTATTCTCACTTGATTAATCTCACATGTATTTTTAGGAAAGTATAGAAACCTTGTCTTGCAGGTTTAATTGTTCTACAAGAGATTGATGCCTTGAAGATTTTATTCTTTAAATATCTTTGTGTAATGTAGAAGATCTATTTTGTCCCGTAGTTTCTATTCTTTTTGTGAGGAATCAATGTGAGTGGTGGTTTTGTCACGAAATAGCCAAAGGGGGAGATTGTAAGGTAAGGGTAGTTTAGGTGATTGAGGATCAAGCTCAAAGGCCCTTATTTAAGACTTCAAGTTGATAAGCACCAAAGGGAATATTCTAAGTGCTTACTTGCTTTGAAGAGATAGTTGCACACACTCACAACTCATGCATATGCTTATCTTTTGTATGTTGTGTGTTTGTATTATGTGTGCATTATTAATTAATTAATCTCTCTTCTAGCATGAGTATATTGATTACATCTTGTGATTATAATGACATATCATGTTAGGCATTAGGATGCATTTACTTTACCTTTTTACCTGTAAGGATTCCTATATCTTGATTGGCTTATTTCGTGGACAAACCACGTGTTGGGGATTGTATGTAAGGGTAGCGTAAGTGATTCATAATCAAGCTCAAGACCCTCTCATGTCCTCAAGGTTGATAAGCACCAATGGTAAACTTCTATGTGCTTAATTTGCTTTGAAGAGATTAGTTGCACACACACACTCACATCTCATGTTTAATTCATTTTCTTGTACGTTGTGTATGTGTTGTTATTATGTGCTCATTAATGTTCATTTACATCTTTTCTTGCATGCCTTACATGATTGCATTTTGTTGACCAAAGTCAAGTTCATTCTAGACTTAGGATTGCATTCATTGTGATGGGCGCTGTACAAAACGCTGTACGAACAGCGCCCATATAAGCGCTGTACAGACCTGATCGATTTAAATCGGTCGCTGTTGGGTCGCTGTACAAAGCGCTGTACGTACAACGCTACTCTATTTTCCCGAAAGATCAGAGTATGGGCGCTGTACATGCGCTGTACAAGAGGCGCTCTACGTACAGCGCCCAAGGTAAAAATAGGTGTAACTTATCAAAACGCACCACTTTGGTTTTGACACCTTATATATATGCCTCTATGACTTTAGGTCATTCAAGTGAGTTGATTTTCAGATTTCATACTTAGAATATTTTTCAAGCAAAGAAAAATACAAAAGAACTCACCTTTAACCACTCAAATCAAATCCTTTGTGCATCAAGTTTCATATTGCATCTTCTATGACTATATAGAATGCATCCATGATTGGGTTTGCATCATCACAACTTGCTTGGTAAGATTTTGATTTAGTTCATCTTATTTTAGTATTTTGACTATCAAGTTATTCTCTTTTAATTTACTTGTATGTTTTAGATCATATGCTAAATATAAGAATAGAGAATTAATTGTGATGAATTGATTGAGTGTTGTATTGTGATAGCTAATTAGGTTTTTGATAATCTTGATTAGCTAAGCTATTTGACATGTCATCTAGCTCTTGATATCTAGGGTTGATTTAATTGATTATATCATCATCCTAGATAAGCATCTAAGGTTCCCTAGCCTTGTTTGTTATTTGAATATTCATACATATTCACATAGGTTGCATAATCTCTTCATTGAGAATTAAGTCTTGGGGCTAAGGTTGCTTAGGCCTCAAGAAATTAGAACTAGAGCCACTTTTAAAGGCCCGCGTGGTAGAAGTGGGGGGTTATTGACCAGAGTGTTAGACGAGGTCTACATAGGTTGTAAACTCCATTTCAATTAGTGGATTTCGAGGTTCGAGTATGGCGCACTAAACAGCCCGTGGTTTTTCCCAGTGGTTGGGTTTCCACGTATATATCAAGTGTTATTTAAATTCCACATCTTATTACACTTGCTATATTTTTGTGACTAGTTAGGGGTATTTTTATAATCTTGACATGCATGCGAAAATTGGGTAATAATGATTAAAATCTATTCACCCCCCCTCTAGATATATTTATCATACACACCGAGCGTTATTGTATTACTTTCATTACCCCTTACACTTTGTATGGGAGCTTAAAAGGAATAGGCTGTGCGCTGGTCCACATGCGCATGGGTTTGCATCATCACATCTACCTTGGTATGTTCTTCACTAATTTCATCTAACTTTAGTGTTTTTCATATTAAGATTTCTCTTTGATTACTTGTATGTCTTTAGATCATATGCTAAATATAAGATAGATATTATTTGTGATGAATTAATTGAGTGTTGTATTGTGATAGATATCTATGTTTTTATAATCTATGTTTATCTAAGCTTTTTGACATGTCATCTAGCTATTGATATCTAGGATTGCATTAATTGTCATTTCTTCATCCTAGATAAGCATCTAAGGTTACCTAGCCTTGTTTGTTCTTTGAATATCATCATATATTCACTTAGGTCACTTTATCTCTTCATTGAGAAGTAAGACTTGTGTAGCTTTTGGGATTAGGTTGCATAAACCACAAGCAATTGGACTAGGCCCACTCATATCGAGATTAGGTAGTTGAGATGATTATTGATCGGGATTAGATCATTAAACTAGGATTAGGTTGTAATCATTTTAATTAGTGGATTCGAGGTTCGTGTGTGGCGCATATAATAGCCCGTGGTTTTTCCCGTGAGGGTTTCCACGTAAACATCAAGTGTTATTTATATTATGTACCATATTACACTTGTTTGTCTTTTTGACTAGTTAAGGGCATTTTCGTAAAATTGACTTGTATGCGAAAATTGGGTAATAACGTTTAAAATCTATTCAACCCCCTTCTAGATTAATATTGTACACACTGAGTATTTGTTTCAGGTAGTTTCATTCGGCGGCCAGGTCGCCGATAACAACCGCCAAATTGAACCCGAGAAGAATAGGGGAACAACGGCGATTTCATTCGGCGGTTACGAAACCGTCAATTCAACTGTAGAATCAAACCCAAGAGAAAAATCAACCAAGTATGAACGGCAGTTTTGAACGGCGGTCGTGGCTGCCGATCATAACCATAGATTCACTCTAGACCTTTCTAGAATAAAACGGCGGTTTCCATTTGGTAGCTAGGCCACCGATCACAACCGCCGTTTCACCAAATATGGTGAAACCAAAGGTGAAGCCAAGGGCATTCTTCGAAGGTGATCTTCATACTAAACCAAGCACACATTCGTGCATACGCTAAACCAAGCACACATTCACGTCGTATCCTGTTCAATGCACCCATTGCACTAAATTTTTTTACTCGAAGACCCTCCGATGATTTGAGACTCATCATAACACATTTGATCTCACTCAAATGCTAGCAAAAGAATTCTACAACTTTAACAAGATAAAGGTGCCTAACCTTTAACTTAAGTTGTGAACATTATTCAAGACTAACTAAAGAATTATGTCTACCTCAAACATATCCAGATGTACGAACAATTCTTCTTTTCTTATAGTCTTTTGACTTTATGATTATTTACTTTTGATAATTATAATATTCAATCTATAAATGCTATAAGATTTGTTTAAAAAACAGAAATCACTTTATTAATATGAAAAGATTGTCAAATACAATATTACACTCTTGTTATTGAGCATAATCCTAACAACAACAATATTCAACAACAAAGTGCAAGTGTGAAATGTGACTGTAAGGTTCCCATTTGTTGATTGGCTCATTTCGTGGACAAACCACATGTTGGGGTTCTTTGTAAGGGTAGCCTAGGTATCGGTTTTATTGTTCGAAGCCCTTTGCAGACCTTGTGTTGATAGGGACCGAAGGTAAATTTCTATGTGCTTACTTGTCTTGAAGAGATAGTTGCACACACTCACAACTCATGCATATGTTTAATCTTTGTATGCTGTGTTTCTTATTGTTGTGCATTAATGCTTATTTTCATCTCTTCTTGCTTGTTAGTTTGTTTGCTTATTGCATTGCCCATTGCCTTGTCTTGCATAGCATTGGAATTCTTGCATTGCAAAGGGCGCTGTTCAAAGCGCTGTTCTGAACAGCGCCCACATGACCTGATGCAAAAATGGTCATTTTAATGCATCAGGTCTGATGCATCTTGTTGAGGCGTTGTACGAGCGCTGTACACAAGCGCTGTTCGTACAGCGCCCGATTAAGACCTGATTGCAATTGTATTTTAAATGCATCAGGTCTGATGCATTTTGGGTAGGCGCTGTACGAGCGCTGTACAGAAGCGCTGTTCGTACATCGCCACTCTGTTTTCCCGAGAGAACAGAGTTGGGGTGCTGTACAGGCGCTGTACAGGCGCTCTACGTACAGCACCTAAGGCAAATATTAGGCCAACTTATCAAAACGACCACACCTTGATTTGGCCTCCTATATATATGCCACTTTGACTTTAGGTCAATCAAGAGAGTTCATATTCTGATTTCATACTTAGGATATTTTTCAAGAGAAGAAAAAATTCTAAGAACTCAAATTTTATTCACTCAAACACTTTTTCATGATCATCAATCATCATCTAGCATCATCCTAGATCATCTAGATGTCTCTTTGCATGGATTCTTCATCACACTTTGCTTGATAAGCTTTTCACTAATATCTTACATATTTTGTGTTTTTCTTAACAAGCAATCTCAATTAATTACTTGTATGTTATTTATATATCTTTTGATACAAGATTGAGATTAGTGTGTTGTATGTTTGAGAAGTTGTATTGTGATAGCTAATTAGGTTTTTGTGCTTAATCTTGATTAGCTAAACTATTTGATTGAACATGTCATTTAGTTTTTAATATATAGGATTGTTCTAATTGCATATTAATCATCTTAGATAAGCATATAGGGTTTCCCTTGCTCTATGTTGCATTTGGATATTCATATATTCACTTAGGGTGTTATTCTCTTCATTGAGAAAGTAAGTCTTGTGTGTAACTTCCGGGATTAGGTTGCTTAGATCGCAAGCAAATCAGACTAGGTTCACTCATACCGGGATTAGGTAGGTGTGTGATTACTTCCGGGATTAGGTTGTAATCGTTTTACACATTTAGTGGATTCGAGGTTCGAGTGTGGCTTACTTACTAGCCCGTGGTTTTTCCCGTGAGGGTTTCCACGTAAAAATCAAATGTTATTTAATTTCCGCATTTTATACTTGATTTATTGCTTTATCTATTTAGGGGTAATTTCGTAATTTTGACTAAACACGAAAAATTGGGTAATAAGCTTAAAATCTATTCAACCCCCTCTAGATAGTTTTTTACACACCGTGCTATAATTTGTTTCAATTGGTATCAGAGCCGGTTCCTAGATATACATAGGTGATCCTTGCTTATTTTGGTGTGTTTTGCATTTTGTGTGATTTTTTATCATTCATACATTTGCATTCATTCATAAACACTATGAGTGGAAATGGTGGTGGCAACGAAGGTGCTTCTAGCATAAGGCCTCCACTTCTTACCGGATTGAACTATTCCCAATGGAAAAGGAAGATGGAATCCTACATATGTCAAATTCACAACTGTGCATGGATGGCGGTGGAAGACGGATATGATCTACCCAAGATGACTCCCGGTGGTGGAGGAGATGAAGTATTGAAGCCTAATGCGCAATGGAACGCACAAGAGTTTGAGGCTTCAAAGTGGAATAGGAAAGCGATGCATGCCATCTTATGTGCTATGGACGAAAATCAATACAAATTGATTCAAAATACTAGGATAGCTAAGGAGGCTTAGGACATCCTAGAGATTACACATGAGGGAACCGAAGTGGTGAAGGATTCTAAGCTTCAAGTCCTCCAAACTCAATTCGAGATGCTTAAGATGAAGGAGAATGAGTGCTTCAACGACTTCGAGATCAAGTTGATGGACATAGTCAACCAAAGTCATCAACTTGGTGATCCATTTTCGGATAGGAGAATCAAGCAAGAGATTATGAGATCTCTTCCGGATAGGTTTGAATCAAAAGTAACGGCTTTAGAAGAAAATAGTGGATACAAGGATATGAAGCCGAGTGAAGTGATTATGAGACTTCTAGCTTATGAGTCTAGGAAGGGTCCTATCTCCACACCTCCTAAAATACAAAAAGGAATTGCTTTGAAAACCTCCAAGGATGAAAAGGAGGTAAAGAAGATTGACTCGGATGAAGACCTTGCCTTGTTTGTAAAAAGGTTCAACAAGGTTATGAAATTTAGAAGAAAAGGCTTTGGATCAAAAGGTCAAGATTTGAAGAAAAAGGGCTCTTTCAAGAAGTTTGAACCTAGGCAAGAAAGGACCGAAAGGAAAGAGGTTTGATGTTTCGAGTGTGGTGGCATAGGTCACTTTGCCCCCGAATGTGCAAATCATAATGAGAAGAAGAAGGGAAAAGTGATGGCCGCCACTTGGAGTGGAAGTAGTGATGACTCCTATGATGGAGATGAGTCTTCGGATGATGAAGAGCTCATGGCTAATCTCCTAGCTTTTGCCTCCTCCCATAAAAGCAAAAGTGCTAGTGAGAGAGAGGAAATGAGTTAAGAGGAAAATGACTCAAGTGGAGAAGAAAGTGACTCCTCTTCTAACTCCATAAATGGTTTTGTGGAGAAAAAGGTGCTTGCTAAATACCATGCCGAGTTTAATGATTTAGCAATTAAGAGCACAAGAAAGATCAAGATGTTGAGAGAAGAAAATCTTGAGCTTTTATCTCATAATGACCACTTAAGTGAACAAGTGGAAAAATTCAAGAAGATGGAAGATAAGCTAAAAGAGGACTTAGTCTTATCTAGGAGGAATGAAGAAAGTCTAAAGAGGGAGCTTGAAGAAATAAGAGAATCTATGACTAGGATGGATTCTAGCACCAAGAAACTTGACCATATGCTTGGTGTTGGAAAGAGTCCATGTGACAAGAGGGGTCTTGGGTATGAAGATGGCAAGAAGATCTCAACCTCTAACAAGACCGTGTTTGTCAAGAGTTTGAGGAATGAAGAAACTTCATGTGTGCAAATTCCTAGGAAGAAGTTAGAAACAGGACAATGTTCAAATGCACAAGTGAAGATGAGGCCAAGAAGGCAACCTCAAGCTCAACCCCCTAGGGTCTCTCAAGCCAACATTCCTTCACAATTGGCTCACAAAAGAAAAAGGCCAATCATGCAACCTGAAACAAATAATAGCACGGTGTGTATAAAGCTATCTAGAGGGGGGGTGAATAGATTTTACGCTTTTTACCCAATTTTTCGTGTTAGTCAAAATTACGAAAATGCCCTCAAGATAATATAACCAAGCAATTGTAATATGGTGCGGAAATTAAAACAACACTTGGTTTTTACGTGGAAACCCTCACGGGAAAAACCATGGGCTATGTAAGTAAGCCACACTCGAACCTCGAATCCACTAAATGTGCAAACGATTACAACCTAATCCCGGAAGTAATCACACACCTACCTAATCCCGGTATGAGTGAACCTAGTCCAATTTGCTTGCGTTCTAAGCAACCTAATCCCGGATGCTACACACAAGACTTACTTTCTCTATGAAGAGAATACAACCCTAAGTGAATATATGTAAATATCCAAAATGCAACATAGAGCAAGGGAAACCCTATATGCTTATCTAAGATGATTAATATGCAATTAAGAACGATCCTAGATATCAAAACTAAATGACATGTCAATTAGTTTAGCTAATCAATATTAAGCACAAAACCTAATATGCAAGCACAATATAAAATCTCAAACATACATCATACTCATTTCAATATTGTATCTAAAGCATACAAAATAACAAACAAGTAATTAATTGAGATTGCTAGATAAGAGAAACACAAAACATGTAAGATATTAGTGAAAAGCTTACCAAGCAAAGTATGATGAAGATTCCATGCTAGATGACATCTAGATGATCTAAGATGATGCTAGATGATGATTGATGATCATGAAAAAGTGTTTGAGAATCAAGAATGGAGTTCTTGGAATTTTTCTTCTCTTTGAAAAATATCCTAAGTATGAATTCTGAATATGAACTCTCTTAATTGACCTAAAGTTAAAGTGGCATATATATAGGGGGCCAAATCAAAGTGTGGTCGTTTAAGTAAGTTTCAAAGAAACGCGCCGATCGGCGGTTTCAATCGGCGGCCAGGCCGCCGTTAATGACCGCCGAATTTAGCTCGTGAAGAACAGAGCATAAACGGCGGTTCATTCGGCGGTTTAGTGACCGTCGATTCCAACCGCCGAAACAGAACAGAGAGATCAAAATCAACCAGGTATGAACGGCGGTTTCGAACGGCGGTTTCATGCCCGCCGTTTCAACCGCCGAAATAGACTGAGAGATAAATCAATCAGGTCTTGAAACGGCGGTTTCGAACGGCGGTCGTGACCGCCGATCTTAACCGCAGATATGCTTCAGACCAATCTGGACTGAAACGGCGGTTTCATTCGGCGGCCAGGCCGCCGATAATAACCGCCGATCACCTAGATAGGTGAAAACCAAGGAGAAGCCAAAGGCATTCTCCATAGGCGGTCCTCGCGCTAAACCAAGCACATTCTCGTGCATGCGCGGACGTTTCCGAAAGTTATCGGGAAACGAATTACACAACAACAAGACACAATTACACACAACAAAATATAATAAATAAGTGCAAGTGTGAATTGTGACAAACGAAGAGAATGCACACATATGCAATGAATGTTTAGTGTGTGTGTGCAACTAATCTCTTCAAAGAAAAGTAAGCACATAGAAATTTACCTTCGGTGCTTATCAACACGAGGTCTTCAAAGGGCTTCGAACAAGAAGACCGATACTTAGGCTACCTTTACAAAGAACCCCCACATATGGTTTGATCACGAAATAAGCCAATTAAAAACAACGAGAATCCTTACAATCTCCCCCTTTGGCTATTTCGTGACAAAACCAACACTCACAATGATTCCTCACAAAAAAATAGAAACTACGGGACTATAATGATATTCTACATTACAAAGAGATAAGCTAATGCAACTTGAAGTCTTCAATCCTCTTGTAGAATAATCAATCCCTGAAAAGAGTTTCTAACATTTCTAATACAAGAAAAGTGTGAGATTAATCATGTGAGAACAATACCAAGCATTTGCATTTTTAGAATTTAGGCACAACATTACCAAATGTATGCAATGTATGATAAATGCAATGCTCCCCCTCAACGGGTTACTCCCCCTCAATGTATGTTCTCCCCAAAGTGTACAATAGCTCCTATATTTTGCACCTCCCCTTACCATATCCTACTCCCCCTTTTTGTCATGATATAGGCAAAGGAGTAGTCCCCAACCAGGTCACTCATAGCAACGAGAGATAGAAGCATGCAAGACTTGCATATACATATAAGTCACTTTATGCACTTCAATTAATTTGAGAGAAACAAGGAGATTTATTTTGAGAAAATGTGTGAATCCAACATGCTTTGCATACAAGACATATAGCATTCAAGTCCAAAATACAATGGTATTTGGCAAAGCAAATGACAAAGGTTTCTAATAAGAATTCAAACCAATTTCACCAATGTCATGGGAAAAGCAAGGATATAGAGATTATTGATTTCAATTTAAGAGCAACTATATCCAACTTTATAAGCGAAACATGGCATGAGCGACTTTGCACCCTATTTGATTTTTCCGGATAAAATTATCCGTATGATAGTAACCATGTTCAACTAATAAAGAAAGAGAGACATTGGAATGTAAATTCCTTTGAATGGATACAAGATCCTTTATTCATTTTGAGTCTCATAAGGTTTCACACAAGTTTTGCATTTTTAAGAATATGCAATCATCAATTCATGCTTTTCATGTGAGCATGTTATATGAATTTCATGCTTTTTCATTTGTCATTAGCATGTTATTAAAGAATCATCATGTCATGGAGATAATCATAGGTCATTCAAATCATACTTCCAATGTAAATCTCCTAGTCCAAAAATGCATGTTTGAACATAAATATGACATGGATTGTAGACAAGCAAGGTTCACACTTATAGAATTTGAAAACATATATACATATGTACAACCAAGCTTACTCAAGCAATTAAAAGAAGAGGCATAAGATATTTCAAATTTTTTGCAAGATACAAGAATGCAAAATAGCTCTCTTTGCTTGAGTTCCCCATATGGGGTCAATCATAGAACATCACTCCACAAGACATACCCCAATAGATCTACTAAGAGTTTTAAATCGAGTAGCATCTAGGGGTTTAGTAAATAGGTCCGCAAGTTGATCATTTGTACCTACATGTTCAAGTACTATGCATTTATTTTCAACAAGCTCTCTAATGAAGTGATGGCGGATGTCAATATGCTTAGTTCTAGAATGTTGCACCGGATTCTTGGAAATATTAATGGCACTCATGTTATCACAAAAGAGAGTGAGAGTACCTTGGTTGAATCCGTAATCCACTAGCATTTGCTTCATCCACATAAGTTGAGTGCATCCACTCCCCGCGGCTATGTACTCGGCTTCCGCCGTGGACAAGGAAATCGAGTTTTGCTTCTTGCAAAACCAAGACACCAAGTTGTTGCCTAGAAAGAAGCAACCGCCCGATGTGCTCTTCCTATCATCACAATTTCCTGCCCAATCCGCATCACTATATCCTACAAGACTAGGATTAGTGTCAAATGAGTACCAAATCCCATAGTTGGAAGTCCCATTCACAAAGCGAATGACTCTCTTAACCGAAGAGAGATGGGACTCCTTGGGATCGGATTGGTACCTAGCACAAACTCCTACACTAAATGATATATCGGGCCTACTTGCGGTCAAATAGAGCAAGCTCCCTATCATGCCACGATATAAGGTTTGGTCCACACTTTTACCGCTAGCATCCTTGCTTAGCTTCAAAGTGGTGCTCATAGGAGTGTCACAATGTTTGGCTTTTTCAAGACCAAACTTCTTCACAAGGTTTTTGGCATATTTGGCTTGGGTTATGAAGATCCCATTATCAAGTTGCCTAATTTGCAAACCTAGGAAGTAATTAAGCTCACCAACAAGACTCATCTCAAATTCATGAGACATAACATCAACAAATTGTTGGACCTTGGTGTTGTTGGTGGAGCCAAACACTATGTCATCGACATATATTTGAGCTATGAAAAGCTCATCATTGTCTCTCTTGATGAATAGTGTCTTGTCAACACTACCTCTTGTGTAGTTATTGTCAACAAGAAATTGAGTGAGGCGCTCATACCAAGCCCTCGGTGCTTGTTTCAACCCATATAGTGCCTTCTTGAGGCGATAGACATGGTTGGGGTGGTGTGCATCCACAAACCCCTTGGGTTGTTCAACAAACACTTCCTCTTGCAAGAAGCCATTGAGGAAGGCACTCTTGACGTCCATTTGGTGCAATTTGAACTTGTGCACACAAGAGATGGACAAGAGAAGCCTAATAGACTCTAGATGGGCAACGGGAGCAAATGTCTCCTCAAAGTCGATACCCTCAATTTGAGAGTACCCTTGTGCTACAAGTCTAGCCTTGTTTCGCACTATGTTGCCATCCTCATCGGATTTGTTCCTAAATATCCATTTAGTGCCTATGACATTAGTGGTCTTAGGCCTAGGAACTAGAGTCCAAACCTCATTCCTTTTGAATTGGTTTAGCTCTTCTTCCATGGCAAGAACCCAAAATTCATCATGTAAGGCTTCTTCAACCTTTTTGGGTTCAATTTGAGAGGTGTAGCAAGTATAGCTAATAAGATTAGCAAGTTGACGTCTAGTCCTAACACCCTCATTAACATCTCCAATAACATCCTCTTTGTTATGGAGTCTTCTAACCCATGGAGCGGGTTCATTAGAGTCCAAGTTAGGAACTCTAGTAATGGGTTGTGTGACTTCATTAGATGTCCCAACATTGGGAGTCACCACAACCCTCTCCAAAGGAGAGTCATCCTCTAGAACATCCTCCTCCTCATGGTTATTAGACTTGAGCCTAGTATCATCAATGACCACATTTGATGATTCCATGACGGTTCGAGTCTTCAAGTTGAAAACTCTATAGGCTTTACTATTCAAGGCGTAGCCAATAAAGATACCCTCATCACTCTTAGCATCAAACTTGCCAAGTTGATCACGGTCATTTAAAATGTAGCATTTGCTTCCAAATGTGTGGAAGTAGTTAACATTTGGCTTCCTACCCTTCCATAGCTCATAGGAGGTGTTTCTAGAACCGGGCCTTAGGAACACACGATTTCCTATATAGCAAGCCGTATTGATGGCTTCGGGGTTCCTAGGGACATTGTTGCTAAGCAACATCACTCGGGCCATCTCTTGGAGGACCCTATTTTTCCTCTCAACAACTCCATTTTGTTGAGGTGTCCTAGGAGCCGAAAACTCATGGGAGATGCCTAAGCTATCACAAAAGCTTTCAAAAGAGGCATTCTCAAACTCTCTCCCATGGTCACTTCTAATCCGTTTAATGCTTCTAATGTTAGATTTCATTTCATTTTGTAATTTAGTACAAAGCATTTTAAACTTATCAAAAGTTTCGGATTTTTCTCTAAGAAAGTATGTCCATGTAAATCTAGAGAAATCATCAACACATACAAAAATGTATCTCTTTCCACCCAAACTTTCGGTTTGCATGGGACCCATGAGGTCCATGTGGAGAAGCTCAAGAGGCTCCTTGGTGGTGAGATACTTACCCTTTTTGTGCATGCTTTTAGTTTGCTTTCCTTGTTGGCAAGGTCCACAAACACCATTGGCTTTCTTCCCAAGCTTAGGGAGGCCACGCACACACTCGAACTTTCCAAGGGTCCGTAGATCCCTAAAGTTCATGTGGCCAAGTCTTTCATGCCACAACTCAATTTGCTCATCCATGGACACATTGTTTGAGACTATTCTAGCTTCAAGACAAATGCAATTGTCGCTAGATCTCATACCTTTCAATAAGGTTTGTCCATCGGGCTTTAGGATCGAGCAATCATCTTTACAAAACAAGACGGAATATCCTTCATCACTTAGATGTGAAATGCTTATTAAATTGGCTTTCAAGCCATCAACAAATAAAGCATCGGATAAGGAGGGTAATCCGGGAACGGAAATGGTTCCTTTCCCTACTACTTTCTTTTTGGATCCATCACCAAAAGTGACATATCCACCTTCCTCCATAACAAGAGTCTCGAAGAAACTCTTGTTTCCCGTCATGTGCCTAGAGCACCCACTATCTAGATACCAAAAATTAGAAGAATTTGCCTTCAAGGCTATTTGAGCAACATGGCAAACAATGTCATTCTTTCTAATCCACCTAGAAACAATCTTAGCTTTCTTAGTGGTCTTTGGTATATGGGCTCTAGATGTCCTAGGATCATGCATAATAATATTATCATTCCTAGGAACATGCATCATGGCTCTTTTCTTTTTCTTCTCAATCATGCTTTGTTTTCTACACGTTTTAATATATTGAAAGCAATTTGGTCTAATATGACCATCACAACCACAAAAGTGACAAATAGGGATGAAATAAGAAATCATACCTTGCCTTTGTGCACGTATGGGAGCTTGTCCATGTCTTTGTGGATAAGTGGGTTCAATCCATCTTCGTTGTTGAACCGGTCTAGGTTGCTTCCAAGCTTGAGGTTGCATGATTGGTCTCTTTCCTTTGTGAGCCAATTTTGGAGGAGTGTTGGCTTGAGGAACCCTAGGGGGTTGAGCTTGAGATTTCCTTCTTGGTCCCATTTTCACTTGAGCATTAGAACATTGTCCTACTTCTAACTTCTTCCTAGGAGGTTGCACAAATGAAGTTTCTTCGTTCTTCAAGCTCTTGACAAACACGGTCTTGTTAGAGGTTGAGATTTTCTTGCCATCATCATACCCAAGACCTCTCTTGTCACTTGGACTCTTTCCAACACCAAGTAAATGATCAAGCTTCTTGGTGCTAGAATCTATCCTAGCCAAGGACCCTTTAACTTCTACAAGTTCCCTCTTCAAGCCTTCTTCACTTCTCTTGGATAAGTCTAACTCCTCAATTAACTTATCCTCTCTCCTCTTCAATCTTTCCACTTGTTCACTTAAGTGGTCATTGTGAGCCGAAAGTTCAAGGTTTTCTTCTCCCAACCTCTCAATCTTTCTTATGCTTTTAAGTGCTAAATCATTGAACTCGGCATGGTATTTAGCAAGCACCTTTTGCTCCACAAATTTCTTTTTGGAACTAGAAGAGGAGTCACTTTCTATTTCACTTGAGTCATTTTCCTCTTGACTCATTTCCTGTTTCTCACTACCACTTTTGCTCTTATGTGAGGAGGCAAAAGCTAGGAGGTTAGCCATGAGCTCTTCTTCACTTGAAGACTCATCTTCCTCATTGGAGTCATCACTACTCCCACTCCAAGTGGCGGCCATCACTTTGCTCTTCTTCTTTTCATTGTGATTAGCACATTCGGGGGCAAAGTGACCAATCCCACCACATTCAAAGCATCGGACACCTTTCCTTTCGGTCCTCTCTTGTCTAGGCTCAAACTTCTTGAAGGAACTCTTTTTCTTCAAATCTTGTCCTCTTGACCCAAATCCCTTCTTCTTCTTGAACCCCATAACCTTGTTGAACCTTTTCACAAATAAGGCAAGGTCTCATCCGATTCATGCTTTGCCTCCTTTGCATCCTTAGATGCTTTCAAAGCTATTCCTTTAGACTTCTTAGGAGGAGTAGTGGTGCTAGGAGCCTTCCTAGACTCATATGCAAGGAGACGCCCAATCACCTCACTTGGCTTCATATCCATGTAGCCACTATTTTCTTCTATGGCCGTCACCTTGGATTCAAACCTATCGGGGAGAGATCTCATAATTTTTTGCTTGACTCTCCTATCCGAATACGGGTCTCCGAGTTGATGGCTTTGATTTACAATGTCCATCAATTTGATTTCGAAGTCATTGAAGCATTCATCCTCTCCCATCCTTAGTAGCTCAAACTGAGTTTGGAGGACTTGAAGCTTGGACTCCTTCACCACCTCGGTTCCCTCATGTGCAACTAGAAGGATGTCCCATGCCACTTTGGCAATCTGAGTATTCTGAATAAGCTTGTACTGATTCTCATCCATAGCACACATAATGGCATGCATAGCCTTCCTATTCCACTTAGAAGCCTCAAACTCTTGCGCGTTCCATTGCGCCTTAGGCTTCAAAACATCTTGTCCTCCACCCTCGGGAGTCATCATAGGGAGATCATATCCGTCTTCCACCGCCATCCATGCACGGTCATGAATTTGGCATCTTCCCTTTCCATTGGGAATAGTTCAATCCGGTAAGAAGTGGAGGCCTTGTGCTAGACGCTCCTTCGTGGCCACCACCATTTCCACCGTTTCCACTCATAGTGTTTATGAATGAATGAAATGAATGCAAATGTATGAATGATCAAAAATCACACAAAATGCAAAACACACCAAAATAAGCAAGGATCACCTATGTATGTCTAGGAACCCGCTCTGATACCAATTGAAACAAATAATAGCACGGTGTGTATAAAGCTATTTAGAGGAGGGGTGAATAGATTTTACGCTTTTTACCCAATTTTTCGTGTTAGTCAAAATTACGAAAATGCCCTCAAGATAATATAACCAAGCAATTGTAATATGGTGCGGAAATTAAAACAACACTTGGTTTTTACGTGGAAACCCTCACGGGAAAAACCACGGGCTATGTAAGTAAGCCACACTCGAACCTCGAATCCACTAAATGTGCAAACGATTACAACCTAATCCCGGAAGTAATCACACACCTACCTAATCCCGGTATGAGTGAACCTAGTCCAATTTGCTTGCGTTCTAAGCAACCTAATCCCGGATGCTACACACAAGACTTACTTTCTCTATGAAGAGAATACAACCCTAAGTGAATATATGTAAATATCCAAAATGCAACATAGAGCAAGGGAAACCCTATATGCTTATCTAAGATGATTAATATGCAATTAAGAACAATCCTAGATATCAAAACTAAATGACATGTCAATTAGTTTAGCTAATCAATATTAAGCACAAAACCTAATATGCAAGCACAATATAAAATCTCAAACATACATCATACTCATTTCAATATTGTATCTAAAGCATACAAAATAACAAACAAGTAATTAATTGAGATTGCTAGATAAGAGAAACACAAAACATGTAAGATATTAGTGAAAAGCTTACCAAGCAAAGTATGATGAAGATTCCATGCTAGATGACATCTAGATGATCTAAGATGATGCTAGATGATGATTGATGATCATGAAAAAGTGTTTGAGAATCAAGAATGGAGTTCTTGGAATTTTTCTTCTCTTTGAAAAATATCCTAAGTATGAATTCTGAATATGAACTCTCTTAATTGACCTAAAGTCAAAGTGGCATATATATAGGGGGCCAAATCAAAGTGTGGTCGTTTAAGTAAGTTTCAAAGAAACGCGCCGATCGGCGGTTTCAATCGGCGGCCAGGCCGCCGTTAATGACCGCCGAATTTAGCTCGTGAAGAACAGAGCATAAACGGCGGTTCATTCGGCGGTTTAGTGACCGCCGATTCCAACCGCCGAAACAGAACAGAGAGATCAAAATCAACCAGGTATGAACGGCGGTTTCGAACGGCGGTTTCATGCCCGCCGTTTCAACCGCCGAAATAGACTGAGAGATAAATCAATCAGGTCTTGAAACGGCGGTTTCGAACGGCGGTCGTGACCGCCGATCTTAACCGCAGATATGCTTCAGACCAATCTGGACTGAAACGGCGGTTTCATTCGGCGGCCAGGCCGCCGATAATAACCGCCGATCACCTAGATAGGTGAAAACCAAAGAGAAGCCAAGGGCATTCTCCATAGGCGGTCCTCGCGCTAAACCAAGCACATTCTCTTGCATGCGCGGACGTTTCCGAAAGTTATCGGGAAACGAATTACACAACAACAAGACACAATTACACACAACAAAATATAATAAATAAGTGCAAGTGTGAATTGTGACAAACGAAGAGAATGCACACATATGCAATGAATGTTTAGTGTGGGTGTGCAACTAATCTCTTCAAAGAAAAGTAAGCACATAGAAATTTACCTTCGGTGCTTATCAACACGAGGTCTTCAAAGGGCTTCGAACAAGAAGACCGATACTTAGGCTACCCTTACAAAGAACCCCCACATATGGTTTGATCACGAAATAAGCCAATTAAAAACAACGGGAATCCTTACACAACCTCAAGCTAGGAAGCAATCTAGACCGGTTCAACAACGAAGATGGATTGAACACATTCATTTAATTAACAACAAAAAAGGGTGCAAAGTCAAAAAGAGAATGCACACAAGATCAATGAGCATATATGCAAGCATGGCAAATGTGTGTGTGTAACTAAATCTCTTCAAAGAAACTAAGCACTAGAGAAATACCTTTGGAGTGCTTGTCACCTTGAGGTCTTGAAAGGGCCTTTGAGCTTGATCATGTTAGGATTATGCTCAATAGCAGGAGTGTAATATTGTAATTGACAATCTTTTTCATATTAATAAAGTGATTTCTAGTTTAACAAATCTTATAGCATTTACAGTTTAATATTATAATTGTCAAAGTAAATAATCATAAGGTCTGAAGACTATGAGAAAAGAAGAATTGTTTGTACATCTGGATATGTATGAGGAAGACGCAATTCTTTAGTTAGTCTTGAATAATGTTCACAACTTAAGTTAAAGGTTGGGCACCTTTACCTTGTTAAAGTTTTAGAATTCTTTTGCTAGCATTTGAGTGGGATCAAATGAGTTATGATGAGTTTAAAATCATCAGAGGGTCTTCGAGTAAAAGAATCTAGTGCACTGGGTGCATTGAACTGGATCACAATGAAAAACTTTATCTAGAACCGTCAATAGATAATAGTTTTTTCATTATTAGGACAATCAGAGAGTCTATCTTAATCCTGAGATAAATGATGGACTTATGGTTGCAAGTGGTATCATTTGAGTTATCAATGAGTACGATTATATAGCATAGTCTATCCTCGATAGTTTGGTTATATTCATTTGTTAATCGATAGAGGACTTCATTTATAGATATGGACATCGTGGCTCCATTTATTAAATGAGAGTATAATATCATCATATGGATGTTTTGAGGTAATTGGATATTAAATCTCAACGTTGAGTTTTCGATAGCGACTATTGAAAACATGGCTTCTGGACAAGTCAAAGTATCCAAGTTCAAAACGTGGTCATATGAGTAAATATGGTAACTTGGAGAGTTATAGGCGGTCTATGAACTCTTGGTGATTACTGATATTAATCACGAGGATACACTATCTCCAATATGATTGTCTAGGGTATGAATGAGGAACATCTTCTTATTCTATCTTTATTTAAGAGTTCAATTTTAGCTCTTTAGTGGAATGAGTTAAAATTAATGGATCGGACCTAAGTGAATCATTTGTTGATTGTGATTAGGTTATGTCTATTGAAGCTTAAATTTAGATAGCCCGCCAAGATCCCCAATCCACACGGACTTGCATGGATCACTTGATATATTCTACCGGACCAATTTATGGGTCCATCTAGAATTGTATTTAATATATTAAGAATATAATTTACACATTATTTATTTAATGGGCTGATCAATTATATTAATATATTAATGAAAGGCATGTGGGCTTGTTTCTTTTAGTAAGAATGGGTCTGGTTCACATGTGGGCTTTTTAATTAAAGTCTAATGGATTAAATAAAATAAGAAAATAATATTAAGCCCATATATATATATGATGTGGGCGGCAAGGCTAATAAATAAGTCTAAGGTATTATTTTATTTTATTGTTTGATTAAATGAGAATTAATTAATTAATTAATTAATTATTTAATTAAGAAACAAAATCTTTTTCTGATAAGGAAATATGTTTCCTAGGTTAAATACTATTGGTAGTAGTATTCGAAAGATAAAAGACTTATTTGGTAAGAAAATAAATAATAAGGTTTATTTATTTAATCAAATAAGAAAGTCTTTTATTAAGAATTAAAAACTTATGAGTTGAATTAGGGTTAGGATTCTAAAGTTGATAGTAATTAGGGTAAAACACAAACTCTCTTTAGTAGAGAATTCGGCCAACCCTAATTAAATCAAGAGGAGAATTCGGCCAACCTTAGTAGAAAGAGAAGAAGAATTCACCCATCCTATATAATACACATTATAGGGTTCGGCCACCTAAAAGCTCTCTCAATTGATTCACTTGATCAACTTCTTCTTCTTCTAGCTTGAATTATTCTCATAGACAAGTGTTTTGATTTTTTCGGCCAAGACACAAGAGAGAAGAGATTATTTTATTTCGATAGTACACTGATTGCTTATACATCAATAGGCTTTTGTGTACAACTTCGAATAAGGTTCACACGAGTTTCGATTATTAGATTGAGAACTCAAAAGTGACCGGAATAATCTTTGTAGTCTTTTAGATGTTTTGTGACTAACGATAAGAAAAAGAGATTTTGTTTATCCATCCTCAGGTACAGAATTCAAAGAAAAGGGAGACCACGCTCCTAGGTGATTCACGTTCGTGCTAGGATTGAAGATCTTGCGGATTACCATCGACGCAAGTCAATCGGATCACGCGACAAAAGGTATTCTACTTTTATTAGTATATATATATATATGTTTAATTAATTTAAAGGGTTAAGGTTCATTAAAGGAAAAATTTTAAAATATACTAAACTTATTTTTAGTCTCGCTTCCGCTGCGTTGACCGTATTTTTCCCTACAGATCCTCAATCACCTAAACTACCCTTACAATTTAAACCCCAATAGTGGTTTGTCACCAAAATAAGCCAATCAAACTATGAGGAGCTTACAAAGTGCATTCAATCTAATATTGGTGGGGAATATCAAGCTATCTCAAATTACCTTAAACAACATGGAGTGTCCTTTAGACACTCATGCGCACACACTTCTGCCCAAAATGGAAGAGAATAAAGAAAGCGTAGGCACATAGTTGAGATGGGACTTACAGTCCTTGCACAAGCAAATATGCCTTTAAGATTCTAGTGTGGTGCCTTTGAAACATCTGTCTCATGCAAATGGCAGATGAGGGTAAAGCACTGTAAGAATGGCAAGGGTAAAGGCAACTCAAAGAAGAAAAGCAAGGCAAATGAGGCAAATTGTAAGGATTCCCATTATTGATTGGCTTATTTCGTGGTCAAACCACATGTTGGGGTTTGGTTGTAAGGGTAGTCTAGGTGTTTGTTGAAGATCAAGACTCTTTCCAAGACCTCAAGAGGACAAGCACCAAAGGTATATATCTAGTGCTTACATTGGCTTGAAGAGATATAGTTGCACACACACACACAACATGCATAACTCTTATTCTTGTATGGTGTGTTTATATTTTGTGTGCATTGTGCTTTATTGATTTATTCAATATCACTTCTTGCATGTTGAATTGATTGCATCTTGTTATATGATAATGCCATGACATGTTAGGCATTAGGATGCATTCAATACCCACACTTGCACTTCATGTATGTTAGCTTTTAGTGTGGAGTAATTCGTTTCCCTAAGGATGTTCGGAAACGTCCGCGCGTGCACGGTAATGTGCTTTGATTTGCGCGATGATCGCCGGTGGAGATGCCTTTGGCTTCTCCTTGGTTTCACCATTTTTGGTGAATCGGCGGTTACGTTCGGCGGCCTTGCCGCCGTTCGAAACCACCGAATGAGACCTGATTGAAATATATCTCTCGGGTCCAAAACGGCGGTTGGGATCGGCGGTTTCCATACCGCCGAATGAAGTCGCCGAAGTTCCCCTGTTCCACACGGGAGCCATTCGGCGGTTCAGTTCGGCGGCCTGGCCGCCGAATGAAACCGCCGATCGGTGCGTTTCAAGGGCAAAATTGTATTTTCACCTGCCCTGTTTTTGGTCTCTATAAATACATCCTTATCTCTGGTTCAGAATACAAGTCTTTGATTATAAGAACCCTAGAGAGATATTTAGAGAGACTTGAGAGAGAAAGCTTAAAGATCATATCTTTATCTCTCTAAACCCATCCCCACATGCATAAATCTTCATCTAAGCATCATCTAGGATCATCTAGCATATGCTAATGCATGGGACTTCTTCAACACACATGGTATGATTTGTTGAACACTTTTATCTTACATAATTAGTGTTTCTACTTATCAATTTTATCTCATATTTTACTTATATGTGTTTAGATTAATTTCTACATATAAGATTGAGATTATGTGTTGATTGGGTTTTTATTTGTTAGCTAGGCTTTAATGTTCATATGCCATCTAGCTAATTGATCTCATTTATTGATTGAGATTATTTTTCATAGCTTATTTGATTAGGTCATTATTGCCTAAAAGCTATGCCATGAACATTCTTGTGTGATGTATTGATAACTAGGTTGATAGATTGTTTTTTAATCAACTAGTTAATCCTTTGAATGTTTGTGGGTTTTATATGATAGCTTTGTATCTAGGATTGGTGATCCTTTACTTAGCTAAAGTTATATGCCATGTCATATAGCTATATGTGATATCTAGGATTGATTATATTGTCATCTTATAATCCTAGGTAAGCATTTAGAGTACCCTAGCTCTTATTGCATTAATTGAATATTCATACATATTCACATAGGGTTGTTTCTCTTCATAGAGAAGTAAGTCTTGGGGCTAAGTGTGCTTAGGCCTCAAGCAAATTGGACTAGAGCCGCTATAAAAGGCCCGCGTGGTAGATTAGAGGGTGCTCACGCCAAGAGTAGTGTATCAGGGGATATCACTAGGGATTGAACCAAGAGTGGCGATTGGTAGTGTCCATAGCCTGAGGTTATCTAGGGTGAGGGTCCGAGAATCACTTGAGGGTGTAACCGTCTTTTCATATAGTGGATTTCGAGGTCCGAGTGTGGCGCACTTAACAGCCAGTGGTTTTTCCCAGTGGTTGGGTTTTCCACGTAAACATCAAGTGTCATTTACTATTTCCGCATCTTATTACACTTGTATGTTTTGTTGACTTGCTAGGGGTATTTTCGTAAAATTGACTTGCATGCGAAAATTGGGTAATAATTAGATAAAATCTATTCACCCCCCCTCTAGCTTTATATTGATAAACACACCTCGAGTTATTTTTAAGAACTTTCAATTGGTATCAGAGTGGGTTCCTAGATATACTTAGGTGATCCTAGCTCATTTTGGTGTGTTTTTGCATTTTGTATGATTATTGTTTTTGACATACATCTTGCATTCTTCTCATTTGCATTCATTCAACGCAAACACTATGAGTGATTTTATGAGAGAAGAAAATGACTCCGATGAGGAGATGTCCCTCTAAGGAGAGAGAGGAGACGAAGATGAAAGGGCGTTGCTCACATCTCCAAAGAGCTTCAAGCCCAAGCCTTCCTCAATCTTGGTCTAACCAACCAAGAAGGCTATCTTCCCTCAACCTACGATCTTAATAGGGAAGTGTTCAATCATGCAAGCTCAACCGAGCAAGCAACTTTGTCTTGGTCATCATCAAAGGAGGAGAGATCCTATCCAACTACCAAGACAACCACAACGACAAGGAAAAGCACTTTTGCATGCTCAAGGGAATGGTATAATTCCTAACCTTATCTCCTCTTGTCTTTTGTGTGGTATTGTTGGTCATGTTAGACCAAGTTGCTTGCATTACATTTAATTATGTAATCTTATATGCATGATTGAAAAGAAAAAGGCTAGAGCTAAGATGCATGTCCTTAAAAAGGAAGAAAATCATTTGCATGATTCTTTGCCATCTAGAACTCTAGAACCTATGACCACTAGGTATGTTATTGAGACACCTAAGTGGATTATAAAAGACGAACCCGCTTGCTACGAGACAAACATGTCTCAAATAGGTTCAACTAGGTCCTATGGACTTGGTAAGTCTTTTAGACCACATGCCCTTCATTGAAGTGGTGTGGATATTGACCCCATATGGGGAACTTAAGCAAAGAGAGCTATTTTGCATCTAGTCACTTGCAAAAAATTTGAAATATCTTATGCTTCTCTTTTTGTTGCTTGAGTTAGCTTGGTTACACTATGTATACATATTTTCTATTCAATAAGTGTGATCAATGCTTGTATTGCAATCCATGTCATATTTATGTTCAAACATGCATTTTTGGACTAGGAGATATTTACATAGGATTTAATTTGAATGACCTATAATGATCTCCATGACATGATGATTGCTAAAATGACATGCTAAATGCTAATCTTGAAAAGCATGTTTTGATGATTGCATTTTTTAAATGCAAAATAATGTGTGAAAAAGCTTATGAGACTCAAATGAAAAAGGATTTTGTATCCATTCAAGGATTTTACAATCCAAATGTCTCTCTTTCTTTATTGGTTGAACATGTCTACTATCATACGGATATCTTATCCGGAAAAATCAAGTAGGGTGCAAAGTCGCTCATGACATGTTTAGCTTATAAAGTTGGATATAGTTGTTCTTAAATTGAAATCAATGAAAACCTATATCCTTGCTTCTCTCTTGACATTGGTGAAATTGGTTTGAATTCATATTGAAAACCTTTGTCATTTGCTTTGCCAAATACCATGATATTTTGGACTTAAATGCTACATGTCTTGTATGCAAAGCAATTTTTTGATTCACACATTTTATTTAAATAAATCTCCTTGTTTCTCTCCAATAAATTTGAGATTGCATAAAGTGACTTATATTGATTATGCATATACTAGAATGCTACTAACTCTCTTTGCCTTGAGTGACCCGGTTGGGGATTACTCCCTTGTCTATATCATGACAAAAAGGGGGAGTATGTTGTGGTAAGGGGAGTTGCAAATTGTAGTAGCAATTGTGCATGTTGGGGAGAATACTAATTGAGGGGGAGTAACCCTTTGAGGGGGAGCATTTGCACATTCATACATTGCAAGATGTTGTACTTAAATTTTTAAATGCAAATGCTTGTTTTATCTCACTTGATTCATCTCACCTTTTCTTGTATTAGAAAGTATAGAAACTGTGCTTTCAGGGATTGATTGTTCTACTTGAGATTGAAGACTTCAAGACTATTTATCTTATCTCTTTGTAAAGTAGAAAATCATAAGTAGACCTGTAGTTTCTATTATGTTGTGAGGAATCAATGTGAGTGGTGGTTTTGTCACGAAATAGCCAAAGGGGGAGATTGTAAGGATTCCCATTATTGATTGGCTTATTTCGTGGTCAAACCACATGTTGGGGTTTGGTTGTAAGGGTAGTCTAGGTGTTTGTTGAAGATCAAGACTCTTTCCAAGACCTCAAGAGGACAAGCACCAAAGGTATATATCTAGTGCTTACATTGGCTTGAAGAGATATAGTTGCACACACACACACAACATGCATAACTCTTATTCTTGTATGGTGTGTTTATATTTTGTGTGCATTGTGCTTTATTGATTTATTCAATATCTCTTCTTGCATGTTGAATTGATTGCATCTTGTTATATGATAATGCCATGACATGTTAGGCATTAGGATGCATTCAATACCCACACTTGCACTTCATGTATGTTAGCTTTTAGTGTGGAGTAATTCGTTTCCCTAAGGATGTTCGGAAACGTCCGCGCGTGCACGGTAATGTGCTTTGATTTGCGCGATGATCGCCGGTGGAGATGCCTTTGGCTTCTCCTTGGTTTCACCATTTTTGGTGAATCGGCGGTTACGTTCGGCGGCCTTGCCGCCGTTCGAAACCGCCGAATGAGACCTGATTGAAATATATCTCTCGGGTCCAAAACGGCGGTTGGGATCGGCGGTTTCCATACCGCCGAATGAAGTCGCCGAAGTTCCCCTGTTCCACACGGGAGCCATTCGGCGGTTCAGTTCGGCGGCCTGGCCGCCGAATGAAACCGCCGATCGGTGCGTTTCAAGGGCAAAATTGTATTTTCACCTGCCCTGTTTTTGGTCTCTATAAATACATCCTTATCTCTGGTTCAGAATACAAGTCTTTGATTATAAGAACCCTAGAGAGATATTTAGAGAGACTTGAGAGAGAAAGCTTAAAGATCATATCTTTATCTCTCTAAACCCATCCCCACATGCATAAATCTTCATCTAAGCATCATCTAGGATCATCTAGCATATGCTAATGCATGGGACTTCTTCAACACACATGGTATGATTTGTTGAACACTTTTATCTTACATAATTAGTGTTTCTACTTATCAATTTTATCTCATATTTTACTTATATGTGTTTAGATTAATTTCTACATATAAGATTGAGATTATGTGTTGATTGGGTTTTTATTTGTTAGCTAGGCTTTAATGTTCATATGCCATCTAGCTAATTGATCTCATTTATTGATTGAGATTATTTTTCATAGCTTATTTGATTAGGTCATTATTGCCTAAAAGCTATGCCATGAACATTCTTGTGTGATGTATTGATAACTAGGTTGATAGATTGTTTTTTAATCAACTAGTTAATCCTTTGAATGTTTGTGGGTTTTATATGATAGCTTTGTATCTAGGATTGGTGATCCTTTACTTAGCTAAAGTTATATGCCATGTCATATAGCTATATGTGATATCTAGGATTGATTATATTGTCATCTTATAATCCTAGGTAAGCATTTAGAGTACCCTAGCTCTTATTGCATTAATTGAATATTCATACATATTCACATAGGGTTGTTTCTCTTCATAGAGAAGTAAGTCTTGGGGCTAAGTGTGCTTAGGCCTCAAGCAAATTGGACTAGAGCCGCTATAAAAGGCCCGCGTGGTAGATTAGAGGGTGCTCACGCCAAGAGTAGTGTATCAGGGGATATCACTAGGGATTGAACCAAGAGTGGCGATTGGTAGTGTCCATAGCCTGAGGTTATCTAGGGTGAGGGTCCGAGAATCACTTGAGGGTGTAACCGTCTTTTCATATAGTGGATTTCGAGGTCCGAGTGTGGCGCACTTAACAGCCAGTGGTTTTTCCCAGTGGTTGGGTTTTCCACGTAAACATCAAGTGTCATTTACTATTTCCGCATCTTATTACACTTGTATGTTTTGTTGACTTGCTAGGGGTATTTTCGTAAAATTGACTTGCATGCGAAAATTGGGTAATAATTAGATAAAATCTATTCACCCCCCCTCTAGCTTTATATTGATAAACACACCTCGAGTTATTTTTAAGAACTTTCACAAATATGACAAAGGAAGACAATATCTTAAATGATTTACCTGATATAAATCTATCGGTAGTTATCTCTGAAATAAATTTGGTTGGAAACACTAAGGAATGGTGGGTGAACACTGAGGCTACTCGTCATGTATTTGTTGCTATAAAGATGTTTGTTACTTATCAAGAATTGGATGGAGAGAAACTGTTCATGGGGAATTCTTCTACCTCTAAGGTTGAAGGTCAAGGCAAGGTTTGTAGGGAAAAATCATAGTACACGCAGCGGAAGCGAGATTAAAAATAGATTTAGTATGTTTTAAAATTTTTCCTTTGATGAACCTTAACCCTTTAAATTAATTAAACATACATATAAAGTAACAAAAAGTAGAATACCTTTTGTCGCTTGATCCGATTGACTTACGTCGATGGTAATCCGCAAGATCTTCAATCCTAGCACGAACGTGAATCACCTAGGAGCGTGGTCTCCCTTTTCTTTGAATTGCGTACCTGAGAATGGATAAACAAACTTTCTTTTTCCTTTTGTTAGTCACAAAACAACCAAAAGAATACAAAGATTATTCCGGTCACTTTTGAGTTCTCAATCTAATGATCGAAACTCGCGTGAACCTAATTCGATGTTGTACACACAAGCTTATTGATGAACAAGCAATTTGTGTACTATCAAAAGAATAATCTCTTCTCTCTTTTTTATCTTGGCAGAATAATCAAACACTTTTCTATGAGTATGAGAAGAAGAAGAAAATTTTATTCAATCAACTTAAGGGTGGCCGAACCCTATATTATTTATTATATAGGGTGGCCGAATTTTCTTCTCCTTTCCTTTTAGGGTTGCCGCAATTCCTCTACTAAAAATGATTTGTGTTATACCCTAATTCACATCAACTTTAGACTCCTAACCCTAATACAACTCATAAGTATTTTTATTCTTTATTGACTTAATAAAAAGACTTCTTATTTGATTAAATAAATAAACTTAATTATTTATTTTCTTACCAAACAAGTCTTTTACTTTTAGTATACTACTACCAATAGTATAATTCTAGGAAACATATTTCCTAATCAAAAAAAGATTTTGTTTCTTAATTAAATAATTAATTAATAAATTAATTAATTCTCATTTAATCAAACAATAAAATAAAATAATATTTTTGACTAATAATATAGCCTTGCCGCCCCACATTAAATATATGGGCCAAATATTATTTCCTTATTTTATTTATTCCATTGGACTTTAAATAAAAAGCCCACATGTGAACCAGACCCATTCTTTCTAAAAGAAACAAGCCCACATGCCTTTCATTAATATATTAATATAATTGATCAGCCCATTAAACAAATAATGTGCAAATTATATTCTTAATATATTAAATGCAATTCTAGATGGACCCATAAATTGGTCCGGTAGAATATATCAAGTGATCCATGCAAGTCCATGTGGATTGGGGATCTTGGCGGGCTATCTAAATTTAAGCTTCAATAGACATAACCTAATCACAATCAACAAATGATTCACTTAGGTTCGATCCATTAATTTTAACTCATTCCACTAAAGAGCTAAAATTGAACTCTTAAATAAAGATAGAATAAGAAGATGTTCCTCATTCATACCCTAGACAATCATGTTGGAGATAGTGTATCCTCGTGATTAATATCAGTAATCGCCAAAAGTTCATAGACCGTCTATAACTCTCCAAGTTACCATATTTACTCATATGACCATGTTTTGAACTTGGATATTTTGACTTGTCCAGAAGCCATGTTTTCAATAGTCACTATCGAAAACTCAACGTTGAGATTTAATATCCAATTACCTCACAACATCCATATGATGATATTATACTCTCATTTAATAAATGGAGCCACGATGTCCATATCTATAAATGAAGTCCTCTATCGATTAACAAATGAATATCACCAAACTATCGAGGATAGACTATGCTATATAATCGTACTCATTGATAACTCAAATGATATCACTTGCAACCATAAGTCCATCATTTATCTCAGGATTAAGATAGACTCTCCGATTGTCCTGATAATGAAAAGACTATTATCTATTGACGGTTCTAGATAAAGCTTTTCATTATGATCCAGTTCAATGCACCCAGTGCACTAGATTCTTTTACTCGAAGACACTCCGATGATTTTAGACTCATCATATCTCATTTGATCCCACTCAAATGCTAGCAAAAGAATTCTACAACTTTAACAAGATAAAGGTGCCCAACCTTTAACTTAAGTTGTGAACATTATTCTAGACTAACTAAAGAATTGTGTCTACCTCATACATATCCAGATGTATGAACAATTCTTCTTTTCTCATAGTCTTTAGACCTTATGATTATTTACTTTGACAATTATAATATTAAACTATAAATGCTATAAGATTTGTTAAACCAGAAATCACTTTATTAATATGAAAAAGACTGTCAATTACAATATTACACTCTTGCTATTGAGCATAATCCTAACAATCTCCCACTTGCACTATAACAAATGTGTCATATCTGTAGGGAAAAATCGTAGTACACGCAGCAGAAGCGAGACTAAAAATAGATTTAGTATGTTTTAAAATTTTTCCTTTTTATGAACCTTAACCCTTTAAATTAATTAACCATATATAAAGTAACAAAAAGTAGAATACCTTTTTTCGCGTGATCCGATTGACTTACGTCGATGGTAATCCGCAAGATCTTCAATCCTAGCACGAACGTGAATCACCTAGGAGCGTGGTCTCCCTTTTCTTTGAATTGCGTACATGAGAATGGACAAACAAACTTTCTTTTTCTTTTGTTAGTCACAAAACAATCAAAAGACCACAAAGATTATTCCGGTCACTTTTGAGTTCTCAATCTAATGATCGAAACTCGCGTGAACCTAATTCGATGTTGTACACACAAGCTTATTGATGAACAAGCAATTAGTGTACCATCAAAAGAATAATCTCTTCTCTCTTTTATGTCTTGGTAGAATAATCAAACACTTTTCTATGAGTTGAGAAGAAGAAGAAGAAAATTGATTCAGTGAACCTCGTCCGGTGGCCGAATTCTATAGCATGTATTATATAGGGTGGCCGAAATTTCTTCTCCTCTTCCTTTAGGGTTGGCCGAATCCTACTTGTGATACAATTAGGGTTGGCCGAAAATCCTCTACAAAAAGGATTTGTGCCTTGCCCTAATTCCTATCAACTTTAGAATCCTAACCCTAACCCTAATTTAACTCATAAGTATTTTTATTCTTTTATTGACTTAATAAAAGACTTTCCTATTTGATTAAATAAATAAACTTAATTATTTATTTTCTTACCAAACAAGTCTTTTACTTTTAATATACTACTACCAATAGTATAATTCTAGGAAACATATTTCCTGATCAGAAAAAGATTTTGTTTCTTAATTAAATAATTAATTCTCATTTAATCAAACAATAAAATAAAATAATATTTTTGACTAATAATATAGCCTTGCCGCCCCACATTAAATATATGGGCCAAATATTATTTCCTTATTTTATTTATTCTATTGGACTTTAAATAAAAAGCCCACATGTGAACCAGACCCATTCTTACTAAAAGAAACAAGCCCACATGCCTTTCATTATTATATTAATATAATTGATCAGCCCATTAAACAAATAATGTGCAAATTATATTCTTAATATATTAAATGCAATTCTAGATGGACCTATAAATTGGTCCGGTAGAATATATCAAGTGATCCATGCAAGTCCATGTGGATTGAGGATCTTGGCGGGCTATCTAAATTTAAGCTTCAATAGACATAACCTAATCACAATCAACAAATGATTTACTTAGGTTCGATCCATTAATTTTAACTCATTCCACTAAAGAGCTAAAATTGAACTCTTAAATAAAGATAGAATAAGAAGATGTTCCTCATTCATACCCTAGACAATCATGTTGGAGATAGTGTATCCTCGTGATTAATATCAGTAATCGCCAAGAGTTCATAAACCACCTATAACTCTCCAAGTTACCATATTTACTCACATGACCACGTTTTGAACTTGGATATTTTGACTTGTCCAGAAGCCATATTTTCAATAGCCACTATCGAAAACTCAACGTTGAGATTTAATATCCAATTACCTCAAAACATCCATATGATGATATTATACTCTCATTTAATAAATGGAGCCACGATGTCCATATCTATAAATGAAGTCCTCTATCGATTAACAAATGAATATCACCAAACTATCGAGGATAGACTATGCTATATAATCATACTCATTGATAACTCAAATGATATCACTTGCAACCATAAGTCCATCATTTATCTCAGGATTAAGATAGACTCTCCAATTGTCCTGATAATGAAAAGACTATTATCTGTTGACAGTTCTAGATAAAGCTTTTCATTGTGATCCTGTTCAATGCACCTAGTTCACTAGATTCTTTTACTCGAAGATGCTCCGATGATTTTAGACTCATCATATCTCATTTGATCCCACTCAAATGCTAGCAAAAGAATTCTACAACTTTAACAAGATAAAGGTGCCCAACCTTTAACTTAAGTTGTGAACATTATTCAAGACTAACTAAAGAATTGTGTCTACCTCATACATATCTAGATGTACAAACAAATCTTCTTTTCTCATAGTCTTTAGACCTTATGATTATTTACTTTGACAATTATAATATTAAACCATAAATGCTATAAGATTTGTTAAACCAGAAATCACTTTATTAATATGAAAAAGATTGTTAATTACAATATTACACTCTTGCTATTGAGCATAATCCTAACAATATCTCTCATGCCCATGTTCTCTAGATGCCCATCGAAACTCTTCTGAGGTAGAGCCTTTGTGAAGGGATCTGCTAGATTTTCTGCTGACGCGATTTTGGTAATCGTCACGTCACCCGTTTGAACAACCTCCCTTAAAAGATGATACTTTCTTTCAATGTGTTTTCCTCTCTTGTGACTTCTTGGTTCTTTCGAATTAGCCACTGCTCCACTATTGTCACAGTAGATAGTGTTCTGCTTATTCGCACTAGAAACCACTTCCAAGTTTATCAAGAATTGGCGGAGCCAAACAGCCTCTTTGGCAGCCTCGCATGCAGCTACATACTCAGCTTCCATGGTGGAATCAGCAATACAAGATTGCTTGATACTCCTCCATATGACTGCTCCTCCTCCAATAGTAAACACAGCTCCTGATGTGGATTTTCTGGAGTCAGAATCTGATTGGAAATCTGAATCTGTATACCCAACGGGAATTAAATCCCTTCCAGAGTATACAAGCATATTATCTCTCGTTCTCTTGAGATACTTGAAAATATGCTTGACTACCATCCAGTGATCAGGACCAGGTTTCGATTGAAACCTACTAACTATGCCAACAACAAAACAAATATCTGGTCTAGTGCAGAGCATTGCATACATGAGACTTCCAACTGCCGAGGCATATGGAACTCTACTCATGAATTGCTCTTCATGCTCATTCTTAGGAACTTGTTCCTTAGAAAGTTTGATTCCATGTCTGAAAGGTAACATACCTTTCTTGGAATCCTGCATGGAAAACCTAGACAAGATCTTGTCTATGTATGAAGCTTGGGATAATGCAATCGTTTTATTCTTTCTATCCCTTATTACTTGGATACCTAGAATAAAACTTGCTTCTCCTAAGTCCTTCATATCAAATTGTTTTGCTAACCATTCTTTTACCGATGTCAATACACCTACATCGTTTCCAATGAGTAGTATATCATCAACATAAAGAATCAGGAAAACCAACTTGTTGCCCTTAATCCTCTTGTATACACAAGGCTCGTCAGGATTCTGAATAAATCCAAAACCTTTGACAGCTTGATCGAACCTTATGTTCCAGGATCTGGATGCTTGCTTTAATCCATATATGGATTTCTGCAACTTGCATACCTTTTCCATTTGGCCCTTTTCAATGAATCCTTCTGGTTGCATCATGTAGATGCTTTCGTCAAGACTTCTATTAAGGAAAGCTGTCTTGACGTCCATTTGCCAAATCTCTAGATCTAAAGATGCTGCAATGGACAAGAGTATCCTAATGGATTTAAGCATGGCCACAGGAGAGAAGGTTTCCTCATAATCGATACCTTATTTCTGTGTATACCCTTTAGCTACCAATCTAGCTTTAAAGGTTTCCACCTTTCCATCCATACCTCTTTTCCTCTTGTATACCCACTTGCACCCAATGGGTTTTATCCCTTTAGGCAAGTCTACAAGAGACCAGACTTTGTTATCGAACATGGATTCAATCTCAGATTGCATTGCCTTTTGCCAATGGCGACAATCAACATCCTCTATTGCTTCCTTATACATGTAGGGATCTTCGTCGTCCGAGAGATTCTCCACTGATTCTCCCAGACCGATGTATCTTTCGGGTTGTGTTCTAACCCTCCCACTACAACGAGGAATGGTAGGTTGTTGATCTTGTGTTGGATCGGAACTTACAATTGGGTTAGGTTGTGTAACCTCTCGTGGAATTGTATCTCCTGACATCTCATTCAGGACAATTCTACTTCTAGGCACAAAATCATTCATATAGTCCTTTTCCAGAAATTTAGTATTTGTCGAAACAAATACTTTAAGATCTGAAGGACTATAGAAATAATATCATTTAGTTTCTTTTGGATACCCTACAAATATACATGTTTCGGAACGGGACTCCATCTTTTCTGTCTTTCCTTTTAACACATGCGCAGGACAACCAAATATCCTTAAGTGTTGTAAACTAGGCTTGCGCCCAGTCCACAACTCATGCGGTGTTTTAGGAACGGACTTAGATGGTACATCGTTTAGAATGTATATAGCATTTTGTAAAGCATATTCCCAAAAAGAAATAGGAAGTGTTGAATAACTCAACATAGACCTAACCATATCCAAAAGAGTTCTATTTCTGCTTTCTGCTACCCCATTCTGTTGAGGCGTACCTGGTGCAGAAAATTGAGAAATATCCCATTATCAATAAGATATTACTGAAACTCACCAGATAGATATTCTCCACCACGATCAGATCTCAAGATTTTTATGTGTTTCTCAAGCTGATTTTCTACTTCAGCTTTGAATGCTTTGAACATGTCAAAAGCATCCGACTTTTGTCGCATGAGATACACATAGCCAAATCTCGAGTAATCATCTGTGAAGGTGATGAAGTACTCATATCCACCTCTAGCTTGAATGCTCATAGGACCACATACATCAGTGTGTATCAATCCTAAACATTCAGTGGCTCTTGCGCCTTTGGCCGAGAACGACCTTTTGGTCATTTTACCTTCCAAACAAGATTCACAAGTTGGTAGATCATCAACCTTTAAGTCACTTAAAGGTCCGTCACTTACCAATCTTTTAATCCTATTAAGGTTAATATGACCTAGGCGTAAATGTCATAGGTAGGTTTCATCTATTGATAATTTTACTCTTTTATGATCAGGTTCTGTTAATTCTGTGTCTAACGAGTGAGAGATATTTCTATGCAAGAAGTATAGACCATTTTCCAATGTACCTTGGCAAATAATTTTGTCATTCTTACTAATAATAAAAACTTTATTAAAAGTAACCGAATATCCAAATTTATTCAAACAAGAAACTGAAATTAAATTCCTCTTGAATTGAGGTACATAATAAATGTCTATCAAATCTAAATGCCTTCTAGAATCCAAATAAACTCTAATATCTCCTACTGCACTTGCAGACACTAACGTTCCGTTGCCCAAGTGCAAATTGATTTCATTCTTACTCAGCCTTCTCCTTTCTTGAAACCCCTGCAAGGAATAACAAACATGATTAGTGGCTCCAGAGTCTATGATCCAAGAATCAGTAGAATCTGCTAGAAAACATGTTTCAAGATAATTAACATTACCTTCTTCCTTCTTATTCTGGGACTTTGGGCAATTTCTTTTCCAATGTCTCATTTCACCACAAAGGAAGCATTTCCCTTTGATCTTGGTTACTTTCTTAGTTTCCTTCGTGGTAGGCCCAAGTTGCTTTTTCCTCTGTTGTTTCTTGACCTTCTGACGGGTCTTAACAGTAGCAACTTTACCAACCATATAAATCTCTTGACCTTTGCTTTTCACAAGGATCTTTTCAGCACTTTGAACATCTTGCATCAGGCCTTGTAAGGTGTATTCCTTTTTGTTCAAAGTGTAGTCCAATTTGAACTGATCAAAGGAATCTGACAATGAATTGACAACCATATCAATTTTTGTCTCACCATCTATCTCAGCGCCATGCAGTTCAACAATGTTGAGATGTGCTATGACTTTCATCATGTGATCTTTCACAGCCTGTCCAGGTTTCATCCTCATAAAAGCAGTCACTGCCTCTCTCTTAGTCGTCCTAGACTTCATAGCAAACATCTCCTCTAGAGACATCATTATATCAGCAGTAGACTCCATTCCTTCATGCTGCTGTTGCAACACGTCGGAGATAGTAGCCATAATGTAACATTTGGCCATATCATCTGAAGTCTTCCACTACTCATACTCATCTCTTTGCATTATGCTAGATTCATTATTAGGAGCAGGTGGTTTAGGAGTAGTTATAACAAACTTATGTTTTTCACTTTGCAGCAACAACCCAATTTTCCTTTTCCATGTGACATAATTATCTCCAGTTAAAGTGTTATCTTTCAGGATGTTCATAAGTGATGGGGTCATGATTTCTGAATAAAACAAAACATATATAAGTAAATAATCATGATAAAACACTTTTAAATATTTATTTTGAATTAAATAAATAACTCAATCATAAAAATTCAACGGTGATCCAACACCCATAAATGTTACGCCTCCTTTGGGAGTTCGCATCATTTATTAGTTAGACTAGGTCCCACCTAATTGTTAACATAACAACCAGCGTTTTCAATTTTAGCCTTGCAATTTTACTGACAAGAACTCTTGGGAGGATATCAATAAAATTACATTGAGTGTGTTACCAAGATATCGACCCTCAATTTTCTCTCACGAAAATCCCTCCTTGGGGAGTAGATCTCGTTTGAGTCAATTGTCTAGTCTATCCTTGTAAGAAAGTATATTGCTAAATTCCATTTATGGACGCCCCTTGGGGGGATTACCAATAAATAATAAAGCTCAACTAATCTTGGAGGCCATAGGTGTTACAAAACACCTTCTCCCACTCAATTATTTAAGGCGTGTGATTAAATCCCATAAAATGATTTACCAAGTTATCTAGATGCCAATTTAGATACCTAAATCATCCAATACATGTTCATACCAAAAGAGATATATGAGTGGCACTCCTATTCTATATGACATGTTATCATACAATAACAAATATTGTAATATTTATGCAAAAAATAAATAGCCACAATTTTGGTCCATCCTAGAAAAGCAAGTAAATTACAATTGTTTAGGAATACAAGATCTTCAAGTGGCCATCAACCATACGCTCATCCCTCGGCTTCCTCCCATGGGCGAACACACCCCACAACTCCACAAAGGGGCTGCTGTGCGCAGCCCATGAGACCACATAGGGCTGCCGTGCGCAGCCCACCAAGATATGGGCTTGTCATGCGCAGCCCAATCCACTCCTAGGGTGCGCACGGTGCTCGTTCTAGGTTCCGGTTGCTTCCTTTTTCTTCAAGTCTTCGAAACTTCAATGCTTGAACATATTACAGTAGTATTTAAACTAATAAAATAATGCAGTATTTTTTTTTTTTTTATTCACTGCAGTACTTTTTACACAAAAAAACTGCACTTAAAATTAAATAAAAAACTGCAGTAAATTATAATATATAAAATACTGCACTATTTAAATACAATAAAAATAAAAGAAAAACTAGCAACTATCAAGAAGGAATTATGGCGATGATAGACCACCCTTCTTGTTACAATTCCATAACAAAAATTACATTGAAAATCTAGGACCAAAATCGAGCAACAACAATCCACATAAAAACATATATAAATCCATACATCCACATGTAATTATATATGCGAATACCTAGAGTGCCATCTCTTTCTAAACATGCATAATCACAATAAAAAGAAATAGATTCACTTATATATACGTTAATTAATTAAAAGGGTTCAACCTAGGCTCTGATACCAATTGTAGGGAAAAATCGTAGTACACGCAGCGGAAGTAAGACTAAAAATAGATTTAGTATGTTTTAAATTTTTTCCTTTGATGAACCTCAACCATTTAAATTAATTAAACATACATATAAAGTAAGAAAAAGTAGAATACCTTTTGTTGCATGATCCGATTGACTTACGTCGATGGTAATCCGCAAGATCTTCAATCCTAGCACGAACGTGAATCACCTAGGAGCGTGGTCTCTCTTTTCTTTGAATTGCGTACCTGAGAATGGATAAACAAACTTTCTTTTTCCTTTTGTTAGTCACAAAACAACCAAAAGAATACAAATATTATTCCGGTCACTTTTCAGTTCTCAATCTAATGATCGAAACTCACGTGAACCTAATCCGATGTTGTACACATAATCTTATTGATGAACAAGCAATTAGTGTACTATCAAAAGAATAATCTCTTCTCTATTTTTTATCTTGGCAGAATAATCAAACACTTTTCTATGAGTATGAGAAGAAGAAGAAAATTTTATTCAATCAACTTAAGGGTGGCCGAACCCTATATTATTTGTTATATAGGGTGGCCGAATTTTCTTCTCTTTTCCTTTTAGGGTTGCCGAAATCTACTTGTTGTTCACTTAGGGTTGCCGCAATTCCTCTATTAAAAAGGATTTGTGTTATACCCTAATTTACATCAACTTTAGACTCCTAACCCTAATACAACTCATAAGTATTTTTATTCTTTATTGACTTAATAAAAAGACTTCTTATTTGATTAAATAAATAAACTTAATTATTTATTTTCTTACCAAACAAGTCTTTTACTTTTAGTACACTACTACCAATAGTATAATTCTAGGAAACATATTTCCTAATCATAAAAAGATTTTGTTTCTTAATTAAATAAATAAATAATTAATTAATTAATTCTCATTTAATCAAACAATAAAATAAAATAATATTTTTGACTAATAATATAGCCTTGCCGCCCCACATTAAATATATGGGCCAAATATTATTTCCTTATTTTATTTAATCCATTGGACTTTAAATAAAAGCCCACATGTGAACCAGACTCATTCTTACTAAAAGAAACAAGCCCACAATTAATATATTAATATAATTGATCAGCCCATTAAACAAATAATGTGCAAATTATATTCTTAATATATTAAATGCAATTCTAGATGGACCCATAAATTGGTCCGGTAGAATATATCAAGTGATCCATGCAAGTCCGTGTGGATTGGGGATCTTGGCGGGCTATCTAAATTTAAGCTTCAATAGACATAACCTAATCACAATCAACAAATGATTCACTTAGGTCCGATCCATTAATTTTAACTCATTCCACTAAAGAGCTAAAATTGAACTCTTAAATAAAGATTGAATAAGAAGATGTTCCTCATTCATACCCTAGACAATCATGTTGGATATAGTGTATCCTCGTGATTAATATCAGTAATCGCCAAGAGTTCATAGACCGCCTATAACTCTCCAAGTTACCATATTTACTCATATGACCACATTTTGAACTTGGATATTTTGACTTGTCCAGAAGCCATGTTTTCAATAGTCAATATCGAAAACTCAACATTGAGATTTAATATCCAATTACCTCAAAACATCCATATGATGATATTATACTCTCATTTAATAAATGGAGCCACGATGTCCATATCTATAATTGAAGTCCTTTATCGATTAACAAATGAATATCACCAAACTATCGAGGATAGACTATGCTATATAATCGTACTCATTGATAACTCAAATAATAGCACTTGCAACCATAAGTCCATCATTTATCTCAGGATTAAGATAGACTCTCCGATTGTCCTGATAATGAAAAGACTATTATCTATTGACGGTTCTAGATAAAGCTTTTCATTGTGATCCAGTTCAATGCACCCAGTGCACTAGATTCTTTTACTTGAAGACACTCCGATGATTTTAGACTCATCATATCTCATTTGATCCCACTCAAATGCTAGCAAAAGAATTCTACAACTTTAACAAGATAAAGGTGCCCAACTTTTAACTTAAGTTGTGAACATTATTCAAGACTAACTAAAGAATTGTGTCTACCTCATACATATCCAGATGTACGAACAATTCTTCTTTTCTCATAGTCTTTAGACCTTATGATTATTTACTTTGACAATTATAATATTAAACTATAAATGCTATAAGATTTGTTAAACCAGAAATCACTTTATTAATATGAAAAAGATTGTCAATTACAATATTACACTCTTGCTATTGAGCATAATCCTAATAAGGTTGTCCTGAAGATGACGTATAGGGGTGGGCCTAAAAGTGTGAACCGAATCGAACCGATTTTGGGTGTTTGGTTCAGTTTTATACTTGAATTCGGTTCAATTCGGTTCAAACCGAATAAACCGTATTGCTTACGGTTCAGTTTCGGTTTTGGGTCTTCAAAACCGAACCGACCCGTATGAACCGACTTATATATATATTAAAAAACTCTTTCAGACCTATCTGATATCAGCCACATATCTCAACTCTATCTCTATCTCTCAAATCACACGGTCTCTCTAATCTCTATCTCTTCCGCTGCTTCTTCAACCAGCAACCCACCGGAAATCTCTCTTCTGCCTCCAATCGTCTCTCTTCCACGGTTCTGACTTCCGCCTACAATCCTCTCTCTTCAAGGTATTTTTCTTTTTCTTCTTTCTCCATTCCGATCTAGATTTTTTTGTATATGGATCCAGATTCTAACAAGTCTTGTTCAATAATAATAATAATATTTAAAAGAATCTATAGTTCTGTATATGGATATGTGTATATATTTCTTATTCAGTTTGACAAGTCTTGTTCAATTTGACACACTCCTGACTCCTGAGATATTTGTACACAGGTCCTGGAGTAGCTAGCGATTGAAATAAATTTTATGTTGGTTTTCTAACTTGTTCATTGCTTACTGTGTATACAGCTTTCTTTAATCCATTTGGTGTCATCTAGAGGCTAAGGATTATTCTCTATAAATAGGTCAACAAAACTATTTATCAAATTTTTTGTATATATTATATAAAAAGGATTATCGGTTTATATATATATATATATATATATATATATATATATGTATGTATGTATGTATAATCTAATTTTTTAGTCTTTAATTTGAATAATGTATTTGGATGTTCTGTTTTCTTTAGATTCTTGTTGTTTGGATTTAATTAATAGGACTATTATTTTGTTTGTATCATTTGTGGGTTCTTCATGCTTCATTGGATTTACAAAATCCATTATGAAAAAAATACAAAAAAAATAAAAATAAATTAATCTTGGTTCTGTGAATTCTTCTACAACTAGAGCAGGACAGTACTTTTAAACAATTGAATCAATTGTTTGTGGATTTTTTTTATTTTTTTTATTTTTTGCAGTTGCCTTTGCAAGAAGCCAAGAAGGAATTTGGTAGTTATTTAGCAGCTGCTTTTGATTGATTTGGATTGTATTTATTTAGATGTATTTTGAATAAGTAAATTTATTCTATTTAACTATGATTTGAATATGTAAAAAGAAATTTGATTATGTAAATAGGGATGTTTATACATCCCATCCCAACAGCAGTATATATATATATTTTTTTCATTTGAAGCCCGACAACAATTGCCCAAAGGCCCAAATAATAAAATTGCTGTTAAAAGGTCAAAAAAAAATGAAAAAATATAAAATAAAAATAAAAAAACCTAAAAGCCCAATAGGCCCAAAACCGAATTGAACCGAACCGAACCGAACCGAGATAAGGGTGTTCGGTTCAATTCGGTTTTTGGGTCCAATATAGGTCGAACCGATTCACATTTTCAAAAACCGAATATAAATCGGTTTAATATGGTTTTGGCCAAAACCGAACCGAACCGAACCGCGCCCACCCCTACGTGTCAAGGAACTCATCCTAAACAATGTGCTCTATGTTCTTGACATCTGAAAGAACTTAGTTTCTAGATCTCTGTTGAGTAGGAATGGCTTTAAATTAGTGTTTGAGTCAAACCAGTTTGTACTTATTAAGAATGGTATGCATGTGGGGAAAGGGTACCTAAGTGATGGTTTATTCAAGATAAATGTAATGACTATTGTACCAAAAATTATTATTAATAATAATATTAGTTCTTCTTATATGCTTGAGTCATCTGATATATGGCATGGTAGATTAGGCCATGTTAATTATGATTTTATACGAAAATTAATTGGCATTGAATTAATTCCTAAGTTTCACATTGATTGAAATATTTAATGTGGAACATGTGCTGAAGCAAAACTAACTAGAACATTATTCCATTCTATTGAGAGAAGTACAGAATCTCTAAAAACTATCTTTCACGATATGATTGTCTACTTCCTATTGGACATCCCTTTTACCCTACCCTTGGGCCTACTAATGAAAGACTTGCCTACTTTCTATCCAAGACACCTCATATGTCTCTAGAAAGATTTCTTGCTTGGCTATCCGGATCATCCCAATCCTAGCCAAGACTTCCTTGCTTAACTATCTGGATCATCTCGATCCTAGCCAAGACTTCCTTGCTTAACTATCCGGATCATCCCGATCCTATTCAAAACCTCATGCCTTTTACAAGGACTTCCTAAACGTGATCAAATGTATGCAAGTGCAAACATATGCAACATTGAATACATGATCAAGGTATCCTATGGAAACTATAAATGATCAATGAGCACATAATGTATGTTTTTTTTAGTTTACAATCCAAACAATTGACATCATACAAAATGATGCAAATCACATATGAAATGTATGCAAATCACCAAAACACGCTTAACTCCTAGATTTTATTAATGCAACTAAAGCTTGAAATAAAACATATTCATTAAGCACATATTCAAGACTTTAGAACTAAAACAAAAAATGCTAAAATCAAAAGATATGTTCAATGAAATTCTCTAGCAATCATTTAGAGCACATATTCATAAAATAATTAATTAAATCTCTATAGGCTCTAAATATGAAATTAAATGTGTTAATCCTAAATATATTCAACTAAAGAGTCCTTGCACATGTAAAGACTATCAATCATCTAAATGAAATCAATTAACACACAAATAGCCTTAGAATATAAGCTAGTCACAATACAACTATCAAACATGTGAAATCATAGATTTAAGAAAACCTAAATCACAATCAAGTCTATAATTAGACAAATTTAGCTTATAATTGAAGCTCAATCTCTTATCAACAATTGTTCAAGTAACATACACTAAAATGAGAAGAAGACCTAAGGTAATTGAACATTTAAAAGTTTAGAATCAAAAGATTATCAAATACCTTGTAGAAAAATGTGCAGCCACGAATTTGATGATAGAACACCAAATAAACTTGAACAAATGACTTCAAAGCTGCTTAGAGATGATAGAGGACTTTAAGATGAAATTTCTCCCTTTTGAATCACTCAATTTCGATTTGAAATGAGTGAGTTATGGTGATTTCAAGTTGAGATAAAACTAAGAGAAATTTCTGCATAAGTCTTCTTAGAACATAAATGAGAGAGAGACAGAGGGAATATTTAAAAGAATTGAAGGGAATCCTAGGTGTAGAGATAAGGATCTCGGACAAGCAATGGGGACACACCACATCAGCTCCCCACGGAGGGCGCGTGGCCTCCACGAGGGCAGAGGGTGTCCCTTCCCGTGGAGGCCATGCGCCCTCCACAAAAGAAGGGGTAGATTGCCATACCTCTTCCCTTTGCTCCCTTTCGCGCATCTCTCGTGTTCTTCAACTATTCTCCAGCCTCTGAATTCGATTTTGAATCTGTTTTGGATTACAAAGCGCAACTCTCTCATGGACATGGACATCTACAAAACTTCAACCAAAAATATGGAAATCGACTCGATACACAAGAACAAAAACCATACATGATAAACATACAGAAAGTTTCGTAACTTCCAACTCGGAACTCGAAAACTTATGAATGAGTAACCGAAATGTTCGAAACTTAATAAGAAATAATATGAGAACATATTCAAGTCCGATATCAATAAAACACAAATAAACAAACACAAGAACACACAAGTATGCCATTTTCTAGAGATAGTCCTAGAACATGCATTTTTACAAAATTTGTCAATTTAAATCTAATGCATGTGCATACAATAACATGTGTATGTACGTGTTTTACCAATTGAGCACAATGATGTAGGGACACATATGGATGCAATATGTGTGTGTGCTTAAACGCCTTGCTAGAGGAATGAGGTCTAAATATACCTTTGATGTGAAACAATGCTTGCTCCTCTTGAAGACTTCTCTTTGCTTGATGAGTTGCCAATCTTTTTTGAAACTTGATTAACCATGAACTTAGACAACTGATCAATATAAAGGAAATATCGTTTTGATATGAAATTATGCCAACATGAATCAAAAACCTAACACTACCATTGCTACATTGATGCTACAGTAATTCTGCCACTGCTACAGGCTCTACTAGGGTTTTTGTAACTGCTTGGGTTAACAAAATTAGGGTTTTGGCCAATATTGAGCTCCATGGATCCTATGTTCATAGAGGCCGCTTTGTCTCTCTCGTCTTTATTGGCGGTGGCGAGCCCCGGTGGCAGTGTCTTCCTCCTCGATTAGTCAGATTTGTCTGAGTACGATGAGTGGAGTGACTTGCTCTTCTCAGGTTGTTCCTCTCGCATTTGGTGGGGTGCGTTCATTAGTTGGTGAGCTGATTCCTCCTCAGCCCGAGGGAGGTGTCTATTATTAGAAAATAAGCCTCTCACTTTCATTCCCAAGGTGCAAAAACCAACCAGTATGAGGGATTATAGGCCTATAAGTTTGTGTAACGTTCTGTATAAGGTGATCGCCAAGGCCATGACTAATAGGCTTAGGGGCATCCTGGGAGGGATTATCTCGGAAATACAATGTGCATTTATCCTCGGAAGACTGATTTCTAACAACACTATTGTGGGATTTGAATGCCTCAGTAAGCTTAAGAAAAGGAAAATGAAAAAAGGGTCGATGGCACTGAAATTAGATATGTCCAAGGCCTACGACCGAGTTGAATGGGGTTTTATAGATCAAATGATGGCAAAACGGGGGTTTTCGGATAAATGGAGGAATCTTATCATAAATTGCGTTGGATCGGTTTTGTATTCCTTCAGGCTGAATGGAGAAGTGTGTGGCAGTATTATTCCTTCTAAGGGGTTGAGACAGGGTGATCCATTATCACCATATTTATTTTTAATTTGTGCTGAGGGCCTTTCAAGCTTAATTCAAGGGGTACAAGATATGGGGGAGATCTTTGGTTTTAAAACTAATAGGAATGGACCCTGTAAAGATTCCCATCTATTGATTGGCTTATTTCATGGACAAACCACATATTGGGGCTTGTTGTAAGGGTAGCTTAGGTATATGATGGTTGATGCTTTGCACAACCAAGGCCCTCTCAAGACCTCAAGAGAATAAGCACAAAAGGTAAACTTCTAAGTGCTTACTTGCTTTGAAGAGATCTAGTTGCACACACACACAACTCATGCATAACTCTAATACTTGAATGCTGTGTGTTTCTATATGTGTGAATTCATGTTATTGAATATCTCTTCATGCATGTTTATTTGATTGCATCTAGTTCATTGAAATGCCATGACATGTTTAGGCATTAGGATGCAAAGCCATGAATTCTATTCATGCATGTTTAAGTGATTGCATCTTGTTCATTGAAATTCCATGACATGTTTAGGCATTAGGATGCATTCACTTCCTACACTTGCACTTCATGATTACTCTTAAGTGTGGTGTAATTCGTTTCCATTTGTGTGATCGGAAACGTCCGCGCTTTCACTATGGTATGCATGTTTTAACGCGATGGTTAACCACTTGAGAAGGTCTTATTCTTCTCTTGGATAAGTGGTAGTTTTGATTTGGTTGTTTGGAGTAAAGTGTCTAGTTTAAAAAGATTGGATTTCAATGTTTTCAATATTTTTCAAAACCGACCTTTGTATGGTCGTGTGACCATAACTTTTTATAAAAAGATTAAAATTGAGTTTTGTAAAATTCTGGACAAACTAGACACCCATACCTTTCCAACGGTATATAATTCGTAATAGTTCATGACCGTTTGGATTGGTTTTGAAATCTCCAAAGTGACCACCAAAACAGGGCAACTATGTTGTTGTCCGTTTCTGACTTTTGGTCACTCAACTGACCATAACTGTTTCTATAGACATTAAAATTTCATTCCATAAATTGGAGTAGAAAGTAGACGTCCATACCTTTCCAACCATATATCATATGAAAGGTTTCGATGTCGTTTGGTCATGTTTTGAGGTGCTTGAAATTGAAGTTGATGCACTGTCGTGCCCAAACCGCTGTTCACCCGCCCTACGTAGAGCGGGCACCTGATTGATTTTTCAATCCGCCCTACAACCACCCAAAATCCGCCCTACGTAGAGTGGTTTGCGTGGAAACTTTTTGGAAAATTTCCAAAACGACATAGCTTCAATTGGACATCATATATATATGCCTCTTTAACCTTAGGTCACTTTAATGACTCAAAAAACCCATATGTTTGATTGAGAGGATTTTCAAAGAGAGAGATTCACCCAAGAACTCATCTTTGATCATCCAAACCCATTTCCACATGCATAAATCATAATCTAAGCATTATCTAGGATCATCTAGTATGTGCTAATGCATGGGTCTTCTTCAACACACATGGTATGATTTGTTGAACACTATTATCTTACATAATTAGTGTTTTTACTTATCAATTGGATTAGGTCCACTTTTACAGGCCTGCAGGTAGTGGTAGCGGGATATTGGCCGGGATTAGGCCGTCAAACCGGGATTAGGTTGTATACGCTATCACAATTAGTGGATTCGAGGTTCGAGTGTGGCGCACTTACCAGCCCGTGGTTTTTCCCTGTTGAGGGTTTCCACGTAAAAATCAAGTGTCGTTTATATTTCCGCACCATATTACACTTGATTATTGTTTTGTGAATTTGGGTTATATTTGTAATATTGACTGATCAGAAAAATTTGGTAATAACGGATTAACAACCCTTTTTCACACCCTCTATGTCGTATTCAAAAAGACACGCACATTTTCAGACCCATTATTTCTCAACTGTTTTTCACGGACGACAGTCTGCTTTTCACTAGAGCTGATGCGAGAAATCGTGAGGCTATTAAAAAGGTGCTTAGTGATTATTTGGAGGCTTCTAGGCAGATCGTGAATTATAGTAAGTTGGCTATTTGTGTTAGTCCTTCGGTTGGCAAAGAAGAGGGGAAGAACTTGGCATTGATGGTTGGGATGAAACTGGTGGATTGTCATGAGTAGTATCTTGGTCTTCCTTGCTTTTCGGGTAGAAGTAAGAGGACTTTGTTTGCTAACATTATTGACAAAGTATGGAATAAAATTAAAGGTTGGGGTAGAAGATGTTATCTATAGGTGGGAAAGAAATTCTGATTAAAGCAATTGTCCAATCTATCCCGTCTTATACGATGGGTATCTTCAGGCTTCCAAATAGTCTGCTTGATGAAATTCAAAGACTCATGGCTAGGTTTTTATTTATTTATTATTTATTTGGGGGGGGGGGGGGGGGGGGGGGGGGGGGGGGGGGGGGTGGGGGGGTGGGGACGAAAATAACCGAAAAATGCACTGGTGTAAGTGGTAGCGTCTGTGTAAACCAAGATTGGAAGGTGGGCTTAGTTTCCGTGATTTAAAAACATTCAATAGAGCGTTGCTTGCTAAACAATGCTAGCGCATTTTTAAGAACCATAATTCCCTGGCTGCTAGGGTATTGAAAGGCTGCTATTTCACTACGGAAATTTTTTTAGAGGTTGCTGTCTTTAAAAAAGGATCATATGTATGGAACAGTTTTATGTGAGGAAGAGTGATTCTGGACAAAGGCTTGAGATGGAGAGTCGGTAACGGAAAAGATATTCGGGTGCATAGAGATAAATGGATTCCAAAAGATAATGTTACTACCATCATTTCTCCTCCAAAGCTTGATAGGGAAAGCACGGTGGATCAACTCCTATCCCCTTTTGGTGGTTGGGACATCCAAAAACTTCAGTAAAATTTCATTCAGTATGATGTGGATAGTATTCTGCAAATTTTGATTAGTTTGGGTGATATGGAGGATTGGAAAGTTTGGCATTTTGACAAAAGCGGTGTCTATACGGTTAAAAGTGGTTATTGGGTTGGCTGTAGTTTGCGTGCAGATTAAAGCCAGCCTAGTTTTTTCATTGTGAAAAATTGTTGGAAGAAACTGTGGATGCTAGAGATTCCCTTAAAGATCAAATTGTTCATTTGGAAAGCGTGTTACGACTGGATCCCAACTTATGCGACTTTAGGTAGAAGGGGTATCAAGTGTGATGACAAATGCCCGATTTGTGTCAAAAGAAGGGAATCTACTCTACATGCTCTATGGGACTGCTCTAAATTGAAGTATGATCGTGTGTGGTGGCTCCCTAGTGGTAAGGTTAGTAAGATGACTTTTCCTAGTATTCTTGATCTGATGTGCTTTTATTCCAAACTTCTCACTAAGGAAGAACTGAGAATTTTCTGCATTACAATATGGAAGGTGTGGTGTGTTAGAAACAATTGGGTACATAATGGGAAAAAAAATGATGTGAGTGATGCATTTTCGTGGAGTAGGAATTATGTGGAGGAACTGCACAGAGCTGGCTATAAGGTGAATCCAAGAACTGATAGGTTTGGCAGAGGAAAGGAGGTAGGGGTGATAGATGGAGATCGTTGGACTAAGGGATGCTGAAGATAAACTGCAATACCAATTTTGATAAGGGCAAAAGGAGAATCAGTTTTGGCTCTATTATTAGGGATGTTGAAGGAAGAGTTGTTGCTTGTTGCTCGCAGGTGTGTGAGGCCAATTTTGATTTGGAGACTGCTAAGGCTATGGCTGTTTGGAAGGGAATTTCTTTTGGTAAAAATTGTGGTCTTGATTGCTTTGTTGTGGAAACGGACTCAAAGACAGTGATTAACAACATTGTGAAGGGGTGCAATTCAGATTCAAGATATGGCTGTATTTTGGATTCTGTTGCGGCTCTGGTGTCGGCGTCTAGGAATGTGACCTTCTTGAGTGCTTCCAAAAAAGCCAACAGGGTGGCTTGGATCTTAGCTAATGAGGCTTTGGGAATTTTCTGATGAAGTTGTTTGGATGGACGATGCCCCGATGGCTATTACATCTTTAGTGGAGAGCGAGCAAAGTGGATGATTTTGTTTCTTTGCTTCGATTTTCTGGTTTTGTTGCCTTGTTTTTGGCCTTGTTTCTAGTTGTTTTCTCTGTTTTCTTCTATTTGCCTATGTCTTCAGGTTTGGCCGTATGTGGCTCCCTTTTTGGGTTTATTTAAAAATAAAAAAATAATAAAAAATGGGTGGGATGTGTGGGTTGATAGAGAAAATCTTCAATGTACCGATACACCGTTGAGTGATGTATCCGATCACTAAAAATAAAACATGACAACCATATATATTATTTTTGAAGGTCGGACGTACCACTCAACGATGCACGAGATTTTCTCATCAAGTCATTTTCAGATTTTCACAAGCACTTGGTGTGGTGTGGTGTGGGGCGTCAAAAACAGAAAGTGTATATGGTTTAGAAATAAAGAAAGAAAGCACATGTCCACATGGTTGAATCGAGGATTTTGGCTTAGGGAGGGTTTATGAGTCAGTTTTGTGTACACTGTACACTAAAAAACGCCATTCACTTGAAGACACAAATGGAATTAAAAATGCATTTATTTAATTTTTTCTAACTTTTTATTCTGAAAAATCTGACATGGGCATCAATGATAAGCCTTGTGAATTGTGATCAAATATTATTGCAGTCCCCTCCAGAATCTATTTGGGAAATCTCCACGGTAGGGCCAGAGTTCCTATTTTATTTTCAATTGGATCAATATTCTTAATTAATTTAATTCCTAATTGGATTGTTCAGCATCAGTATCAATGGATCACACTATCACTGTGATATAATAAAGTGATATTAAATATATATAATTTAAGTATGTATCCTCCATTCACACTAAAAAAAAACACAGGTACATAATAAAGTTTGATATTAAATATATTTTCAATAAAGTTTATAAAATTATACCGTGGCTCGGTGGTAAGACGTATATATAAAAAAATATATATATAAATTTAGAAAGATTATCAATTTTGTTCCAATATGACTAGATGATAAAAACATTAATTCAGTTTGACAATATTTCAAGTTTGAATCGGTACTATAAGTGCTATATTTTCAATTTATTTTGTTTTTTATGGTTATCACACTACCTTCCATATTTGAGATGGACGGTATGGTGGAGATAAGTCTACCTATTTTTTTTTTTTTCAAAAATAATAATAATTTTTATATATAAATAGATCTCCATTGTCAATCTGAGATTTAGACGGTGGAGATTTATTTTTTTCTTTTTTTATTGTATAATATTTTTATTTTCTAGTACTGTCACGTGGCATGTTCTTTATTTAACGATAAAAATACCATTGAAATTATTAAATTTTTCCGACGATTGACTAACTGAGAGATCAAATTGATGTATAATGTATTTATGAAAATATAGGGAGCATGGGCAATAATAATGGAAAGACAATTAAATATCAATAATTCATGAAAATCTAGAGAATAAATTGAAAATATCCCTAAAATTTAATATAGTAATTTGGTAGATAAACGAACTTGGGACTTAGGTAAATAATTCTCAAGTTAGCAGCTCAAATTTTACCATTAACAAAAGTTTCTAAAAAATACATGTTCTAGATAAGATTGACAAGGAGGATATATAGATACTGTCCGAAAAAAAAAAAACCTAAAAAAAATATATTTCAAAAAATTGGGGAATATTATAAATAGATTAGATATCTATCTAGAAGACTAGAATTGAAAAATAACAATTTAGTGAGTTAAATATGGAAGATAAAAATGCTATGAATATACACATTTTCCTAGGAGAGTATAGTTGTCTCTGGATATGTGAATATATGTTTTGAGTGAAAAAGATCAAGATGGATTTTGGCTTTTAGTTCAAGTGGTCAAAGTTAAGTGAAGATCAACAAATTAGGGTTAGAGGGTTCTCGAATAAAGATTTAAAATTGCAATATTAATTTGGGTGCAACTACTCAGCTCAGGTCAAGCCTTTCCCGTTTAGGCTTTGAAAAACCTTTGTTAATTAGAATCTCTCTCTCTCTCTCACTTTCTTAGTTTCTTGCATATACAACTAAACCTGACAAGGTTCCGGTTTGAACTGTGAAACCAGAACCGAAAAAATCAGAATCGGAATCGGATTTCCGGTTTCGGTTCAGGAAACGGAACTTAAACCGGGGAAGGCCGGTTCCGATTCCGATTCTGATTCTGGTTCCGATTCTAAGGTTTGAGGAACCGGGTGGTTCAAACCGAAATGGAACCACCCAAATTAATATTGCAATTTTAAATTTAATAATTCTAGTCTACCTATTTTTTTTTCAAAAATAATAATAATTTTTTTATATAAATAGATCTCCATTGTCAATCTGAGATTTGGATGGTGGAGATTTATTTTTTTCTTTTTTCATTGTATAATATTTTTATTTTTTAGTATTGTCAAGTGGCATGTTCTTTATTTAAAGATAAAAATACCATTGAAATTATTAAATTTTACCGACGATTGACTAACTAAGAGATAAAATTGATGTATAATGTATTTATGAAAATATAGGGAGCATGGGCAATAATAATGGAAAGACAATTAAATATCAATAATTCATAAAAATCTAGAGACTAAATTGAAAATATCCCTAAAATTTAATATAGTAATTTGGTAGATAAATGAACTTGGGACTTAGGTAAATAATTCTCAAATTAGAAGCTCAAATCTTACCACTAACAAAAGTTTCTAAAAAATACATGTTCTAGATAAGGTTGATAAGGAGGATATATAGATACCGTCAAAAAAAAAAAAAAAAATCTAAAAAAAATATATTTCAAAAAATTGAGGAATATTATAAATAGATTAGATATCTATCTAGAAGACTAGAATTGAAAATTAAGAATTTAGTGAGTTAAATATGGAAGACAAAAATGCTTTGAATATACACATTTTCCTAGGAGAGTATAGTTGTCTCTGGATATGTGAATATATGTTTTGAGTGAAAAAGATCAAGATGGATTTTGGCTTTTAGTTCAAGTGGTCAAAGTTAAGTGAAGATCAACAAAATAGGCATAGAGGGTTCTCGAATAAAGATTTAAAATTGCAATATTAATTTGGGTGCAACTACTCAGCTCAGGTCAAGCCTTTCCCGTTTAGGTTTTGAAAAACCTTTGTTAATTAGAATCTCTCTCTCTCACTTTCTTAGTTTCTTGCATATACAACTAAACCTGACAAGGTTCCGGTTCGAACTGTGGAACCATAACCGAAAAAATCAAAATCAAAATCAGAATAGGATTTCCAGTTTCGGTTCAGGAAACGGAACTTGAACCGGGGAAGGCCAGTTCCGGTTCTGATTCTAAGGTTTGAGGAACCGGGTGGTTCAAACCGAAATGGAACCACCCAAATTAATATTGCAATTTTAAATTTAATAATTCTAGTCTACTTAATTTTTTTTTTCAAAAATAATAATATTTTTTTTTTCAAAAATAATAATAATTTGAGATTTTATATAAATAGATCTCCATTGTCAATCTGAGATTTGGACGGTGGAGATTTATTTTTTTCTTTTTTTATTGTATAATATTTTTATTTTTTAGTATTGTCACGTGACATGTTCTTTATTTAAAGATAAAAATACCATTGAAATTATTAAATTTTACCGACGACTGACTAACTGAGAGATCAAATTGATGTATAATGTATTTATGAAAATATAGGGAGCATGGGCAATAATAATGGAAAGACAATTAAATATCAATAATTCATCAAAATCTAGAGACTAAATTGAAAATATACCTAAAATTTAATATTGTAATTTAGTAGATAAACGAACTTGGGACTTAGGTAAATAATTCTCAAGTTAGCAGCTCAAATCTTACCACTAACAAAAGTTTCTAAAAAATACATGTTCTAGATAAGGTTGATAAGGAGGATAAGGAGGATATATAGATACTGTTAAAAAAAAAAAAAAAAAAAAAAAAACCTAAAAAAAATATATTTCAAAAAATTGGGGAATATTATAAATAGATTAGATATCTATCTAGAAGACTAGAATTGAAAAATAACAATTTAGTGAGTTAAATATGGATGACAAAAATGCTTTGAATATACACATTTTCCTAGGAGAGTATAGTTGTCTCTGGATATGTGAATATATGTTTTGAGTGAAAAAGATCAAGATGGATTTTGGCTTTTAGTTCAAGTGGTCAAAGTTAAGTGAAGATCAACAAATTAGGGTTAGAGGGTTCTCGAATAAAGATTTAAAATTGCAATATTAATTTGGGTGCAACTACTCAGCTCAGGTCAAGCCTTTCCCGTTTAGGCTTTGAAAAACCTTTGTTAATTAGAATCTCTCTCTCTCACTTTCTTAGTTTCTTGCATATACAACTAAACCTGACAAGGTTCCGGTTTGAACTGTGAAACCAGAACCGAAAAAATCAGAATCGGAATCGGATTTCCGGTTTCGGTTCAGGAAACAGAACTTGAACCGTGGAAGGCCGGTTCCGATTCTAAGGTTTGTGGAACCGGATGGTTCAAACCGAAATGGAACCACCCAAATTAATATTGCAATTTTAAATTTAATAATTCTAGTCTACCTATTTTTTTTTTTCAAAAATAATAATAATTTTTTTATATAAATAGATCTCCATTGTCAATCTGAGATTTGGATGGTGAAGATTTATTTTTTTCTTTTTTCATTGTATAATATTTTTATTTTTAAGTATTGTCACGTGGCATATTCTTTATTTAAAGATAAAAATACCATTGAAATTATTAAATTTTACTGACGATTGACTAACTGAGAGATCAAATTGATGTATAATGTATTTATGAAAATATAGGGAGCATGGGCAATAATAATGGAAAGACAATTAAATATCAATAATTCATAAAAATCTAGAGACTAAATTGAAAATATCCCTAAAATTTAATATAGTAATTTAGTAGATAAACGAACTTGGGACTTAGGTAAATAATTCTCATGTTAGCAGCTCAAATCTTACCACTAACAAAAGTTTCTAAAAAATACATGTTCTAGATAAGGTTGATAAGGAGGATATATAGATACTGTCAAAAAAAAAAAAAAACACCAAAAAAAAATATATTTCAAAAAATTGGGGAATATTATAAATAGATTAGATATCTATCTAGAAGACTAGAATTGAAAAATAAGAATTTAGTGAGTTAAATATGGAAGACAAAAATGCTTTGAATATACACATTTTCCTAGGTGAGTATAGTTGTCTCTGGATATGTGAATATATGTTTTGAGTGAAAAAGATCAAGATGGATTTTGGCTTTTAGTTCAAGTGGTCAAAGTTAAGTGAAGATCAACAAATTAGGGTTAGAAGGTTCTCGAATAATGATTTAAAATTGCAATATTAATTTGGGTGCAACTACTCAGCTCAGGTCAAGCCTTTCCCGTTTAGGTTTTGAAAAACCTTTGTTAATTAGAATCTCTCTCTCTCACTTTCTTAGTTTCTTGCATATACAACTAAACCTAACAAGGTTTCGGTTCGAACTGTGGAACCAGAATCGAAAAAATCGGAATCGAAATCGGAATCAGATTTACGGTTTCGGTTCAGGAAACGAAACTTGAACCGGGGAAGACCAGTTCCGGTTCCGGTTCCGATTCCGATTCCGATTCCGATTCCGATTCCGATTCTAAGGTTTGAGGAACCGGGTGGTTCAAACCGAATGGAACCGGCGGTTCGAGGTTTTTTTTTTTTTTTTTTTTTTTTTCTTTTATTTTGGGCTGACCGTTGGAACCGTTGGGCCTCCAACGGCTACCCTTTTTTTTTTTTAAATATATTTTTTCTTTTTCTTTTTCTTATCTATAAATATAACCACCCCCCCCCCCCCCCCCCCCCCCCCCCCCCCCCCCCCCCCCCCCACCCCCCCCCCCCCCCCCCCCCCCCCCCCCCCCCCCCCCCCCCAAATTTCTCTCAATTCTCCAACTCTCCAGCACCCTCCAACTCTCCAACTCTCCAAGTTTCTAAGGTTTTTAATATTTATTTCATTTTGCAATTAATTTTATTTGTAATTTATTTTATTTCCAATATATTTTATTTGCAATTAATTTTATTTGTAATTTATCTTATTTCCAATTTGTCAATTACTAAGTTTCCAATTTCATTTATTTGCAATTACTAGTTTACTACCTACTATTATTCTTCTAAGTTTCCAATTCTCTCCCAAATTTATTTTTAAATGGAAAGTGGTGGAAATGGAAGGGGTCACGGCCGTGACGGTCCTAGGCGTTCGATTTCGATGAAAGGTAAGGGTCCTATGATCAATAATCTCAGTCATAACGACACCACCTATCACGAGTATCTGCAATGCCGGGCCTATGCTGAAGGCCTAGACTGTCCTACTCCCCCTCTAACAATTTCAGAATCCGATCCCAATGACACCCCCCCACCCCCCCCAAATTTAACAAGCCAGTCAGAAAATATGCCTGATATTGATACACCTTTGGATTTTGATTTTGATCCACTAGAACTAAATGAGGAGGAAGATCTGATGCAGAAGCATAGCAAATCTGATCTCTTCATCAAACATATAAAGAAAGTTAGGAAAGAAGATGGAAGCTATGTAGTGGCTTGCAATTATTGCACCAAAGTACATAAGTGGAGCAAATCTAGAGGATATGGCACTTATCGGAAGCATATTTGAACCAAACATCCAGAAGCAGAGACCAGATCGAGGCCACAATCACAAATTCCCAGGTACGCTACTCCTAACCAACAATTATTTCGTTATACTGATGAACAAAATAGAGAAGAATTAGCTAGGATGGTAGCAGTAGAACACTTATCATTCAGTTTTGGTGAAAGGGTTGGTTTTATTAATTATTGTCGACGAGCATTAAACTCTGCTGTATGCCGTGTCCCTAGAGCCACGTTCACATTTACACTTGAAAAGATTTATGTAAAAGAAAAAAGAAAGATAGAAAAATATTTTAAAAAATATAATGGTCGTGTTACCGTATGTGCTGACATATGAAGTGACCATTGGCGATCGCATTCATACTTGGGTGTCACTTGCCATTTTATGGATGATGCATGAACTATCCAGAAACGAATTCTTGCATTTAGAGTTTTTGATGATGCACACACTGCTCAAAATATTTTTAGACAACTTAGAATTATTTTTTCAGAGTATAAAATTGAAAACAAAATTTTTGGAATTGGTTTTGATAATACTTCTAACAATACTGCTGCTATTCCATCTTTAATTGATTTATGCAAACCTTATCTTGGTGGTACATTTTTTCATCAAAGATGTGCATGCTATGTTTTAAATTTATGTGTTCAAAAAGGATTAGAAACTCTTGAACATTTTATTCTACCTATTAAAAAAGCCCTAATGTTTTTATGGAAACATTCTTCTACAATGAAAGCATGGTCAAGATATTGTAAACAAAATGGTAGACGTGTCTGAAACTAATAATGCATGTTGTGTATAATATTATCTAGAGAGGGGGTGAATAGATTTTAAACTATTATTACTGAAACAAATAATAGCACGGTGTGTATAAAACTATCTAGAGGGGGGGGGGGGGGGGGGGGGGTGAATAGATTTTAAGCTTTTTACCCAATTTTTCATATAAGTCAAAATTACGAATTTACCCATAAATAGTTTTATACACACCGTGCTATTATTTGTTTCAATTGGTATCAGAGCGGGTTCCTAGACATACATAGATGATCCTTGCTTTTTTGGTGTGTTTTGCATTTTGTGTGATTTTTGATCATTCATACATTTGCATTCATTTCATTCATTCATAAACACTATGAGTGGAAACGGTGGAAATGGTGGTGGCCACGAAGGTGCTTCTAGCACAAGGCCTCCACTTCTTACCGGTTTAAATTATTCCCAATGGAAAGGGAAGATGGAATCCTACATATGCCAAATTCATGACCATGCATGGATGGCGGTGGAAGACGGATATGATCTACCCAAGATGACTCCCGGTGGTGGAGGAGAAGAAGTTTTGAAGCCTAAGGCGCAATGGAACGCGCAAGAGTTTGAGGCTTCTAAGTGGAATAGGAAGGCTATGCATGCCATCATGTGTGCAATGGATGAGAATCAATACAAGCTTATTCAGAATACTCAGATTGCAAAAGTGGCATGGGACATCCTTCAAGTTGCACATGAGGGAACCGAGGTGGTGAAGGAGTCCAAGCTTCAAGTCCTCCAAACTCAATTTGAGCTACTTAGGATGGGAGAGGATGAATGCTTCAATGACTTCGAAATCAAATTGATGGACATTGTAAATCAAAGCCATCAACTCGGAGACCCGTATTCGGATAGGAGAGTCAAGCAAAAAATTATGAGATCTCTCCCCGATAGGTTTGAATCAAAGGTGACGGCCATAGAAGAAAATAGTGGCTACATGGATATGAAGCCAAGTGAGGTGATTGGACGTCTTCTTGCATATGAGTCTAGGAAGGCTCCTAGCACCACTACCCCTCCTAAAAAGTCTAAAGGAATAGCTTTGAAAGCATCTAAGGATGCAAAGGAGGCAAAGCATGACTCGGATGAAGACCTTGCCTTATTCGTGAAAAGGTTTAATAAGGTTATGGGGTTCAAGAAGAAGAAGGGATTTGGGTCAAGAGGACAAGACTTGAAGAAAAAAGGTTCCTTCAAGAAGTTTGAGCCTAGACAAGAGAGGACCGAAAGGAAAGGGGTCCGATGCTTTGAATGTGGTGGGATTGGTCACTTTACCCCCGAATGTGCTAATCACAATGAAAAGAAGAAGGACAAAGTGATGGCCGCCACTTGGAGTGGGAGTAGTGATGGCTCCAATGAGGAAGACGAGACTGTTAGGATTATGCTCAATAGCAAGAGTGTAATGTTGTAATTAACAATCTTTTTCATATTAATAAAGTGATTTCTGGTTTAACAAATCGTATAGCATTTATAGTTTAATATTATAATTGTCAAAGTAAATAATCATAAGGTCTAAAGACTATGAGAAAAGAAGAATTGTTCGTACATCTGGATATGTATGTGGTAGACACAATTCTTTAGTTAGTCTTGAATAATGTTCACAACTTAAGTTAAAGGTTGGGCACCTTTATCTTGTTAAAGTTGTAGAATTCTTTTGCTAGCATTTGAGTGAGATCAAATGAGATATGATGAGTCTAAATCATCGGAGTGTCTTCGAGCAAAAGGATCTAGTGCACTGGGTGCATTGAACAGGATCACAATGAAAAGCTTTATCTAGAACCGTCAATAGATAATAGTCTTTTCATTATCAGGACAATCGGAGAGTCTATCTTAATCCTGATATAAATGATGGATTTATGGTTGCAAGTGATATCATTTGAGTTATGAATAAGTACGATTATATCGCATAGTCTATCCTCGATAGTTTGGTGATATTCATTTGTTAATCGATAGAGGACTTCATTTATAGTTATGGACATCGTGGCTCCATTTAATTAAATAAGAGTATAATATCATCATATGGATGTTTTGAGGTAATTGGATATTAAATCTCAACGTTGAGTTTTCGATAGTGTCTATTGAAAACATGGCTTCTGGACAAGTCAAAATATCCAAGTTCAAAACGTGGTCATATGAGTAAATATGGTAACTTGGAGAGTTATAGGCGGTCTATGAACTCTTGGCGATTACTGATATTAATCACGAGGATACACTATCTCCTATATGATTGTCTAGGGTATGAATGAGGAGCATCTTCCTTTTCTATCTTTATTTAAGAGTTCAATTTTAGCTCTTTAGTGGAATGAGTTAAAATTAATGGATCGGACCTAAGTGAATCATTTGTTGATTGTGATTAGGTTATGTCTATTGCAGCTTAAATTTAGATGGCCCGCCAAGATCCCAATCCACACGGACTTGCATGGATCACTTGATATATTCTACCGGACCAATTTAAGGGTCCATCTAGAATTGCATTTAATATATTAAGAATACAATTTGCACATTATTTAAGTAATGGGCTGCTCAATTATATTTATATATTAATGAAAGACATGTGGGCTTGTTTCTTTTAGTAAGAATGGGTCTGGTTCACATGTGGGCTTTTTATTTAAAGTCCAATGGATTAAATGAAATAAGAAAATAATATTTTGGCCCATTTATTCAAGTGGGGCGGCAAGGTTAAGTTTTAACCTAATATATTATTTTGTTTCATTTGTTTTAATTAAATAAGAATTAATTAATTTATTAATTAATTGTTTAATTAAGAAACAAATCTTTTCTGATTAGGAAATATGATTCCTAATGTTATACTATTGTTGGTAGTATACTAAAAGTAAAAGACTTATTTGGTAAGAAAATAAATAATTAATTTTATTTATTTAATCAAATAAGAAGTCTTTTATATTTAGTCAAATAAAGGAATAAAAGATTTATGAATTCAATTAGGGTTTAAAGTCTTAAACTAAATAGGAAATAGGGTGCAATACAAACTCTTTTGGGCTTGAGAATTGCGGCAACCCTAGTCCCTTTTAGGTTGTGATTTTCGGCCACCCTAAGTGAAAGAAGAGAAGAAAATTTGGCCACCTATATAAGTGCTCTTATAGATTTCGGCCACCATAAGTTGTTCTGGAGACAATTTTTCTTCTTCTTCTCAATTCATAGAAAGCTTTTATTCTACTAAAACAAATAGGAGTGTTAGATTATTCTTTGATAGTATACTATTTGCTTAATCATCAATAAGCTGGTGTATACGATATCGATCTAGGTTCACGCGAGTTTCGATCATTAGATTGAGAACTCAAAAGTGACCGGAATAATCTCAGTCATTCTTTTGATTGTTTTTGTGACTAACAAAGAAAAGAAAGTTTGTTTTGTCCATTCACAGGTTTGCAATTCAAAGAAAAAGGGAGACCACGCTCCTAGGTGATCCACGTTCGTGCTAGGATTGAAGATCTTGCGGATTACCATCGACGTAAGTCAATCGGATCACTCGACAAAAGGTATTCTACTTTTTGGTTATTGTATATGCATGTTTAATTAATTAAAGGGTTTAAGGTTCATAAAGGAAAAATTTTAAAAGTCACTAAATCTTATTTTTAGTCTCGCTTCCGCTGCGTGTACTACGGTATTTTTCCCTACAATTGGTATCAGAGCCAGGTTGAACCCTCTTAATTAATTAACGTATATATACGTGGATCTATTTCTTTTTATTGTGATTATGCATGTTTAGAAAGAGATGGCACTCTAGGTATTCGCATATATAATTACATGTGATGTATGGATTTATATATGTTTTATGTGGATTGTTGTTGCTCGATTTTGGTCCTAGATTTTCAATGTAATTATTGTTTCGGAGTTGTAACAAGAAGGGTGGTTTATCATCGCCATAATTCCTTCTTGGTAGTTGCTAGGTTTTATTTTATTTTATTTTTTTTTATGTGCAGTATTTTTTTTATTATTACTGCAGCAGTTTTTTTTTTATTAAGTTTTAGTGCAGTATTTTATTTGTAAAAAGTACTGCAGTGAATAAAAAAAAAAAAAAAAAAAATTAATATGCAGTATTTTATTATTTATACTGCCGTAATGTATTCGGGTAATGAAGATTCGAAGACACGAAGAAAAACGAAGCAACCGGAACCGAGAACGAGCACCGTGCGCACCCTAGGAGTGGATTGGGCTGCGCATGGCAAGCCCAAGCTTGGTGGGCTGCGCACGGCAGCCCTGGGAGTCTTCATGGGCTGCGCACAGCAGCCCCTTTGTGGGGTTGTGGGTTGTGCACGCCCATGGGGTTTGGGCCGAAGGATGAACGTATGGTTGATGGGCCACCTGAAGATCTTGTGTTCCTAAAACAAATTGTAATTTACTTGTTTTTCTAGGATGGGCCAAAATTGTTGCTATTTAATTTATGCTTTAAATATTACAATATTTGTTATTGTATGATAACATGACATATAGAATAGGAGTGCCACTCATATATCTCTTTTGGTATGAACATGCATTGAATGATTTAGGTATCTAAATTGGCATCTAGATAACTTGGTAAATCATTCTATGGGATTTAATCACACGCCTTAAATAATTGAGTGGGAGAAGGTGTTTTTGTAACACCTATGGCCTCCAAGGTTGGTTGAGCTTTATTATTTATGGTAATCCCCCCAAGGGGCGTCCATGAATGGAATTTAGCAACATACTTCCTTACAAGGATAGACTAGACAATGGACTCAAACGAGATCTACTCCCCAAGGAGGGATATTCGTGAGAGAAAACTGAGGGTCGATATCTTGGTAACACACTCAATGTAATTTTATTGATATCCTCCCAAGAGTTCTTGTCAGTAAAATTGCAAGGCTAAAATTGAAAACGCTGGTTGTTATGTTAACAATTAGGTGGGACCTAGTCTAACTAGTAAATGGTGCGAACTCCCAAAGGAGGCGTAACATTTATGGGTGTTGGATCACCGTTGAATTTTATGATTGAGTTATTTATTTTCAAGATAAATATTTAAAAGTGCTTTATCATGATTATTTACTTATATATGTTTTGTTTTATTCAGAAATCATGACCCCATCACTTATGAACATCCTGAAAGATAACACTTTAACTGGAGATAATTATGTCACATGGAAAAGGAAAATTGGGTTGTTGCTGCAAAGTGAAAAACATAAGTTTGTTCTAACTACTCCTAAACCACCTGCTCCTAATAATGAATCAAGCATAATGTATAGAGATGAGTATGAGCAGTGGAAGACTTCAGATGATATGGCAAAATGTTACATTATGGCCACTATCTCTGACGTGTTGCAACAGCAGCATGAAGGAATGGAGTCCGCTGCTGATATTATGATGTCTCTAGAGGAGATGTTTGCTATGAAGTCTAGGACGACTAAGAGAGAGGCAGTGACTGCTTTTATGAATCTTAGGATGAAACCTGGACAGGCTGTGAAAGATCACATGATGAAAGTCATAGCACATCTCAACATTGCTGAACTGCATGGCGCTGAGATAGATGGTGAGACAAAGATTGATATGGTTGTCAATTCATTGTCAGATTCCTTTGATCAGTTCAAATTAGACTACACTTTGAACAAAAAGGAATACACCTTACAAGGCCTGATGCAAGATGTTCAAAGTGCTGAAAAGATCCTTGTGAAAGGCAAAGGTCAAGAGATTCATATGGTTGGTAAAGTTGCTACTGTTAAGGCCCGTCAAAAGGTCAAGAAACAACAGAAGAAAAAGCAACTTGGGCCTATCAAGAAGGACACCAAGAAAGTAACCAAGATCAAAGGGAAATGCTTCCTTTGTGGTGAAAAGGGACATTGGAAGAGAAATTGCCCAAAGTCCCAGAATAAGAAGGAAGAAGGTAATGTGAATTATCTTGAAACATGTTTTTTGGCTGATTCTACAGATTCTTGGATCATAGACTCAGGAGCCACTAATCATGTTTGTTATTCCTTGCAGGGGTTCCAAGAAAGGAGAAAGCTGAGTAAGAATGAAATCAATTTGCGCTTGGGCAACGGAACGTCAGTGTCTGCAAGTGCAGTGGGAGATATTAGAGTTTATTTGGATTCTAGAAGGCATTTAGATTTGATAGACGTTTATTATGTACCTCAATTCAAGAGGAATTTAATTTCAGTTTCTTGTTTAAATAAATTTGGATATTCGGTTACTTTTAATAAAGTTTTTATTATTAGTAAGAATGATAAAATTATTTGCCAAGGTACATTGGAAAACGGTCTATACTTTTTGCATAGAAATATCTCTCACTCGTTAGACACAGAAATAACGGAACCTAATCATAAAAGAGTAAAATTATCAACAGATGAAACCTACCTTTGGCACTTACGCTTAGGTCATATTAACCTTAATAGGATTAAAAGATTGGTATGTGACGGACCTTTGAGTGACTTAAAGGTTGATGATCTACCAACTTGTGAATCTTGTTTGGAAGGTAAAATGACCAAAAGGACGTTCTCTGCCAAAGGTGCAAGAGCCACTGAATGTTTAGGATTGATACACACTGATGTATGTGGACCTATGAGCATTCAAGCTAGAGGTGGATATGAGTACTTCATCACCTTCACAGATGATTACTCGAGATTTGGTTATGTGTATCTCATGCGACATAAGTCGGATGCTTTTGACATGTTCAAAGCATTCAAAGCTGAAGTGGAAAATCAGCTTGAGAAACACATAAAAATCTTGAGATCTGATCGTGGTGGAGAATATCTATCTGGTGAGTTTCAGCAATATCTTATTGATAATGGGATTGTTTCTCAGTTTTCTGCACCAGGTACACCTCAACAGAATGGGGTAGCAGAAAGGAGAAATATAACTCTTTTGGATATGGTTAGGTCTATGTTGAGTTATTCAACACTTCCTATTTCTTTTTGGGGATATGCTTTACAAACTGCTATATACATTCTAAACGATGTACCATCTAGGTCTGTTCCTAAAACACCGCATGAGTTGTGGACTGGGCGCAAGCCTAGTTTACAACACTTAAGGATATTTGGTTGTCCTGCGCATGTGTTAAAAGGAAAGACAGAAAAGATGGAGTCCCGTTCAGAAACATGTATATTTGTAGGGTATCCAAAAGAAACTAAAGGATATTTTTTCTATAGTCCTTCAGATCTTAAAGTATTTGTTTCGACAAATGCTAAATTTCTGGAAAAGGACTATATGAATGATTTTGTGCCTAGAAGTAGAATTGTCCTGAATGAGATGTCAGGAGATACAATTCCACGAGAGGTTACACAACCTAACCCAATTGTAAGTTCCGATCCAACACAAGATCAACAACCTACCATTCCTCGTCATAGTGGGAGGGTTAGAACTCAACCTGAAAGATACATCGGTCTGGGAGAATCAGTGGAGAATCTCCCGGACGACGATGATCCCTACACGTACAAGGAAGCTATGGAGGATGTTGATAGTCGCCATTGGCAAAAGGCAATGCAATCTGAGATTGAATCTATGTTCGATAACAAAGTCTGGTCCCTTGTAGACTTGCCTAAAGGGATAAAACCCATTGGGTGCAAGTGGGTATACAAGAGGAAAAGAGGTATGGATGGTAAGGTGGAAACCTTTAAAGCTAGATTGGTAGCTAAAGGGTATACACAGAAAGAAGGTATCGATTACGAGGAAACCTTCTCTCCTGTGGCCATGCTTAAATCCATTAGGATACTCTTATCAATTGCAGCATCTTTAGATCTAGAGATTTGGCAAATGGACGTCAAGACAGCTTTCCTTAATGGAAGTCTTGACGAAAGCATCTACATGATGCAACCAGAGGGATTCATTGAAAAGGGCCAAATGGAAAAGGTATGCAAGTTGCAGAAATCCATATATGGATTGAAGCAAGCATCCAGATCCTGGAACATAAGGTTTGATCAAGCTGTCAAAGGTTTTGGATTTATTCAGAATCCTGACGAACCTTGTGTATACAAAAGGATTAAGGGCGACAAGTTGGTTTTCCTGATTCTTTATGTTGATGATATACTACTCATTGGAAACGATGTAGGTGTATTGACATCAGTAAAAGAATGGTTAGCAAAACAATTTGATATGAAGGACTTAGGAGAAGCAAGTTTTATTCTAGGTATCCAAGTAATAAGGGATAGAAAGAATAGAACGATTGCATTATCCCAAGCTTCATACATAGACAAGATCTTGTCTAGGTTTTCCATGCAGGATTCCAAGAAAGGTATGTTACCTTTCAGACATGGAATCAAGCTTTCTAAGGAACAAGTTCCTAAGAATGAGCATGAAGAGCAATTCATGAGTAGAGTTCCATATGCCTCGGCAGTTGGAAGTCTCATGTATGCAATGCTCTGTACTAGACCAGATATTTGTTTTGCTGTTGGCATAGTTAGCAGGTTTCAATCGAAACCTGGTCCTGATCACTGGACGGCAGTCAAGCATATTTTCAAGTATCTTAAGAGAACGAGAGATAATATGCTTGTATACTCTGGAGGGGATTTGATTCCCGTTGGGTATACAGATTCTGATTTCCAATCAGATTCTGACTCCAGAAAATCCACATCAGGGGCTGTGTTTACTATTGGAGGAGGAGCAGTTATATGGAGGAGTATCAAGCAATCTTGTATTGCTGATTCCACCATGGAAGCTGAGTATGTTGCTGCATGCGAGGCTGCCAAAGAGGCTGTTTGGCTCCGCCAATTCTTGATTGACTTGGAAGTGGTTCCTAGTGCGAATAAGCAGATCACTATCTACTGTGACAACAGTGGAGCAGTGGCTAATTCGAAAGAACCAAGAAGTCACAAGAGAGGTAAACACATTGAAAGAAAGTATCATCTTTTAAGGGAGATTGTTCAAAGAGGTGACGTGACGATTACCAAAATCGCGTCAGCAGAAAATCTAGCGGATCCGTTCACAAAGGCTCTACCTCAGAAGAGTTTCGATGGGCATCTAGAGAACATGGGCTTGAGAGATATGACACATTTGCTATAGTGCAAGTGGGAGATTGTTAGGATTATGCTCAATAGAAAGAGTGTAATGTTGTAATTAACAATCTTTTTCATATTAATAAAGTGATTTCTGGTTTAACAAATCGTATAGCATTTATAGTTTAATATTATAATTGTCAAAGTAAATAATCATAAGGTCTAAAGACTATGAGAAAAGAAGAATTGTTCGTACATCTGGATATGTATGTGGTAGACACAATTCTTTAGTTAGTCTTGAATAATGTTCACAACTTAAGTTAAAGGTTGGGCACCTTTATCTTGTTAAAGTTGTAGAATTCTTTTGCTAGCATTTGAGTGGGATCAAATGAGATATGATGAGTCTAAATCATCGGAGTGTCTTCGAGCAAAAGGATCTAGTGCACTGGGTGCATTGAACAGGATCACAATGAAAAGCTTTATCTAGAACCGTCAATAGATAATAGTCTTTTCATTATCAGGACAATCGGAGAGTCTATCTTAATCCTGAGATAAATGATGTACTTATGGTTGCAAGTGATATCATTTGAGTTATCAATGAGTACGATTATATCGCATAGTCTATCCTCGATAGTTTGGTGATATTCATTTGTTAATCGATAGAGGACTTCATTTATAGATATGGACATCGTGGCTCCATTTAATTAAATAAGAGTATAATATCATCATATGGATGTTTTGAGGTAATTGGATATTAAATCTCAACGTTGAGTTTTCGATAGTGTCTATTGAAAACATGGCTTCTGGACAAGTCAAAATATCCAAGTTCAAAACGTGGTCATATGAGTAAATATGGTAACTTGGAGAGTTATAGGCGGTCTATGAACTCTTGGCGATTACTGATATTAATCACGAGGATACACTATCTCCTATATGATTGTCTAGGGTATGAATGAGGAGCATCTTCCTTTTCTATCTTTATTTAAGAGTTCAATTTTAGCTCTTTAGTGGAATGAGTTAAAATTAATGGATCGGACCTAAGTGAATCATTTGTTGATTGTGATTAGGTTATGTCTATTGCAGCTTAAATTTAGATGGCCCGCCAAGATCCCAATCCACACGGACTTGCATGGATCACTTGATATATTCTACCGGACCAATTTAAGGGTCCATCTAGAATTGCATTTAATATATTAAGAATACAATTTGCACATTATTTAAGTAATGGGCTGCTCAATTATATTTATATATTAATGAAAGACATGTGGGCTTGTTTCTTTTAGTAAGAATGGGTCTGGTTCACATGTGGGCTTTTTATTTAAAGTCCAATGGATTAAATGAAATAAGAAAATAATATTTTGGCCCATTTATTCAAGTGGGGCGGCAAGGTTAAGTTTTAACCTAATATATTATTTTGTTTCATTTGTTTTAATTAAATAAGAATTAATTAATTTATTAATTAATTGTTTAATTAAGAAACAAATCTTTTCTGATTAGGAAATATGATTCCTAATGTTATACTATTGTTGGTAGTATACTAAAAGTAAAAGACTTATTTGGTAAGAAAATAAATAATTAATTTTATTTATTTAATCAAATAAGAAGTCTTTTATATTTAGTCAAATAAAGGAATAAAAGATTTATGAATTCAATTAGGGTTTAAAGTCTTAAACTAAATAGGAAATAGGGTGCAATACAAACTCTTTTGGGCTTGAGAATTGCGGCAACCCTAGTCTCTTTTAGGTTGTGATTTTCGGCCACCCTAAGTGAAAGAAGAGAAGAAAATTTGGCCACCTATATAAGTGCTCTTATAGATTTCGGCCACCATAAGTTGTTCTGGAGACAATTTTTCTTCTTCTTCTTCTCAATTCATAGAAAGCTTTTATTCTACTAAAACAAATAGGAGTGTTAGATTATTCTTTGATAGTATACTATTTGCTTAATCATCAATAAGCTGGTGTATACGATATCGATCTAGGTTCACGCGAGTTTCGATCATTAGATTGAGAACTCAAAAGTGACCGGAATAATCTCAGTCATTCTTTTGATTGTTTTTGTGACTAACAAAGAAAAGAAAGTTTGTTTTGTCCATTCACAGGTTTGCAATTCAAAGAAAAAGGGAGACCACGCTCCTAGGTGATCCACGTTCGTGCTAGGATTGAAGATCTTGCGGATTACCATCGACGTAAGTCAATCGGATCACGCGACAAAAGGTATTCTACTTTTTGGTTATTGTATATGCATGTTTAATTAATTAAAGGGTTTAAGGTTCATAAAGGAAAAATTTTAAAAGTCACTAAATCTTATTTTTAGTCTCGCTTCCGCTGCGTGTACTACGGTATTTTTCCCTACAGAGACTTCAAGTGAAGAAGAGCTCATGGCTAACTTCCTAGCGTTTGCCTCATCTCACAAGAGCAAAAGTGCTAGTGAGAGAGAGGAAATGAGTCAAGAGGAAATTGACTCTAGTGAAGAAGGAAGTGACTCCTCTTCTAATTCCATAAAGAAATTTGTGGAGCAAAAGGTGCTTGCTAAATACCATGCTGAGTTCAATGATTTAGCAATTAAAAGCACAAGAAAGATTGAGAGGTTGAGAGAAGAGAACCTTGAACTTTCGGCTCACAATGACCACTTAAGTGAACAAGTGGAAAGATTGAAGATGAGAGAGGATAAGTTAATTGAGGAGTTAGACTTATCCAAGAGAAATGAAGAAGGCTTGAAGAGGGAACTTGTAGAAGTTAAAAGGTCCTTGGCTAGGATAGGTTCTAGCACCAAGAAGCTTGATCATTTACTTGGTGTTGGAAAGAGTCCAAGTGACAAGAGAGGTCTCAGGTTTGAAGATGATATGGAGACTTCCACTTCTAAGAAGACCATTTTTGTTAAGAGTTTGGGGAGTAAAGAAGCTTCATTGGTGCAAGCTCCTAAGAAGAAATTAGAAGTAGGACAATGCTCTAATGCACAAGTGAAGATGGGGCCAAGAAGGCAACCTCAAGCTCAACCCCCTAGGGTCCCTCAAGCCAACATTCCTCCACAAATGGCTCACAAAGGAAAGAGACCTATCATGCAACCTCAAGCTTGGAAGCAACCTAGACCGGTTCAACAACGAAGATGGATTGAACCCACTTATCCACAAAGACAAGGACAAGCTCCCATACATGCACAAAGACGAGGTATGATTCCTTTTTTCATCCCTATTTGTCACTATTGTGGTTGTGATGGTCATATTAGACCAAATTGCTTTCAATATATTAAAATGTGTAGATCACGAAGCATGATAGAAAAGAGAAAGAATAGAGCCAAGATTCATGTTCCTAGGAATAACAATATTGATTTGCATGATCCTAGGAATAGTAGAGCACATGTACCAAAGACCACTAAGAAATCTAAAATTGTTGCTAAGTGGATTAGAAAGAATAAAAATGTTTGCCATGTTGCACAAATAGCCTTGAAGGTAAATTCTTCTAATTTTTGGTATTTGGATAGTGGGTGCTCTAGGCACATGACGGGAAACAAGAGTTTCTTCGAGACTCTTGTTATAGAGGAAGGTGGAAATGTCACTTTTGGTGATGGATCCAAAAGAAATGTTGTAGGGAAAGGAACCATTTCCGTTCCCGGATTACCCTCCTTATCCAATGCTTTATTTGTTGATGGCTTGAAAGCCAATTTAATAAGCATTTCACATCTTAGTGATGAAGGATATTCCGTCTTGTTTTCTAAAGATTATTGCTCTATCCTAAAACCAGATGGACAAACCTTGTTGAAGGGCATGAGATCTAGCGATAATTGTTATTGTCTTGAAGCTAGTATTGTATCTAATCATGTGTCCATGAATGAGCAAATTGAGTTGTGGCTTGAAAGACTTGGCCACATGAATTTTAGGGATCTACGGACCCTTGGAAAGTTCAATTGTGTGCGTGGTCTCCCTAAGCTTGGGAAGAAAGCCAATGGTGTTTGTGGACCTTGCCAACAAGGAAAGCAAACTAAAAGCATGCATAAAAAGGGTAAGTATCTCACCACCAAGGAGCCTCTTGAGCTTCTCCACATGGACCTTATGGGTCCCATGCAAACTGTAAGGTTCCCATTTGTTGATCGGCTCATTTCGTGGACAACCACATGTTGGGGTTCTTTGTAAGGGTAGCTTAAGTATCGTTCTTATTGTTCGAAGCCCTTTTGAAGACCTCGTGTTGATAAGCACCGAAGGTAAATTTCTATGTGCTTACTTTTCTTTGAAGAGATTAGTTGCACACACACACTTAACATTCATTGCATATGTGTGCATTCTCTTCACTTGTCACATTTCACACTTGCACTTATTTATTATATTTTGTTGTGTGTAATTGTGTCTTGTTGTCGTGTAATTCATTTCCCGATAACTTTCAGAAACGTCCGCGCATGCACTAGAATGTGCTTGGTTTAGCGCGAGGACCGCCTATGGAGAATGCCCTTGGCTTCTCCTTGGTTTTCACCTATCTAGGTGATCGGCGGTTATTATCGGCGGCCTGGCCGTCGAATGAAACCGCCGTTTCAGTCCAGATTGGTCTGAAGTATATCTGCGGTTAAGATCGGCAGTCACGACCGCAGTTCGAAACCGCCGATTCAAGACCTGATTGATTTTTCTCTCAGTCTAATTCGGCGGTTGAATCGGCGGTCACGAAACCGCCGTTCATACCTGGTTGATTTTAATCTCTCTGTTTTGATTCGGCGGTTGGGATCGGCGGTCACGAAACCGCCGAATTAACCGCCGTTTATGCTCTGTTCTTCACGAGCTCAATTCGGCGGTCATGATCGGCGGCCAGGCCGCCGATTGAAACCGCCGATTGGCGCGTTTCTTTGAAACTTACTTAAACGACCACACTTTGATTTGGCCCCTTATATATATGCCATTTTGTCTTTAGGTCAATAAAGAGAGTTCATATTCAGAATTCATACTTAGGATATTTTTCAAAGAGAAGAAAAATTCCAAGAACTCATTTTTTATTACTCAAACACTTTTTCATGATCATCAATCATCAATCATCATCTAGCATCATCCTTGATCTTCTAGATGTCATCTTGCATGGATTCTTCATCATACTTTGCTTGGTAAGCTTTTCACTAATATCTTACATATTTTGTGTTTCTCTTAGCTAGCAATCTCAATTAATTACTTGTATGTTATTTTATATACTTTGAATACAAGTTTGAGATTAGTATGATGTATGTTTGAGAAGTTGTTTTGTGATAGCTAATTAAGTTTTGTGCTTAATCTTGATTAGCTAAACTATTTGACATGTCATTTAGTTTTGATATCTAGGATTGTTCTAATTGCATATTAATCATCTTAGATAAGCATATAGGGTTTCCCTTGCTCTATGTTGCATTTGGATATTCATATATATTCACTTAGGGTTGTATTCTCTTCATAGAGAAAGTAAGTCTTGTGTGTAGCATCCGGGATTAGGTTGCTTAGAACGCAAGCAAATTGGACTAGGTTCACTCATACCGGGATTAGGTAGGTGTGTGATTACTTCCGGGATTAGGTTGTAATCGTTTTACACATTTAGTGGATTCGAGGTTCGAGTGTGGCTTACTTACTAGCCCGTGGTTTTTCCCGTGAGGGTTTCTACGTAAAAATCAAGTGTTATTTAATTTCCGCATATTATACTTGATTTATTGCTTTATCTACTTAGGGGTAATTTTGTAATTTTGACTATCACGAAAAATTGGGTAAAAAAAAAGCTTAAAATCTATTCACCCCCCCTCTAGATAGTTTTATACACACCGTGCTATAATTTGTTTCAATTGGTATCAGAGCGGGTTCCTAGACATACATAGGTGATCCTTGCTTTTTTGGTGTGTTTTGCATTTTGTGTGTTTTTTGATCATTCATACATTTGCATTCATTTCATTCATTCATAAACACTATGAGTGGAAACGGTGGAAATGGTGGTGGCCACGAAGGTGCTCCTAGCACAAGGCCTCCACTTCTTACCGGTTTAAATTATTCCCAATGGAAAGGGAAGATGGAATCCTACATATGCCAAATTCATGACCGTGCATGGATGGCGGTGGAAGACGGATATGATCTACCCATGATGACTCCCGGTGGTGGAGGAGAAGAAGAAGTTTTGAAGCCTAAGGCGCAATGGAACGCGCAAGAGTTTGAGGCTTCCAAGTGGAATAGGAAGGCTATGCATGCCATCATGTGTGCAATGGATGAGAATCAATACAAGCTTATTCAGAATACTCAGATTGCAAAAGTGGCATGTGACATCCTTCAAGTTACACATGAGGGAACCGAGGTGGTGAAGGAGTCCAAGCTTCAAGTCCTCCAAACTCAATTTGAGCTACTTAGGATGGGAGAGGATGAATGCTTCAATGACTTCGAAATCAAATTGATGGACATCGTAAATCAAAGCCATCAACTCGGAGACCCGTATTCGGATAGGAGAGTCAAGCAAAACATTATGAGATCTTTCCTCGATAGGTTTGAATCAAAGGTGACGGCCATAGAAGAAAATAGTGGCTACATGGATATGAAGCCAAGTGAGGTGATTGGACGTCTCCTTGCATATGAGTCTAGGAAGGCTCCTAGCACCACTACTCCTCCTAAAAAGTCTAAAGGAATAGCTTTGAAGGCATCTAAGGATGCAAAGGAGGCAAAGCATGACTCGGATGAAGACCTTGCCTTATTCGTGAAAAGGTTTAATAAGGTTATGGGGTTCAAGAAGAAGAAGGGATTTGGGTCAAGAGGACAAGACTTGAAGAAAAAAAGTTCCTTCAAGAAGTTTGAGCCTAGACAAGAGAGGACCGAAAGGAAAGGGGTCCGATGCTTTGAATGTGGTGGGATTGGTCACTTTGCCCCCGAATGTGCTAATCACAATGAAAAGAAGAAGAGCAAAGTGATGGCCGCCACTTGGAGTGGGAGTAGTGATGACTCCAATGAGGAAGATGAGTCTTCAAGTGAAGAAGAGCTCATGGCTAACTTCCTAGCTTTTGCCTCATCTCACAAGAGCAAAAGTGCTAGTGAGAGAGGAAATGAGTCAAGAGGAAATTGACTCTAGTGAAGTAGAAAGTGACTCCTCTTCTAAGTCCATAAAGAAATTTGTGGAGCAAAAGGTGCTTGCTAAATACCATGCCGATTTCAATGATTTAGCAATTAAAAGCACAAGAAAGATTGAGAGGTTGAGAGAAGAGAACCTTGAACTTTCGGCTCACAATGACCACTTAAGTGAACAAGTGGAAAGATTGAAGAGGAGAGAGGATAAGTTAATTGAGGAGTTAGACTTATCCAAGAGAAGTGAAGAAGGCTTGAAGAGGGAACTTGTAGAAGTTAAAGGGTCATTGGCTAGGATAGATTCTAGCACCAAGAAGCTTGACCATATGCTTGGTGTTGGAAAGAGTCCATGTGACAAGAGGGGTCTTGGGTATGAAGATGACAAGAAGATCTCTACCTCTAACAAGACCGTGTTTGTCAAGAGCTTGAAGAAAGAAGAAACTTCATTTGTGCAAGCTCCTAGGAAGAAATTAGAAGTAGGACAATGCTCTAATGCACAAGTGAAGATGGGGCCAAGAAGGCAACCTCAAGCTCAACCCCCTAGGGTCCCTCAAGCCAACATTCCTCCTCAAATGGCTCACAAAGGAAAGAGACCTATCATGCAACCTCAAGCTAGGAAGCAACCAAGACCGGTTCAACAACGAAGAAGGATTGAACCTTTTCATCCACAAAGACAAGGACAAGGTATGATTCCTTATTTTACTCCTATATGTCACTTTTGTGGATTTGATGGTCATATTAGACCACATTGCTTTCGATATATAAAAATGTACAAAACTAGAAGCATGATAGAGAAGAAAAAGAAAAGAGCCATGATGCATGTTCCTAGGAATGATAATATTATTATGCATGATCCTAGGACATCTAGAGTCCATGTACCAAAGACCACTAAGAAAGCTAAGATTGTTTCTAGGTGGATTAGAAAGAATGAAATTGTTTGCCATGTTGCTCAAATAGCCTTGAAGGCAAATTCTTCTAATTTTTGGTATTTAGATAGTGGGTGCTCTAGGCACATGACGGGAAACAAGAGTTTCTTCGAGACTCTTGTTATGGAGGAAGGTGGAAATGTCACTTTTGGTGATGGATCCAAAAGAAATGTTGTAGGGAAAGGAACCATTTCCGTTCCCGGATTACCCTCCTTATCCAATGCTTTATTTGTTGATGGCTTGAAAGCCAATTTAATAAGCATTTCACATCTTAGTGATGAAGGATATTCCGTCTTGTTTTCTAAAGATTATTGCTCTATCCTAAAACCCGATGGACAAACCTTGTTGAAGGGCATGAGATCTAGCGACAATTGTTATTGTCTTGAAGCTAGTATTGTATCTAATCATGTGTCCATGGATGAGCAAATTGAGTTGTGGCATGAAAGACTTGGCCACATGAACTTTAGGGATCTACGGACCCTTGGAAAGTTCAATACCTCCCTAAGCTTGGGAAGAAAGCCAATAGTGTTTGTGGACCTTGCCAACAAGGAAAGCAAATTAAAAGCATGCACAAAAAGGGTAAGTATCTCACCACCAAGGACCTCTTGAGCTTCTCCACATGGACCTCATGGGTCCTATGCAAACCGAAAGTTTGGGTGGAAAGAGATACATTTTTGTATGTGTTGATGATTTCTCTAGGTTCACATGGACATATTTTCTTAGAGAAAAATCCGAAACTTTTGATAAGTTTAAAATGCTTTGTAATAAAATACAAAATGAAATGAATTCTAATATTAAAAGCATAAAACGGATTAGAAGTGACCATGGGAGGGAATTTGAGAATGCCTCATTTGAAAGCTATTACAATAGGTTAGGCATCTCCCATGAGTTTTCGGCTCCTAGGACACCTCAACAAAATGGAGTTGTTGAGAGGAAAAATAGGGTCCTTCAAGAGATGGCCCGTGTGATGTTGCTTAGCAACAATGTCCCTAAGAACCTATGGGCCGAAGCCATCAATACGGCTTGCTATATAGGAAATAGAGTTTTCCTAAGGCCCGGTACTAGAAACACCTCCTATGAGTTATGGAAAGGCAAGAGGCCAAATGTTAGCTACTTCCACACTTTTGGAAGCAAATGCTACATTTTGAATGACCGTGATCAACTTGGCAAATTCGATGCTAAGAGTGATGAGGGTATTTTTATTGGCTATGCCTTGAATAGTGGAGCCTATAGAGTTTTCAATTTAAAGACTCTAAGTGTTATGGAATCATCCAATGTCGTATTTGATGACACTAGGCTTAAGTCTAATGATCATGAGGAGGAGGTTATTTTTAGTGATGACTCTCCTTTGGAGAGGGTTGTGGTGACTCCCAATGTTGGGACATCTAATGAAAATGATGAAGTCACACAACCCACTACTAGAGTCCCTCTCTTAGACTCTAATGAACCCGCTCCATGGGTTAGAAGACTCCATAACAAAGAGGATGTTATTGGAGATGTTAATGAGGGTGTTAGGACTAGACGTCAACTTGCTAATCTTATTAGCTACACATGCTACACCTCTCAAATTGAACCCAAAAAGGTTGAAGAAGCCTTAAATGATGTATTTTGGGTTCTTGCCATGCAAGAAGAGCTAAACCAATTCGAAAGGAATGAGGTTTGGACTCTAGTTCCTAGGCCTAAGACCACTAATGTCATAGGCACTAAATGGATATTTAGGAACAAATCCGATGAGGATGGCAACATAGTGCGGAACAAGGCTAGACTTGTAGCACAAGGGTACTCTCAAATTGAGGGTATCGATTTTGAGGAGACATTTGCTCCCGTTGCCCGTTTAGAGTCTATTAGGCTTCTCTTGTCCATTTCTTGTGTGCACAAGTTCAAATTGCACCAAATGGATGTCAAGAGTGCCTTCCTCAATGGCTTCTTGCAAGAGAAAGTGTTTGTTGAACAACCCAAGGGGTTTGTGGATGCTCACCACCCCAACCATGTCTATCGCCTCAAGAAGGCACTATATGGGTTGAAACAAGCACCGAGGGCTTGGTATGAGCGCCTCACTCAATTTCTTGTTGACAATAACTACACAAGAGGTAGTGTTGACAAGACACTATTCATCAAGAGAGACAATGATGAGCTTTTCATAGCTCAAATATATGTCGATGACATAGTGTTTGGCTCCACCAACAACACCAAGGTCCAACAATTTGTTGATGTTATGTCTCATGAATTTGAGATGAGTCTTGTTGGTGAGCTTAATTACTTCCTAGGTTTGCAAATTAGGCAACTAGATAATGGGATTTTCATAACCCAAGCCAAATATGCCAAAACCTTGTGAAGAAGTTTGGTCTTGAAAAAGCCAAACATTGTGACACTCCTATGAGCACCACTTTGAAGCTAAGCAAGGATGCTAGCGGTAAAAGTGTGGACCAAACCTTATATCGTGGCATGATAGGGAGCTTGCTCTATTTGACCGCAAGTAGGCCCGATATATCATTTAGTGTAGGAGTTTGTGCTAGGTACCAATCCGATCCCAAGGAGTCCCATCTCTCTTCGGTTAAGAGAGTCATTCGCTTTGTGAATGGGACTTCCAACTATGGGATTTGGTACTCATTTGACACTAATCCTAGTCTAGTAGGATATAGTGATGCGGATTGGGCAGGAAATTGTGATGATAGGAAGAGCACATCGGGCGGTTGCTTCTTTCTAGGCAACAACTTGGTGTCTTGGTTTTGCAAGAAGCAAAACTCGATTTCCTTGTCCACGGCGGAAGCCGTGTACATAGCCGCGGGGAGTGGATACACTCAACTTATATGGATGAAGCAAATGCTAGTAGATTACGGATTCAACCAAGGTACTCTCACTCTCTTTTGTGATAACATGAGTGCCATTAATATTTCCAAGAATCCGGTGCAACATTCTAGAACTAAGCATATTGACATCCGCCATCACTTCATTAGAGAGCTTGTTGAAAATAAATGCATAGTACTTGAACATGTAGGTACTAATGATCAACTTGCGGACCTATTTACTAAACCCTTAGATGCTACTCGATTTAAAACTCTTAGTAGATCTATTGGGATATGTCTTGTGGAGTGATGTTCTATGATTGACTCCATATGGGGAACTCAAGCAAAGAGAGCTAGTTTGCATTCTTGTCACTTGCAAAAAATTTGAAATATCTTATGCCTCTTCTTTTAATTGCTTGAGTAAGCTTGGTTGCACATATGTATATATGTTTTCAATTCAATAAGTGTGAACCTTGCTTGTTTACAATCCATGTCATATTTATGTTCAAACATGCATTTTTGGACTAGGAGATGTATATAGGAAGTATGATTTGAATGACCTATGATTATCTCCATGACATGATGATTCTTTAATAACATGCTAATGTCAAATGAAAAAGCATGAAATTCATATAACATGCTCACATGAAAAGCATGAATTGATGATTGCATATTCTTAAAATTGCAAAACTTGTGTGAAAGCTTATGAGACTCAAAATGAATAAAGGATCTTGTATCCGTTCAAAGGAATTTATATTCCAAATGTCTCTCTTTCTTTATTGGTTGAACATGGCTACTATCATACGGATATCTTATCCGGAAAAATAAAAAAGGGTGCAAAGTTGCTCATGCCATGTTTCGCTTTTAAAGTTGGATATAGTTGCTCTTATATTGAAATCAATGTATTCTATATCCTTGCTTTACTCATGACATTGGTGAAATTGGTTTGAATTCCTATTAGAAACCTTTGTCATTTGCTTTGCCAAATACCATTGTATTTTGGACTTGAATGCTACATGTCTTGTATGCAAAGCATGTTTGATTCACACATTTTCTCTCAAATAAATCTCCTTGTTTCTCTCCGATTAAATTGAGATGCATAAAGTGACTTATATTAATTATACAAATCTTGCATGCTACTATCTCTCGTTACTATGAGTGACCCGGTTGGGGACTACTCCTTTGCCTATATCATGACAAAAAGGGGGAGTAGTATATGGTAAGGGGAGATGCAAATTGGTGTTGCAATTGTGCACATTGGGGAGATAACACATTGAGGGGGAGTAACCCTTTGAGGGGGAGCATTGCATTTATCATACATTGCATATATTTTGTAATGTTGTGCCTAAATTCTAAAAATGCAAATGCTTGTTTTGATATCACTTGATTAATCTCACATTTCACTTGTATTGGAAAACATAGAAATCTTATTTACAGGGCTTGATTATTCGACAAGAGATTGAAGACTTGAAGTTTTATTTTCTTATCTCTTTGTGTTGTAGAATATCATAATTGTCCCGTAGTTTCTATTTCTTTGTGAGGAATCAATGTGAGTGGTGGTTTTGTCACGAAATAGCCAAAGGGGGAGATTGTAAGGTTCCCATTTGTTGATTGGCTCATTTCGTGGACAACCACATGTTGGGGTTCTTTGTAAGGGTAGCCTAAGTATCGTTCTTATTGTTCGAAGCCCTTTTGAAGACCTCGTGTTGATAAGCACCGAAGGTAAATTTCTATGTGCTTACTTTTCTTTGAAGAGATTAGTTGCACACACACACTTAACATTCATTGCATATGTGTGCATTCTCTTCACTTGTCACATTTCACACTTGCACTTATTTATTATATTTTGTTGTGTGTAATTGTGTCTTGTTGTCGTGTAATTCGTTTCCCGATAACTTTCGGAAACGTCCGCGCATGCACTAGAATGTGCTTGGTTTAGCGCGAGGACCGCCTATGGAGAATGCCCTTGGCTTCTCCTTGGTTTTCACCTATCTAGGTGATCGGCGGTTATTATCGGCGGCCTGGCCGCCGAATGAAACCGCCGTTTCAGTCCAGATTGGTCTGAAGCATATCTGCGGTTAAGATCGGCGGTCACGACCGCCGTTCGAAACCGCCGATTCAAGACCTGATTGATTTTTCTCTCAGTCTAATTCGGCGGTTGAATCGGCGGTCACGAAACCGCCGTTCGAAACCGCCATTCATACCTGGTTGATTTTAATCTCTCTGTTTTGATTCGGCGGTTGGGATCGGCGGTCACGAAACCGCCGAATTAACCGCCGTTTATGCTCTGTTCTTCACGAGCTCAATTCGGCGGTCATGATCGGCGGCCAGGCCGCCGATTGAAACCGCCGATCGGCGCGTTTCTTTGAAACTTACTTAAATGACCACACTTTGATTTGGCCCCCTATATATATGTCATTTTGTCTTTAGGTCAATAAAGAGAGTTCATATTCAGAATTCATACTTAGGATATTTTTCAAAGAGAAGAAAAATTCCAAGAACTCATTTTTTATTACTCAAACACTTTTTCATGGTCATCAATCATCATCTAGCATCATCCTTGATCTTCTAGATGTCATCTTGCATGGATTCTTCATCATACTTTGCTTGGTAAGCTTTTCACTAATATCTTACATATTTTGTGTTTCTCTTAGCTAGCAATCTCAATTAATTACTTGTATGTTATTTTATATACTTTGAATACAAGTTTGAGATTAGTATGATGTATGTTTGAGAAGTTGTTTTGTGATAGCTAATTAAGTTTTGTGCTTAATCTTGATTAGCTAAACTATTTGACATGTCATTTAGTTTTGATATCTAGGATTGTTCTAATTGCATATTAATCATCTTAGATAAGCATATAGGGTTTCCCTTGCTCTATGTTGCATTTGGATATTCATATATATTCACTTAGGGTTGTATTCTCTTTATAGAGAAAGTAAGTCTTGTGTGTAGCATCCGGGATTAGGTTGCTTAGAACGCAAGCAAATTGGACTAGGTTCACTCATACCGGGATCAGGTAGGTGTGTGATTACTTCCGGGATTAGGTTGTAATCGTTTTACACATTTAGTGGATTCGAGGTTCGAGTGTGGCTTACTTACTAGCCCGTGGTTTTTCCCGTGAGGGTTTCCACGTAAAAATCAAGTGTTATTTCATTTCCGCATATTATACTTGATTTATTGCTTTATCTATTTAGGGGTAATTTCGTAATTTTGACTATCACGAAAAATTGGGTAAAAAAAAAGCTTAAAATCTATTCACCCTCCCTCTAGATAGTTTTATACACACCGTGCTATAATTTGTTTCACAAACCGAAAGTTTGGGTGGAAACAGATACATTTTTGTTTGTGTTGATGATTTCTCTAGGTTCACATGGACATATTTTCTTAGAGAAAAATCCGAAACTTTTGATAAGTTTAAAATGCTTGGTAATAAAATACAAAATGAGATGAATTCTAATATTAAAAGCATAAAACAGATTAGAAGTGACCATGGGAGGGAATTTGAGAATGCCTCATTTGAAAGCTATTGCAATAGCTTAGGCATCTCCCATGAGTTCTCGGCTCCTAGGACACCTCAACAAAATGGAGTTGTTGAGAGGAAAAATAGGGTCCTTCAAGAGATGGCCCGTGTGATGTTGCTTAGCAACAATGTCCCTAGGAACCTATGGGCCGAAGCCGTCAATATGGCTTGTTATATACGGAATCGTGTTTTCCTAAGGCCCGGTACTAGAAATACCTCCTATGAGTTATGGAAAGGCAAGAGGCCAAATGTTAGCTACTTCCACACTTTTGGAAGCAAATGCTACATTTTAAATGACCGTGATCAACTTGGCAAATTCGAGGCTAAGAGTGATGAGGGTATTTTTATTGGCTATAGCTTGAATAGTAGAGCCTATAGAGTTTTCAATTTAAAAACTCTAAGTGTTATGGAATCATCCAATGTCGTATTTGATGATACTAGGCTCAAGTCAAATGATCATGAGGAGGAGGTTATTTTTAGTGATGTTTCTCCTTTGGAGAGGGTTGTGGTGACTCCCAATGTTGGGACATCTAATGAAAATGATGAAGTCACACAACCCACTACTAGAGTCCCTCTCTTGGACTCTAATGAACCCGCTCCATGGGTTAGAAGACTCCATAACAAAGAGGATGTTATTGGAGATGTTAATGAGGGTGTTAGGACTAGACGTCAACTTGCTAATCTTATTAGCTACACATACTACACCTCTCAAATTGAACCCAAAAAGGTTGAAGAAGCCTTAAATGATGAATTTTGGGTTCTTGCCATGCAAGAAGAGCTAAACCAATTCGAAAGAAATGAGGTTTGGACTCTAGTTCCTAGGCCTAAGACCACTAATGTCATAGGCACTAAATGGATATTTAGGAACAAATCCGATGAGGATGGCAACATAGTGTGGAACAAGGCTAGACTTGTAGCACAAGGGTACTCTCAAATTGAGGGTATCGACTTTGAGGAGACATTTGCTCCCGTTGCCCGTTTAGAGTCCATTAGGCTTCTCTTGTCCATTTCTTGTGTGCACAAGTTCAAATTGCACCAAATGGATGTCAAGAGTGCCTTCCTCAATGGCTTCTTGCAAGAGGAAGTGTTTGTTGAACAACCCAAGGGGTTTGTGGATGCACACCACCCCAACCATGTCTATCGCCTCAAGAAGGCACTATATGGGTTGAAACAAGCACCGAGGGCTTGGTATGAGCGCCTCACTCAATTTCTTGTTGACAATTACTACACAAGAGGTAGTGTTGACAAGACCTTGTTCATCAAGAGAAACAAAGATGAGTTATTTATAGCTCAAATCTATGTTGATGACATTGTATTTGGCTCCACCAACAAGACCAAGGTCCAACAATTTGTTGATGTCATGTCTCATGAATTTGAGATGAGTCTTGTTGGTGAGCTTAGTTACTTCCTAGGTTTGCAAATTAGGCAATTAGTTGATGGGATTTTCATAACCCAAGCCAAATATGCTAAAAACCTAGTGAAGAAGTTTGGTTTAGAGAATGCCAAACATTGTAATACACCCATGAGTACCACTTTGAAGCTAAGCAAGGATGCTAGTGGTAAAAGTGTGGAACAAACGTTATATCGTGGCATGATAGGTAGCTTGCTCTATTTGACTGCAAGTAGGCCCGATATCTCCTTTAGTGTGGGTGTGTGTGCTAGGTACCAAGCGGATCCTAAGGAGTCCCATCTCTCTTCCGTAAAGAGAATCATTCGCTATGTGAATGGGACTTCCAATTATGGGATTTGGTACTCTTTTGACACTAATGCTAGTCTTGTAGGCTTTAGTGATGTGGATTGGGCAGGAAATTGTGATGATAGAAAGAGCACATCGGGCGGTTGCTTCTTTCTAGGCAACAACTTGGTGTCTTGGTTTTGCAAGAAGCAAAACTCGATTTCCTTGTCCACGGCCGAGGCCGAATACATAGCCGCGGGGAGTGGATGCATACAACTCCTATGGATGAAGCAAATGCTAGTAGACTACGGATTCAACCAAGGTACTCTCACTCTCTTTTGTGATAACATGAGTGCTATTAATATTTCCAAGAATCCGGTACAACATTCTAGAACTAAGCATATTGACATCCGCCATCACTTCATTAGAGAGCTTGTTGAAAATAAATGCATAGTACTTGAACATGTAGGTACTAATGATCAACTTGCGGACTTATTTACTAAACCCTTAGATGCTACTCGATTAAAAACTCTTAGTAGATCTATTGGGATATGTCTTGTGGAGTGATGTTCTATGATTGACCCCATATGGGGAACTCAAGCAAAGAGAGCTATTTTGCATTCTTGTCACTTGCAAAAAAAAAAAATTGAAATAACTTATGCCTCTTCTTTTAATTGTTTGAGTAAGCTTGGTTGCACATATGTATATATGTTTTCAATTACCAATTTTCGCGTTTAGTCAAATTACAAAAATACCCCTAACTAGTCAAAGCAATAAACCAAGTGTAATAAGTGCGGAAAATAGATGACACTTGATTTTTACATGGAAACCCTAATCCCGGGAAAAACCACGGGCTTTTATGTGAGCCACACACGAACTCGAATCCACTAATGGTAAAAGAGATTACAACCTAATCCTGGTATGTAACTCACAACCACTACCTAATCCCAGTATAAGTGAACCTAGTCCAATTGCTTGTGATTTACGGAACCTAATCCCGGAAGCTACATGAGACTTATTTCTCAATGAAGAGATAAAATAGCCTATATGAATATGTATGATATCCAAAATGCAAATAGAGCTAGGGAACCCTATATGCTTATCTAGGATGATAATATGACAATTAAAACACTCATAGATATAATAAGCTAAATGACATGTCATAAAGCTTAGCTAAACATAGATTAGGCAATCCTATGAAGCTATTACAATACAACTCTCAAACAATCAATACACTAATCTCAAGCTTGTATCTAAATGAGATTGATGCTCATTTAAGAAAGACATACAAGTAATAAATGAGATTAGGCATACAAGTGATAAATGAGATTGCTTGTTAAGAAAGACACAAAATATATAAGATATTAGTGAAAAGCTTACCAAGCAAAGTGTGTTGAAAAACCCATGCAAAGATGACACCTAGATGATCAAGGATGATGCTAGATGATGATTGATGCTCATGAAGAAGTGTTTGAGTAATCAAAGGTGAGTTCTTTAGTGAATTTTTCTCTTGGAAAAATATGCTAAGTAAAAATGTGATTTTTAACTCCCTAACTCGACTTAAAATGAAAGAGGCATATATATAGGGTGTCAAAATGAAGTGACAACGTTTTGATAAGTTTACAAAAAAATGCCTTGACCGCTGTTCACCCGCTCTACATAGGGCGGGTGTACAGGGGTCCACCTTGGTAATGAAGAGCAAGTTCTTCATGACCGCTCTACACAAGAGCGAAAACTAGGCGACCTAGGGGCGGTTGCTCTTGGGTTTTGAGAGCCGCTGTTCACCCGCTCTACGAAGAGCGGGTGTACAGCGGGTAAGAGCAAAAATGCCCAAACCCCCTTAGCGACCCTAGAGCTGGTGAACAACGCCCATACTTACACAATGCATCTAAAGAATAAACATGACATGGCATTAAAACCACTAGATGCAATCAATAAAATATGCAAGAAGAGATATTTAAAAAATGAATGCACACATATAAAACACACAATATACACAAAGTATGGATATGCATGGAATGTGTGTGTGTGCAACTAAATCTCTTCAAAGCAAAGTAAGCACTAGAATTTTACCTTTGGTGCTTCTTCTCTTGAGGTCTTGAGAGCCTAAGCTACCCTTACATCAAACCCCAACATGTGGTTTGTCAACGAAATAAGCCAATCAATAAATGAGGACCTTACAATCTCTCCATTTGGCTATTTCATGACAAAACCACCACTCACATTGATCCTCACAACATAATTAAAGCTACAGGATATTCTACATTACAAAGAGATATTAAAAGAAAAAAAAAACTTCAAGTCTTCAATCTCTTGTAGAACTATCAACCCTTCAAAACAAAACACAATACTTTCCAAAGCAAGAGTATGTGAGATGATCAAGTGAAAATAAAACAAGCATTTGCATTTAAGAATTTAAGCACAACAACATTCAATGCAATGCTCCCCCTCAATATGTAATCTCCCCAACATGCACATTTGCTACTTACAATTAGCAACTCCCTTTACCACATTCTACTCCCCCTTTTTGTCATGATATAGGCAAATGAGTAGTCCCCAACCGGGTCACTTATAGCAAAGAGAGATAGTAACATACTAGATATTTGTATAATCATATAAGCCACTTTATACAACTCAATTAATTTGAGAGAAACAAGGAGATTTATTTTGATAAAATGTGTGATTGATATGCTTTGCATACAAGACATGTAGCATTCAAGTCCAAAATACAATGGTATTTGGCAAAGCAAATGACAAAGGTTTCCAATATAATTCAAACCAATTTCACCATTTGTCATGAGTAAAGTAAGGATATAGAGATTTCATTGATTTCAATTTAAGAACAACTATATCCAACTTTATAAGTGAAACATAGCATGAGCGACTTTGCACCCTATTTGATTTTTCTGGGTGATTTATCCATATGATAGTAGCCATGATCACTAATAAAGAAAGAGAGACATTTGGATTGTAAAATCCTTTGAATGGATACAAGATCCTTTATTCATTTGAGTCTCATAAGTTTTTCACACATTGTTTTGCATTTATATATTGCAATCATCAGTTCATGCTTTTTCATTTGAGCATGTCCTTTGAATTTCATGCTTTTCATGTAACATTAGCATGTTATTAAAGAATCATCATGTCATGGAGATAACTATAGGTTATTTAACATGTACTTCCTATGTAGATCTTCTAGTCCAAAAATGTATGTTTGAACATAAACATTACATTGATTGTAATGAAAGCAAGGTTCACACTTATTGAATAAAATATCATATAACATATGTGCAACCAAGTTACTCAAGCTTATTAATAAAGAGGCATAAGATATTTCAAAATTTTGCATGTGACAAGTATGCAAAATAGCTCTCTTTGCTTGAGTTTCCCATATGGGGTCAATCACCAACACACATCACTCCACAAGACATATCCTAATAGATCTACTAAGTGTTTTAAACCTAGTTGCATCTAAGGGTTTAGTAAATAAGTCCGCTAGTTGATCATTTGTACCTACACACTACAAGAATAATTGCTATTCATATTAGTCAAAAACCGTTATAAAAGGGTTTTGATGACGGTTTTGTATGCGTTGTTAAATGCAGTGTAATAAAAAGTTTATCACGGTTTTCTAGTTTATGATGGTTTTTAAAAACCATCATAAATCAATAATAGTTTTTGTCCATGATATATTCTCGATGATTTACAAACGTTATTATTTTATAATGGCGTAAAACCAACATTGACAATTGACTTCCAAATACCTATTAAGAAGAGATTATATATATTATATTTATATTTATTTATTACGAGGAGATCCGGCTTTATTTTTGATAAATTTATAATAGTAAGGATCTCATTTATTAGGAAAGTAAGTGATTCTAGGAATCAAATTAATTCTCTTGCTTTTTGATCGGACCAAATATGGTACGATTTTGTACCCTTATTTCCAACTCTTTGTGCTTAATTCTCGGGCATTTCCCCGTATTTAATGTTGCAAAATCAAGTGTTTTAGGTTTATGAGGCCTCAAAGGAAATTGTGAAAAAGAAGAAGAACTTAGTATGAAAGAAGAGCATAAAGATATGAAGCAGGGCATTCTCGCCACTTGCTAAAGAAAGGTCGCCATTTGGTCACCCCAGGGTCGCCATGGCGACATACCATATTTCTCCAAGAAAGTGCATCAGGTGTGGTCGCCATTTGCATGTCGCCATGGCGACATTCAATGGCAAATGGCAACCTCCTCCCAAATTCCTCAGTATCTCCATTTGCAAAGGGCAAAAAAGATGATACTCATGGCGACAATGGGATCTCAGAATGCGTAACAGTATGTCGCCATGAGGTCGCCATGGCGGCACAAATAGCGACATTCCCGCCACATCAGCTTTCCAAGAGATTTTTAGCACAAAAATCAAGCCAGTATAAATATCCCTCTTCTCTGAGTTTGAAAAAAGAAGAAGAATATACAGAGTTTTAGAGAGAACACTTTTTACTTAGCATTTTAGACCTAGATTTTCTTCTATGACTCCCACTTCCAAATTCCTCCATTTCTAACCTTGAACTACCTTTTCCATCAAACACTCAACACCAAATCTATCCTACCTCACCAAATCATTTCTCTCTCACCATATTCTTCACCTTATTACCTTAGTCACACACCATTTGTCACTCATAACACTAGTACACAAGGAGCATCTAAGGAGGGAAAGGATTGAGCATTAAAGAAGGTGACCTACGAGTGATTTCCTCATTATTTACTCTCTTTTCCTATTTGTAACTATGTGTAGCTAAAACCCCCAATCTAGGGGGTTGGTGTTAGAAACATTTGGACTTAGGGTTGCTTGACTATATTTTAATTGAATCTCTATGTATTTTCTATTTATTATATCTTTAGATTCTTGTCACTATATGATTGATTTGTATATCAACCTATTAATCATAATCTTGCTAGAATAATCTATTATATAATCACCTTTGGAATGACAACCTTATTTGATTAAAGAATTCAATAAATAGGATGGATTATTGTAGGAAATACCAACCACAATAATCCAAACCTTGTTGTGAGGTTAATCCATTTGAGATTGGTTCTTTATGATAGTTTAAAAAGCACCCTTAATCCATTTGCAACTTCACTAATCCTCTAGCGCATCTCTTAATTGAATTCACCCACTTCTCTTATTTTAGATTGTTGAGATTCTATTTTCCCTATCACTTTTATTACTTTTACTTTATGCATGTTTTGTGGTATTTTAAACCACCCACTATCCACTTATTATGATTTATATTATCGCAATCTTAGATTAGTTAATCAACCTAACCATTACTTCATTTCCCTATGGAACGAATCCAACTTACCATTATTACGTTTCATATCCTAAAAGGGATTCCCAAGTGGTAAAACATTATTTTCCTACAAGATCACACATATATTTATATTGTTTTGATGTGCACAAACGACCTCATCACTTTTTGACCCACAATCAATGCTTAATTCCTTAATTGTTTGATTGTATTGATTTTGTGTAATTTATTACTTTTCTATCATTAGAATCACATCAATATTTTTTTTCTATATCTACACATTTTGTATAAATTTTCAATTGCAATATCAATCAATATCAATGAAATAAAATCGATACTCTTTTATTGCTTGGCCTTTGTACAGTTAAAAAAAATAGTAATAATAAAAAAAAAAGACGAACATCATAATCAAAATATACAAAACTCTATCACAAAAATTAACCCTAAAATACAAACTACTCTACTAAAAAACTATTTAAAAGTATGTGTAAATTTTCTTTGTTCATCTTCCTCAAGGCTTCCTTTTGAGTATACAGCTGCATAGTATAAGAAACAACATGAGTAAGATTTGAATAATGATTTATTGACAAAAAAAAAAAAAAAAAAAAACTCAAACTACATTATAACATCAAATCACAATTAAAACTTATTTTAACAATAAAAGAATGAGAAAAATAAAAGGAGACCGAAACAAAATATTAACGAACCTCTTGTTCATGTTGTTATCAACTTTCTCATTGAAAATAGAGAACACGATCTTCTGTTTTCCATAAACATTAAACATTCATGTTCAAAACACAAAAAGTGTGTTGAAGAAATTCATTGTTCTCTATCAGAGATTATAACAAATTCACAATTGATACATAAGAAAAGAACCGATAAAAAATAAATAAATACATAAAAAAAAAAAAAAAAATTAAGCACTCACCATGGCAAGAGTTCTTATTTTTATTTTCTTTTTGTGTAAAAAAAGAAGAATGCGAGTGAGAGAGGAGAGAAGAAAAAAAAAGTGGGAGGGGGGAGAAAGTGACGGCTATGGTGAGAAAGTGGGGAGATATATATCTTTTAAAATATGTATGATATTAACCTAAAGATATTGTTAACCATCTTTTTTGGCAAGGGACCAAAGAAGAATTTTCTATCCATGTCAAAATCATTTGATTGATGAAAGAATGAACCCAGGATCCTGAGGATCCTGCTACCATACAATCTCGGTACCCCGCTACCGCAAGATCCATAATACACAGTATCTTGATGTCGTGCCACATCGGTATCCCGGTACCCTGTACTCGGTACCCGGTATCCCGCCTGGTACCTGGTACCCCACTCCCGCTCCCGCTCCTGCTCCTGCTCCCTGTACTCCGTACCCCGTACCCCGAACTTGGTACCCGGTACCCCGCACCTAGTACCTCGCTCAGTATTCGGGTACCCCATACTCGGATCGGTCCTCTAAGCACCTCTCAACCACCTAACATAGAAGGCATCAACAAGGGAGGTCTTAATACACGATCTGTCAGATTACCAAGGAAGACCGGAACCATGCTACAAGAAAGACAGTATGCGCCATACAAGGAAGGTTAACCTTTCCGGCTATTCACAACACCATTAATGAAGATAGTCAACTCTTTAATGGCCATTCACAACGTCATTAATGGAGATAGTCAACCTAATTAATGGAGATAATCAATCGTATTGATGAAGTGGAGTCAACTCTTTCAGTTCTAAAAGGAATCACTTGATTCAAGGGAATCAATCCCACGATCTTCTCGCCTATTTCTGTGGAACACCCCGTGAATTGCTAGGTCATTAGACCGAATTTAGGGGAGTGGGTAACAAGAAATAAAACCTATATATATGACATGATATTCGATAGAAAAGGGACCCGCTTTTTCTCGAAAAAGAGACCTACGGCTTCTTCCCTAACCGGGATGAGCTTCTGCTTCCTCTTCTTTCATATCGATTTCAGAAAAGGGCCTATGCCCGCCTATAATTGTAAGCTCTCTGGAGCAATTATATTGTATTATTCTCCTACTTTTGTAAGCTCCCCGGAGCACGCCTTATTGATTAATATATAAAGAATCTCTCTCCACCGGATACTACCTAGAGGTTTTTCAGCATATGATCATACGTGATGCTTTTTCCCCCTAGGCCAGTCCACCTTCTACCATATATCAAAATCCTTCTTATCTTGCTACTATTGTACTATAAGCTTAGTCGATCTATAGAAATCAGCGGGATATCGGGCTACTGGGTATCCCGCCAACCCCGATCCATCCAGATCCGGGTCCCTCATATATTATCGAGCTACTAGGTATCCCGCTAGCCCAGGTCTAACTAGATCCGGGTCCTCCACATACTGTTAATTCTAAATTGCACCCCGGTGATAATTTTGGGTTAACACTTTGGCGCCGTCTGTGGGAACCGAACCCACGACCACATGGTTTCCTTGTCTCTACATGAGCGTATGTTTCTTTATCTCTTACATATAATCGCTATACATCTGATTTAATGCATTCCACTGCTATATTCACTATGTGTTTATACCATGATGCTGTGATATTCATGTGGTATACCCATTATCCGTATTTGTATATACTTCATGTGCATCATGACACGCCCGAATTGGGTTTATAAAATATCCCCGGTAGCGCCATAAACTTTGACGCGTCCCGGAACGATTCTATCCACGGCGGCGCTAACAACTTGGTCGGCGCACGCGGGACACGAACGCGACAGTTCTTTAAACTGCCGGTAAAAGGATGGGGCGTGTGAATTTATCCGCAAGTGCACGGATCGTTACGATCGCATAGCGGCAAGTACGGTTCGTTCCACAAGGAATTTGTGAGGTACCTTTTATCGGTTTTAATCTTATATGTTATATATACTATTTACATTATTTACAACATATTTACATGCAAGAAAAGTAAATTGTGAGGATGGCAAGTGAGCAATTAAACTAAGAGGATGGCAAGAAAGCAATTAAACTAACTAATCACTAAATTAACTAAGATGGCAATCTAATTAAATTACACTACCACTAAGGATTGTCATCTCCTTAGCAACTAATTAATCTATCAACTAAACTAACACTACAATTATCTAAATTAAATTAACTAAACTAACTAATTAAACTAATTACCATCTAATGCAATGATCTTGCAAAAGTGGTAATGAGAGATGGGATGTTGGAATATTGGTGTACAAGTGCAATTATCATATCAATTAGTTGATTTCTATTAACCTAGGATAGTCTAAAACATTTAATAAAGACACATGCATTGATAATCATTCCTACATAGTCTAAATTGTATTACATGCTTATGAATTTATCAATTCAAACAACACATATATGAATTAAAGCTCAACCATAGAAAACCAACACATATCATAGATAATATACAAAGTACACCAACTTCCCAACATCAATATTAGTTACAAAATATAACTAAGGTGAAGTGGGTGGTGAGAAGTAAATTACACTAACTAAACTAAGCTAAATTAAGATACTCCTAAGCTAATCTAGAGTATTTGTGAGCTATTTGGACGTTTGGGAGGTGGTGTTTTAGGTTAGAGAAGGAAGAATATATATAGAGAACTGTTTTGGGGAGGTTTTGGATGAAATATCCTCCAAGTTGGTCGTCTGGGCGAGCTTGGAATCTCTGGCCGGCGAGTTTGTGCCCACCGTCGAAGCTCACCGTGGAGAAAATGAAGTCGGCAGCGGGTTCCATCTTTCTGGACCGTGGGAACTTTCTAGCGGCATGAAACCGCCGAGATTTAGTGAGCTTGAACGTTCCGGTTCGCGGGAAGGAAGCCGCTGGGCTGAGCTTGGAAGCTTGGACTTCCATGGAAGTTTGGAGGACTTGGAGGAGATGGAAACCTTTGCATGGGAGCTTGAAAATAAGTCCATCCTGACCACCGTGGAGTAGGCTTCCGATCTGGGCTGAACAGTGCCGAAACAGTGGTCGGAAAATGGTCGAAAAAGGTTGACGAAACTTCCGGGTCGAACCGGGTCGGGTCGGGTCTGTCGCGGGTCATGGTGACCCGGCTGAAGGTTGAAGGAGGAGTGACGTCAGCGTGACGTCATGCTGACGCGAGCCCAGGTCAAAACGACGTCGTTCCAAAGGTGACGTGGCGGCTGACTCTGTGCCTTGCTCGGCAATTTGCAATCTGCTCCCCTGACTTCTCCCTTATTCACAGAATAATCAATAATTTCCCGAATCTTGCACTTTTACCCCTGAATTGTCCAAAATGACAATTTTGCCCCTGAACTTCCCTATTTACCTGAAACACTTATTTTATCCATTAAATACCCGGTTTTACCCGAGAAATAAGTACAAAATATATAGGAAATGTGAGCGCTAAATGTGAACAATTGGAGCGCGATCACATCACGAAAGGTGCTCACTTTGTCATTTGACGACTTTTGTTTGATGATGCAGTAAAATCTGTGTTCAATTTACTAAGAAAGTTCATTCACTGGGATCGGTGATTCTATCGGTCAAAGCCAATTAATCTAGCAAGGATTACTCTAAGTGCGAAAAACTAAATTGCATAATGCTTTGTTTTGGAAATTGTTTAATTCTAAAATTAACCTAAATTATGACTACTTGAACTAAAGACTAAAATCGAATCAAATCAAATCAAAGATCACACACAAGGAATGAATATATGGAGAGAAATACTAGGGAATCGATGCACCTTTCTTAGACACTCAATGCTCTCAATCAGTCGCAATAAACACTTCAATAGAGTTTAGGGCTTGTTTTGATAATAAACAATTAAGAACGAATCTCCTTCCCACCACTCGCACAAAGGCCATGTGTCAAGTGATGGTAACAAAATCCTTTAGAACAAAACTCTAAGCCAAATCAATGCAACAAGGCCATGCAAACATTAACTTTCAAAATCTATTAAGCTTATGATCATGGTTTAAATGGAAAAGGCCATTCACATCTAAACCCTAATCTCATGGATAAACTAAATCACAAACCCATATCAATTGAGGCCACAAAATAATATGAATAAGTAATGTAGAGCAATTAATTCAATAGACAAGACTAAAACCCAATTGATTAACAAAAGATAGACTAATTGATTACATAGAGTTGTCCAAAATTGGTTACATCAATCCCCTAATAAAGGTTTAGTTACACATCAATGGAGAGAATAAAAACATAGAAGAGATGTAGAGAAAACCCATATTTATCTTGATAGCTTCTTGGCTGGAAATCTTCTTCTTCTTGCTTCCAAGAATCCTCCAAGGATGGATGATGTGAATGAAAGAATCAATGGAATGAATGAATGTGAAAGAATGGTGTTTTTGGGTCTAATCCCCTTGTGGTGGCCCTTGGCTCGATCTGATCGTGGTTCTCTTAAATATATCTTTTTTTCTTTCATTTAGGGCTTCTGCCTTGTCCTGAGGAAACGAGGAAAGCGGATTACCGTTGCCCGTACCGCTGTGTAGGCACTTGCATGGGCAGCGGAAATCCAAAGGACAACATTCTGATATGGCTCGCTGGGTAGGCCGCTTGGGAGGCACTTGCCTCCTGAGCGGTATGGGCTGCGGTAATGCATTCTTCTTGACCGCCTAGCGTGCCGCCGATGGTGCACTTGCCTGATGAGCGGCACGGGCCGCGGTAAATGGCAAATTTAGCCTCTTCTTCCTCTTATGACTCCATCTTCTCCGAGAGACCTACAAAGGCTTAACAAACACATCAAACCACCAAAAGGACCCAAGAAACAAGCATATACATAGGAAAAACGGGCAAAATATAAGCATAGAATTAGACTGATCAAATACCCCCAAACCTATCTTTTGCTTGTCCTCGAGCAAAACCAAACATTCCTAAACTGAAAAGAAAACTAAATCCTAATAAAGCCACTTTCGCAGGGAACGCGATAGCATTGAGCACATGCTACAAGCCTTAAACCTCTAGGTGTCCCTAGTAGGAGGAGTGTTGTCTCCTGAGGGTTCTCAGCTATGACACCCACAAACATATCCCACAAAACCAATCATTCAAGATGCAATCAATTAATGCCCAGATTGAAACAATGCATGCAAAAGCCAATAGGTAAAGACTAACATTATGTCACAAATTTGAATGCATTGCTCAGTTTTAAATGAAAAGCCCAAACTCAAGATATTCTAGCATCAAAAACACTTTTGCCGAACGCCATAGATGTAATTCGCCTCGACTGTAAGCCTCACCAGATATCGCTCATATTTCACACAGAACCTAGGCAAATACACTCATCAAGCATATGCGAAAGACGTTATGCACAAGAAATTTCAAATTATAATCGCATATGAATATATCATTGAAAGAACGCTTGATTTGTATGCAAAGATCTCATGAAAAGAATCGAATCATTATGAGCAAGATAAACACACACTTCACTTCTACTTTCATAGCAAGGATAACCAGCAGATCAATTAGACTTTTCATTCGGTTGTAATGGGGCTATTGGGTAAAGGTTGCAAAGGAACGGAATGTAGGAGTTCGAAAACCTAGGATCATTCAGTGAGAGCCTTCAGTTACCTTTACGGCTTGGCGCAAGCTCTTAGGTCTTCATTGACTTTCCTTGTAAGTGGAATAATGCCACTTACCATTCATTGATGTCCCCTTAATTCACCATTCTCTTTTGCCCACTCCTTCGAGAGTAGATACAACACTTAAATCCTTTGACATGTTGTGTTCCTTAGATTCTTTTCTCTGGCACACGCAACTCACCATTCATTTTGGTGGCAAAACTTTCTTTTTCTTTCTATTTTTTTTTATTTTTTTTTATTTTTTTATTTTAACAAACAATAATACAAAACCATACAACCTTTCCTCTTTCATTTGGATTGAATGCAACTCATTCTTTATTTGACTCATATCACTTTCGCACAAATTCTTATGCAAACTCTTTAGCCTTCTTCACAATCTCAAAGCATGATCCCAAGTTAACAGGTATGGCTATAATATGGCTTACATGGGTTACAGTAAATATGGTGAAGAAAGAAAAGGCAACTCAGTGTTTGGCTTCAAACAGGGCTATGGAGCACACACACATAGGGTAGGAAATATTACAGGCCTTTTAAGTGGTTCACACACACATAGTCTAACATCACTTCCACTGGTTCGACTTACTCAAGTTCAAAGATAACATGTTAAATCTTTTATGATGAATGCTCTATAATGCTCAATGTTCAACCTATAGAGATCAAATCTAATGCTAAGAACCTACTGAGTGTTTAAAGAATAGAAACAAAATAATCCCTCATATATGTCATTTATGTACGCACTTTGGCTTAGTGAACTCACAGGGTAGTCTCCACTATTAATCATGGCAATCCAACTATGCATCCTATCCACTATCACATCAAGAGCATGTCATAAATTTTGAAAAATGCAATGTAATACTCTAAGTGGCAAGATGCTAGTTTAAACCCAGTGATTTAAGCATATCATTTCAAAATCACATACCAAAACATCTCATCAAGGTTAATACAGGAACAACAGACTCTAAAAATACTGAAAAACTTGACTCAAGACTCAAAACAACAACACACCCCCAAACCTAAACTCGACATTGTCCCCAATGTTGACAATTAAGAAAAGACAGGCATTGAAAGACAAAAGAAAAAGAAAATAAAATAAAAGTTCAAAAAGAAAATCCATAGCCTGCTAATCTCCTCCATCCGCATTTGACAGCTGCAAGATCTCGGTCCCCTGATCGGAGTCTATCTGGTCATCCTGCATCGGCTCCTCATCATTAAAGTGCAAGATCAGGGTCCGCTGGTCAAAGTTCTGCGGCTCGAGACCTGATCCATCAGCTGTAAAAAGATTCGGGTCTGGAATAGGGGTCTGAAACGGCGCTCCACTCCCACTAGCGACAGAAAACCGGCTAGTTATCATCCCGCGCAGCTCCTCTATGTTCGTCTCGATAGTGTCAAAACGAGCATCCATCCGTCCCTTTAATTGCTCGAAACGCAAATCCATGTGAGTCTGCATAGCCTGCAAAAGAGTGGTAAATGGATCACCTCCTGGCTGAGCTCCGCCTAGCTGAGCGGCATCTGGTGCCCCTAAAGGCTGGTCCTGTAAAAGTGCTGCTGCCTCAGCCTCTCGTGCCTCTCGCTCCTCCCAGCGACGTCTTCTCTCCCCATAATTTCCAATAGGAGGAAGGCCTCGAAGAACTAACTGCTGGTTCCAGTTTGTCAAGTTCATCATACTCGGGTCATGATTCTCTAACCCTGCACTCACATCAATGCCTGCCCGTCTGCAGAAAGCAGTGATCAAACATGGAAATACCATGGACTGGTCATCGTGCGCAGTAGCGTCATGAATGGCATTGAAAATCACCCGTCCAATATTGATAGGGCCACCTATCCTCAAACGAAGCAACACACGTGCCTGGTCATAAAAGATCTCTGAACGGTGCTGGGATGGCATCAGTGAGTATGTCAGGAAAAGGTTCCAAAAGGCAACATCGGCATGCGTGTCTCGCTGGTATAGCTTCACTAATGTATCCCATTCCTCCTGTCCATCCATCATAAAGCCTGCAGCCACTCTCCCTCTGTAAGGGTCAAGATCTGCAATATATTCTATTCCTCGACCGTTACTGATAGCCACCTCTGGAGCGTCAAAGTACTGATTAATGGCCTCCGGAGTGATATGGACCTCAACACCCTGCACTAAAACTGGGCCCCCAACTAAAAGCCTCTCTGGTACAGCACTAGCATAATATTCCGCCACAATCCCCCTGTTCGGCCTTGTTGAGCGTGCAACATATCCACCCCATCTGCGGTCCGCAACCATCTCTGGAACAGGCGTCTGCACCAAACTCTCAACGTCAATTCCCCTCTCAATAATCCAAGGTTGCGTGAGGAAGTTGCTAAAATGACTTTTAAAGTTAGTGTTTTGTGCCTGTTTCGGCACTGCCCTCTGTTTCCTCTTATCGGGTGTACCAACCCGAGGACACTTCCCTTGATTAGTCCGTGCCATCTACAAACAAAACACACCAAAATTAACACATCATACCTCCATTGAAAATTCGGCAGCACTCCGTTTCAAAATTCAGCTCCAAATATGCTTATCAATGTCATATAATTACATGCACCACTAAATTATCCACAAAGCAAATCCATTTAAACACAACCTATCATTCAATTCAATTCAAACATGGCAACCATTTTTCAAACAAAACATTCAAAATCTCCCAAGAACAAAGGATTTCGGAATTCCCAAAATACCATGTGAAGCACACCACAATAAGCCTAATCATGCTAAATAACTCAAAAAAAAAAAAACAAAACCCATTGATCAATAGAATTGGGAATTCCAATTCAAGCACTAACAACTCACAATCCCTTCATAGCAATGTGTATCACCAAAGCTTCATGAAATAATGCCATTGAAGCAAAATAGAAGAGAGGAGAAAGTGCATACCTTGTGGTTGAACGAGGAGAGGAAGAACCTTGGAGAGAAATTTAGAAGAGAAGAAAAGAATTTGGAGGGAAAATGAAAGAAAACAACACAGCAGCTGTGGGTCAAATGAGACCCACCAAAGCTGCGTGTAGGTTATAATCGAAAAGGGCAAAATTTTACCCTACCGCCGACCAAGCTCGCTGCATGAGCAGCGGTCCGTCCAGCGGTAAAGCACAAATAAGCTTACCTGGTGCAGCCAAATGCATCGTTTCATTTAAGCTACCGCTGTCCATACCGCTGTCCGGGTACATGCAGCATGAGCGGCATCTCCAGCAAGCCATTCCAGTGTTGTTATTAAATGATGCCCGCTGTGCAGACACTTTGCCTCTTGCGCGGTACATGCCGCGTTAAACTCCACGTGCATCAGGTCTTCATTTACCGCTGGCTATGCAAGGTCCTCCTGAGCGGTCTGGTCCGCGGTAATTCCCAAATTTACAGGTCTTCAATTTACCGCTGGCTGGACACGTGCATCTGGAGCGGTCTCTTGAGCGGTCTATCTTGGAGGAAGTCAGGTCTCCAATATACGCGTCCCATGCATGGTCCTCCTCAGCGGTCTAGGCTGTGAGCCATTCCAGTATGTTGAAGTTGCTCGTACCACGGCTCGTGCATGTGTCTCTTGAGCCGTACGGGCAACGGTAATTCCCGAATTTGTAGCCCGAACCCTTTTTCTGACCAGGACAAATAAGCACACATAAAGCATATCTGCTCAAAGCTCAGCATAACTAGAAATTTCACCTCCCTCAAACCTGGGATGAATAATACCCTTCACTAAGCATATGACTCACACTAATTACTGACCCAAATTAATCTAAAGAAAATAAACGAAATAGAAAAATGTTACCTGGGTGGGTTGCCTCCCACCAAGCGCTTTATTTAGCGTCTAGGCAAGACGTGTGAGAGCTCTACGGCTCTATAAGCACGGAATCCTCCAATCGAATGACAGTTCCAAACTCCTTAATGTAAGGCTTTACCCTATGCCCATTTACCTTGAACTTGTTGCCATTGTTCTCGTTTTGCACTTCTACAGCTCCGTGGGGAAAAAACTTGTGTTACCTTGAATGGTCCAAACCATATAAACCTCAACTTACTAGGAAACAGCTTCAGCCGGGAGTTGAACACCAGCACCTGCATACCAGGACGAAGGTCTTTATGCACTATCATCTTGTCATGTATCAACTTAGTCTTTTCCTTGTACAGTTTTGCACTCTCATACGCTTCCAAGCGAAATTCTTCGAGTTCACATAGCTGAAGTTTCCTCTCCTCACCGGCCTTGTCATAATCAAAGTGCAACTTTCTGACTGCCCATAAGGCTCTATGCTCAAGTTCTACTGGAAGGTGACACGCCTTCCCAAAGACCAACCTATATGGACTCATCCCAATAGGCGTCTTGAAAGCTGTCCAGTAGGCCTACAATGCGTCATCTAACTTCAAAGCCCAATCCTTTCGAGTGGAATTAACAGTCTTCTCTAGGATACTCTTTATTTGTCTGTTGCTGACCTCAACCTGTCCTGAAGTCTGTGGGTGATATGGTGTAGCAACCTTATGCCTTACACCATATTTCCTCAAAAGTGCAGCAAAGGATCTGTTGCAAAAATGCGTACCTCCATCGCTAATGATGGCTCTAGGGGTCCCGAATCTTACAAATATCGTTTCCCTTACAAATTTCACCACAGTTTGACTGTCATTATTCCTTGTGGCCTTAGCTTCCACCCATTTTGACACATAATCAACCGCTACCAAGATGTAACTATAACCGCAAGATGGTGGAAATAGTCCCATGAAATCTATGCCCCAGACATCAAAAAGCTCTATTATCAAATCTCTAGATAAGGGCATCTCATTTCGCTTACTTATGCTCCCCGTACGTTGGCATCTGTCGCATGCCAAACAAAACCGGAATGTATCTTTATGTAACGATTCCCAGAAGAATCCAGATTGTAACACTTTCAAGGCTGTCTTTCTTGCACCAAAATGTCCTCCACATTGTAGCTCGTGACAAAATTTCAGAACGTCTCTTTGCTCTGATTCCAGAACACATCTTCTTATAACAGAATCGGGACCAAGAGTGTACAAATAAGGGTCATCCCAAAAATATTTTTTCGCTTTTGTAATGAACCTCTTTCTTCCTTGTGAGATCAATTCCTCTAGGACTACCCCACTTACCAAATAGTTAACCAGATCAGCATACCATGGTTCACTATCCTTCACAGCCAACAATTGTTCATCCGGAAACTTCTCATGCAATGGCAATTTGTCTACCTCATCCGGATTTACCTGTACTAACCTGCTTAGATGATCAACAACCACGTTCTCACTACCTTTCTCGTCTCGTATCTCCAAGTCAAATTCTTGTAGTAGGAGGATCCACCGAATCAATCTAGGTTTGGCATCCTTTTTCTGAAGAAGAAAACGAAGGGCTGCATGGACTGAATATACAATGACTTTGGCGCCCACCAAGTACGTCCGAAATTTCTCCAATGTAAACACTACTGCTAGAAGCTCCTTCTCAGTTGTTGAGTAGTTCAATTGGGCGTCATTCAAGGTTCGAGAAGCATAGTATATCACGTGCGGAACCTTATCTACCCGCTGCCCCAAAACTGCTCCAATGGCATAATCCGAAGCCTCACACATTAATTCAAAGGGCAATTCCCAATTAGGTGGAATTATTACTGGTGCGGTGGTCAATGCACTCTTCAAAGTGTTAAAAGCTACCATACACTCCTCACTGACCTCAAAATCAATTTCTTTTTGTAGGAGCAAACACAAGGGCCTCGTTATCTTTGAAAAGTCATTTATAAATCTTCTGTAAAAACCTGCGTGCCCAAGAAACGACCTCACATCCTTCACGGATTTTGGAGGCTGTAAACTACTGATCACCTCCACCTTGGCTTTGTCCACTTCAATTCCTCTCCTTGAAATCACATGTCCAAGAACGATCCCTTGTTGTACCATGAAATGGCACTTTTCCCAGTTCAACACCAAGTTGTTCTCTTCGCATCTCTGAAGGACCAAGGTAAGGTTGTGCAAACACAAGTCAAATGAATCCCCAAACACCGAGAAGTCATCCATGAATACCTCAATGATTTCCTCCAACATATCTGAAAATATTGACATCATACATCTCTGAAAGGTGCCCGGAGCATTGCAGAGACCAAACGTCATTCTTCTGTATGCGAACGTCCCAAATGGAAAAGTGAAAGTAGTTTTTTCTTGATCTTCCGGTGCGATAGCTATCTGATTGTAACCTGAATACCCGTCGAGGAAACAATAATGACTGTGCCCTGCCAATCGCTCAAGCATCTGATCTATGAAAGGAAGAGGAAAATGGTCTTTTCTGGTAGCAGTGTTCAGCTTCCTGTAGTCGATACACACCCTCCATCCTGTCTGAAGCCTCTATGGAACCAACTCATTATGCTCATTGTGAACCACTGTAATACCTGATTTCTTAGGAACTACGTGAATCGGGCTGACCCACTTACTGTCTGATATGGGATAAATTATCCCCACTTGTAGAAGTTTCAGGACCTCTTTCTTCATTACCTCTTTCATTATCGGATTTAATCTCCTCTGAGCCTCTCTTGACGGTCTAGACTCTTCTTCGAGAAATATCTTGTGCATGCAAATTGTTGGACTGATTCCCTTGATATCTTTAATTGACCATCCTATAGCTGACTTGTGTTTCTGTAGAACCCCGATGAGCCTTTCTTCTTCATTACTCTGCAACTTTGAAGCAACAATCACCGGGTATGTCTCATTCTCACTTAGATACACATACTTCAGAGTTGTTGGTAACTCCTTGAGTTCCAACTTTGGTGGTGGATCATTGGCAAAACTGACAGTTGAAACTTGGAAGTCTTCAACTTCTTCTTTAGCTAGTTCAGAGCTATCTTCAGTCTTGTCGTCTTGATCATTCCAATCCCAATCCGCCAAATCCTCATCCTTGAATATTCCATCAACCCCGGGGTCTAAAACCTCGATGAATGAACAATCATCAGCTCCGGCGAGATATGATGATGCTTCAAAAAGTTTGAACTCCACTGTCTCATCTAACACTGTCATTGAAAGTTTTCCATTCTGCACATCAATAAATGTCTTTGCTGTGGCCATGAACGGTCTACCCAGAAGAACAGGTCTCATGTTAGTCTCTTTACTCACATCCACCATGTCTAATACCATAAAATCAGCTGGAATAATAAGTTTCCCAACTTGGACCAGTACATCTTCAACATTCCCTCTTGGATATCTTATTGAACCATCTGCTAACAAAATTGACATTGTTGTAGGCTTCAACTCATTCAACCATAACTGCTTGTAAATGGAATAAGGCATCAAATTAATACTGGCACCTAAATCTAACATTGCTCTTTCAAGTTGGGTACCTCCTACTGTGATATTGATGCAAAAACTGCCCGGATCTTTCAGTTTGGGAGGAAGTTCCTTTTGCAAAACTGCACTAGCACTGCCAGCTATGTATTCCTGATGATTCGGCCCGAACTTCTGCCTGTTGGTGTGAAGGCTCTTGAAAATTTTTGCATATGCAGGCATCTTTTCTATCATTTCGAGTAAAGGCAAGTTCACATATACCTTGGAAAGAACATCAAAAATCTCTTTGAACGCCTTACTTAGCTTGTCCCTTTTAAGTCTCCCAGGAAAAGGAATTGGTGGAACATATGGAGGGGGTGGAATATAAGGGTCTGACGATTTGTGTAAAACCGAGGTCTTCTTTGGTGGTGGATCTACCACTACCTCTTCTTCTTCTCTAACCTCCTTCTCTCTCACCTCTTCTGATCCCCTGGTGTCCTCTTTCTTTTGCCCTCTAACAACTTCAGTGTCTAACACTCGCCCACTTCTCAACACAGTCAATGCCTTGGCTTGTTTTGATTGACTAGGAAACCTTCCTGGTTCATTCTTGCGAACTGCGTCAACTATTTGCCCCATCTGTGTTTCTAAATTTTTAATGGATGACTCAACATTGTTAAATCTCTGATTTGTATCACGTGAGAAGTGCTTTGTATTCTCAGCCAGGGATGTCACAATATCCTCTAAAGATATCTTCTTCGGCTGATAGGTGGTACTGTCTCTATTTGCAGCATTGTTCCATTGTTGAGGTTGACTATTGGAACCTTGACCTTGGTAATTGCCTTTGTTGTACCCTCCTTGATTTGTTCCCTGAGTGTTCTGTTGAATGAGCTGATGACTATTTAGAGCAGTGTTAAGGTCAGAATAAGATATATTTGAGTGGTTACGCCATCCAGGATTGTAGGTGTTCAAGTAAGGATCGTTTCTTCCTCTTTGGTAATTGAAAGCTTGAACCTCCTCTGTCTCAAATGGTATCCCATCTCCATCTTGCACTGAGTTCACCCCTAACTGCTGTTGAGTCCTATTCGAGTTTTGGGCCATCATAGCTTGTACTTGCTTAGCTAGATTTGCCATCTGAATTTCCACCCCAGTTGTCTGGTTGACCTCATACTTTCCTCCCTTTCTGACAGTTGAACTTCTATGCTGGGAGTTTAGAGCCAAAGTTTCATAGATCTCAGCAATCTCTAAAGCAGATTTTCTGGTGATGATACCCCCATAAGCGTTGTCAACAATGGCTTGTGTGAAAGGTGTCAATCCATCATAAAAAGTGCGGACTTTGTATTCTTCTGTCACCATGTGAGGGGGAATTTGATCTAACAGCTCCTTATATCGCGACCATGCTTCATGGAACGACTCACCATCTTCTTCACCGAAACTAGCTATCTTGATCCGGACTTCTTTTGCTTTTGAAACAGGGAAAAATCTGTTGAAGAATGCAGTGCACACGTCAACCCATGATCTCAAAGATCCTGCCCTTATTGAATTGTACCACTTAACGCCCTTGTCCTTCAAACAATACCGAAAACACCTCATCCTTAATTGCTCTTCTGTTAATCGGCCTATTGGGAAATGCTCTATAGTAGCTTGATAGTCCTTCATAAACTGGAGGCAGTCTTCTGTTGCCAAACCGTGAAAAGATGGCAGCATATTTAAATGGCTACTCCTCAACTCATAACTCCTGGCTACAGCATCTAACACAATCGGCTGAGGTTGGTTTCCCAGCATAGGCTGTCCAGACTCTCTCATTATTCTGATATCATCTTCTAGTGCACGTCTTGGAGAACCCGGTGGACTGTCTCGAATTCCCTGTCTATTTTGAACACCTTGTTCATCATGAACCTCTCTTTCAGCTCGAATAACCCGGTCACGTTGCTCACTGTGATCGCCCATGTCCTCAACCAAAGGATCTAACTCTTCGAACTGTCTGTCTGTCCGGCCTACTCAGTCAATCTTGTCGTTAGCAGGGATCAGAATACCTCCAAGCGAACGACGTCCGTTCATACACCTGTAAAACCTGAAACACCAAAAACACAACTACCACGAGATAAAAAAAAAAAACAAAAGAAAAACTAAAACTAAAACAAAGTATAATGACACACACTACCTAACTTAACTAACTAGATTCAACTAATAGAATCTATACCAATCCCCGGCAGCGGCGCTAAAATTGATGCAGTAAAATCTGTGTTCAATTTACTAAGAAAGTTCGTTCACTGGGATCGGCGATTCTATCGGTCAAAGCCAATTAATCTAGCAAGGATTACTCTAAGTGCGAAAAACTAAATTGCATAATGCTTTGTTTTGGAAATTGTTTAATTCTAAAATTAACCTAAATTATGACTACTTGAACTAAAGACTAAAATCGAATCAAATCAAATCAAAGATCACACACAAGGAATGAATATATGGAGAGAAATACTAGGGAATCGATGCACCTTTCTTAGACACTCAATGCTCTCAATCAGTCGCAATAAACACTTCAATAGAGTTTAGGGCTTGTTTTGATAATAAACAATTAAGAACGAATCTCCTTCCCACCACTCGCACAAAGGCCATGTGTCAAGTGATGGTAACGAAATCCTTTAGAACAAAACTCTAAGCCAAATCAATGCAACAAGGCCATGCAAACATTAACTTTCAAAATCTATTAAGCTTATGATCATGGTTTAAATGGAAAAGGCCATTCACATCTAAACCCTAATCTCATGGATAAACTAAATCACAAACCCATATCAATTGAGGCCACAAAATAATATGAATAAGTAATGTAGAGCAATTAATTCAATAGACAAGACTAAAACCCAATTGATTAACAAAAGATAGACTAATTGATTACATAGAGTTGTCCAAAATTGGTTACATCAATCCCCTAATAAAGGTTTAGTTACACATCAATGGAGAGAATAAAAACATAGAAGAGATGTAGAGAAAACCCAGATTTATCTTGATAGCTTCTTGGCTGGAAATCTCCTTCTTCTTGCTTCCAAGAATCCTTCAAGGATGGATGATGTGAATGAAAGAATCAATGGAATGAATGAATGTGAAAGAATGGTGTTTTTGGGTCTAATCCCCTTGTGGTGGCCCTTGGCTCGATCTGATCGTGGTTCTCTTAAATATATATGTTTTTCTTTCATTTAGGGCTTCTGCCTTGTCCTGAGGAAACGAGGAAACGAGGAAAGCGGATTACCGCTGCCCGTACCGCTGCCCGTACCGCTGTGTAGGCACTTGCATGGGTAGCGAAAATCCAATGGACAACATTCTGATATGGCTCGCTGGGTAGGCCGCTTAGGAGGCACTTGCCTCCTGAGCGGTATGGGCTGCGGTAATGCATTCTTCTTGGCCGCCTAGCGTGCCGCCGATGGTGCACTTGCCTGATGAGCGGCACGGGCCGCGGTAAATGGCAAATTTAGCCTCTTCTTCCTCTTATGACTCCATCTTCTCCGAGAGACCTACAAAGGCTTAACAAACACATCAACCCACCAAAAGGACCCAAGAAACAAGCATATACATAGGAAAAACGGGCAAAATATAAGCATAGAATTAGACTGATCATTTGATGTGGAGCAAATATGATGTATGGTGTTCCTAGTGGAGCTGGTATCTTATGCTGCCCCGATGCAGCAAGTCTGCTCATATACTTGTAGAGCTCCTCTACAGCCGCTCATCTACTGGTATATCTCATATAGAGCAGATCCACCCCAGTACGCCTAAAGCTCCTATGCAGTAGAGTTGTACCTCTCTTGCTTCTTACAGAAGATTCACTCCGCTACCGGTAGATCTCATATCCAGCAGATCCATTCCGGTACACCTAAAGCTCATATGCAGTAGAGTTGTACCTCTCCTGCTTCCTTACAGAAGATTTACTCCTCTACCGGTAGATCTCATATCCAGCAGATCTGTTCCGGTATACCTAGAGCTCCTATGCAGCAAACCTGTACCTCTCCTGCTTCCTTACAGAAGATTTGCTCCACCACCGGTAGATCTCCTATCTAGCAGATCCGCCCCGGTACTCTAAGAGCTTCTATGCAGCAGAGTTACACCCATCCTGCTTCCTTACAGCAGATTTACTCCGGCACCGGTAGCAGATCAACACGTACACCCGGAAAGCCAACTCAACTCTGTGATCGTAGGAGCAGCACGATTGATAGAAGGCCAGTGGCTCCTCACTTCTTGTACTGGGCCGGACAACGCCCTTGTGAGCCATTGTGGTTCCGATTCTTTTCAGCATGGTCCAGAGCCTCATTTCAGTTGCTGGAGACTTCCATGATCCCAAGCATGCTTCTGGACCAGTACCATGCTGGTGGCTCCTCTCATTTTATATCGAGCCCTTCAACACCCTAGTAAGCCACCAAAGTCCCGATCCGTTCGAGGAGAACCCAGAGGCTTCCAACATTTGCTAAGGCCTCCTACATGCCTAAGCAAGCCTCTAGAGTAGCAGCACCACAGCCAGACTAGTGGCTTCTCACTTTTGTACCGGGCCGAACAACGCCCAAGTGAGCCACATATGATCCCGATTCGTCCGAGTGGAGTCTAGAGCCTCGTTTCAGTTGCTGGGTACTTCTTGATTACCTAGCAAGCCTCTGGACCAGCGTAATGTAGGAGGTTCCTCACTTTTGTACTGGGCCAGACAACGCCCAAGTGAGCCACCTACAATCCTGATTTGTCCGAGCAGAGTCCAGAGCCTCATTTCAGTTGCTGGGTACTTTTTGATGACCTAGCAAGCCTCTGGACCAGCATGATGTAGGAGGCTCCTCACTTTTTGTACTAGGCCGGACAACGCCTAAGTGAGCCACCTATGATCCAGATTCGTCCGAGTGGAGTCCAGAGCCTCGTTTCAGTTGCTGGGTACTTCTTGATGACCTAGCAAGCCTCTGGACCAGCATAACGTAGGAGGCTTCTCACTTTTGTACCAGGCCGGACAACGCCCAAGTGAGCCACCTACAATCCCGATTTATCCAAGTAAAGTCCAGAGCCTCATCTCAGTTGCTGGGTACCTCTTGATGACCTAGCAAGCCTCTGGACCAGTATAATATATGAGGCTTCTCACTTTTGTACGGGGTCGGACAACGCCCAAGTAAGCCACATACGATCCTGATTCGTCCGAGTGTAGTCCAGAGTCTCATTCAGTTGCCGGGTACTTCTTGATGACCTAGCATGCCTCTGGACCAGCATCGTGTAGGAGGCTCCTCACTTTTTGTACTAGGCCGGACAACGCCTAAGTGAGCTACCTACGATCCAGATTCGTCCGAGTGGAGTCCAGAGCCTCTTTTCAGTTGCTGGGTACTTCATGTTGACCTAGCAAGCCTCTGGACCAGCATAATGTAGGAGGCTTCTCACTTTTGTACCGGCCGGACAACGCCCAAGTGAGCCACCTACGATCCCGATTTGTCTGAGTGGAGTCCAGAGCCTCGTTTCAGTTGCTGGGTACTTCTTGATGACCTAGCAAGCCTCTGGACCAGCATAATGTAGGAGGCTCCTCACTTTTGTACCGGGCCGGTCAATGCCTAAGTGAGCCACCTACGATCCAGATTCGTCCGAGTGGAGTCTAAAGCCTCGTTTTAGTTTCTGGGTACTTCTTGATGACCTAGCAAGCCTCTGGACCAGCATAATGTAGGAGGCTTCTCATTTTTGTACTAGGCCGTACAACGCCTAAGTGAGCCACCTACGATCCAGATTCGTCCGAGTGGAGTCCAGAGCCTCGTTTCAGTTGTTGGGTACTTCTTGATGACCTAGCAAGCCTCTGGACCAGCATAATGTAGGAGGCTTCTCACTTTTGTACCGAGTCGGACAACGCCCAAGTGAGCCACCTATGATCCCAATTTGTCCGAGTGAAGTCCAGAGCCTCGTTTTAGCTGCTGAGTACTTCTTGATACCCTAGCAAGCCTCTGGACCAGCATCATGTAGGAGGCTTCTCACTTTTGTACCGGGCCCCTCAACGCCCTAGTAAGCCTCCTAGGTTACGGTTCGTCCGAGTGGAGTCTAAAGCCCCATTTCAGTTGCTGGGGACTTCTAGGATCCCAAACATGCCTCTAGACCAGTACCATCAAAGGAGGACTAGCAGTTCCTGATTTCTTATGCCAGGCCACTCAACGCCCCAGCCCCTAGACCATCTGTTATACTTGGGGACTGAAAGCTCACCATTCTCTCTCGCAATCCCCAAAGGAAGGACGATGACCCCTACATTCAGAGATTTGATCGGGTTACCGATCTATGATAAAAGCACCAAAAGACCGGGATTTCTTGTGTAGAAATACCTGATGCCCTGGACCAGGATAACCCCTCTAGGAAGATCGCCATAACGAGCCAGAAGGGTTATATAACACTTCTGATACCCTAGACCGGGTTAACCCCTCCAGGAGGATCTCCATTACTGAATCAAGACCAAGAGGGTTATATAACACTCTTGATGCCCTGGACCGGGTTAACCCCTCCAGGAGGATCTCTATTCCTGAATCAAGACCAAGAGGGTTACATAACACTCTTGATGCCCTGGACCGAGTTAACCCCTCCAGGAGGATCTCCATTACTGAATCAAGACCAAGAGGGTTACATAACACTCTTGATGCCCTGGACCGGGTTAACCCCTCTAGGAGGATCTCCATTACTGAATCAAGACTAATAGGGTTCCATAGCACTCTTGATTCCCTGGACCGGGTTAACCCCTCCAGGAGGATCTCCATTACTGAATCAAGACCAGAAGGGCTACATAGCACTCCTGATGCCCTGGACTAGGTTAACCCCACTAGGAGGATCTTCATAATTGATCGCCTCAAGACCAGGAAAAGACATATGGCATTCCTGCTGCCTTGGTCGGGGAATACCCTTCCCCAGTAAGGATCTGGTGCATAAGTGCTTAAATGGTATAGTTGCCAGCCAGACTAAGGATGCAGAGTCATCCTCCAAACCAGGAGAGCCTATACGGCAATCCTGAAGCCTCGGTTGGGGAATACCCCCCTCTAGGACATATCGCCTAAGGACCAGGATCCCCCAGTAGGATGCCTGGTGCCAAAGATTCACCAAATGGAAGACCATGAGAGCATATACGGCACTCCTGAAGCCTCGGACAGGGAATACCTCTCTCTAGGACGGATCGCCTAAGGATCAGGATCGCTTATCGGGATACCTCATGCCATAAATTCGTTATATGAAGAACGGGTGCTTAAGTGACCTCAGTTGCCTACCAGAACCTTTTCACCTAAGCACCAAGACTCCTGATGCTGGAATATCTAGTACATTGGATCGCTTAAGCCAAATATGCTAGGAACGGTTTTCATTTCAAGTGATGATTACTAGTAAGAAAGAGAAAAATTCTTCATGCATTTCGGATCCTGACTCCAACCCCAACTAGGTACCGATGTTCAAGTCAGGGGGGACTTCTGTTAACCATCTTTTTTGGCAAGGAACCAAAGAAGAATTTTCCATCCATGTCAAAATCATTTGATTGATGAAAGAATGAACCCAGGATCCTGAGGATCCCGCTACCATACAATCTCGGTACCCCGCTACCGCAAGATCCATAATACACAGTATCTTGATATCGTGCCATATCGGTATCCCGGTATCCTATACTCGGTACCCAGTATCCCGCCTGGTACCCGGTACCCGTTACCCCGCTCTCGCTCCCACTCCCACTCCCACTCCCACTCCCACTCCCTGTACTCCGTACCCCGTACCTCGAACTTGGTACCTGGTACCCCACACCTAGTACTTCGCTCAGTATCCGGGTACCATATACTCGGATCGGTCCTCTGAGCACCTCTAAACCACCTAACATAGAAGGCATCAATAAGGGAGGTCTTAATACACGATTTGTTAAATTACCAAGGAAGATCGGAACCATGCTACAAGAAAGACAGTATGCGCCATACAAGGAAGGTTGATCTTTCCGACCATTCACAATGCCATTAATGAAGATAGTCAACTCTTTAATGGCCATTCACAACGTCATTAATGGAGATAGTCAACCCAATTAATGGAGATAATCAACCGTATTAATGAAGTGGAGTCAACTCTTTCAGTTCTAAAAGGAATTACTTGATTAAAGGGAATCAATCCCACGATCTTCTCGCCTATTTCTGTGGAACACCCCGTGAATTGCTAGGTCATTAGACCGAATTTAGGGGAGTGGGCAACAAGAAATAAAACCTATATATATGACATGATATTCAATAGAAAAGGGACCCGCTTCTTCTCGAAAAAGAGACCTACGGCTTCTTCCCTAACCGGGATGAGCTTCTGCTTCCTCTTCTTTCATATCGATTTCAGAAAAGGGCCTATGCCCGCCTATGATTGTAAGCTCTCTGGAGCAATTATATTGTATTATTCTCCTACTTTTGTAAGCTCCCCGGAGCACGCCTTATTGATTAATATATAAAGGATCTCTCTCCACCGGATACTACCTAGGGGTTTTTCAGCATATGATCATACGTGATGCTTTTTCCCCCTAGGCCAGTCCACCTTCTACCATATATCAAAATCCTTCTTATCTTGCTACTATTGTACTATAAGCTTAGTCGATCTATAGAAATCAGCGGGATATCGGGCTACTGGGTATCCCGCCAACCCCGATCCATCCAGATCCGGGTCCCTCATATATTATCGGGCTACTAGGTATCCCGCCAGCCCAGGTCTAATTAGATCCGGGTCCTCCACATACTGTTAATTCTAAATTGCACCCCGGTGATAATTTTGGGTTAACAGATATGATGTGGACAAACCTATGATATTAACTTGTGTCCACTTATTTCAATGACACATATAAAAAACGTTATACCAAATAAAGTAATTAAAAAAAAAATCAAAATGACATGTTGATGGTTTTAAAAGAAAAATTGACAGAATTTTTATTTAAAAAAAATCATCTTTTTTTAAAATATTTAATATGTTGTAATATTTCAATCTAAGTTATTAATATTTCACTACAAAAAAGAGATTGCATGACTACTTGTACTTTGTTGATTTTATTTTATATCGTAAAGTATTACGTGATACAAATTTGTGAGATTAAGAATTTAAAATTATTGTTTAGTATAATTCTACAAATAAAATAAACATCTTTCTTTATCACACTAAAAAATAATGTGATTATTACGCATAAAATGTGATAAGTTGATCACCGTTAATTAAATTCGTGATAACTTGATTACGGTTATGATAATGTGTGACAACTTGATCACGGTTATGAAAATGTGTGATAACTTGATTATGGTTAATAAAAATTGTGATCCAATTATGACATATTTAAAATAACAGTGATACTTTTATGTCAGTTTTAAAATACGTCATTAACATATGACGGATTAAAAAGACTATTATAACTTGATCACGGCTAATAAAAACCATGATAAAATTGCGTGATAAAAGCCTATTTTTCTTGTAGTGACATGTTCAAATACAATGCATTTATTTTCAACAAGCTTCTAATGAAGTGATGGCGGATGTCAATATGCTTAGTCCTAGAGTGTTGTACCGGATTCTTGGAAATATTAATAGCACTCATATTATCACAAAAGAGGGTAAGTGTACCTCCCCGCGGCTATGTACTCGTACTCGGCCGTGGACAAGGAAATCGAGTTTTGCTTCTTGTAAAACCAAGAGACCAAGTTGTTCCCAAGGAAGAAGCAACCGCCCGATGTGCTTTTCCTATCATCGCAATTTCCTGCCCAATCCGTATCACTAAAGCCAACAAGACTAGCATTAGTGTCAAAAGAGAGCAAATCCCATAGTTGGATGTCCCATTCACATAGCGAATGATTCTATTTACTGAAGAGAGATAGGACTCATTTGGATTCGCTTGGTATCTAGCACACACACCCACACTAAAGGATATATCAGGCCTACTTGCGGTCAAATAAAGCAACTACCAATCATGCCCCGATATAACGTTTGTTCCACACTTTTACCACTAGCATCCTTGCTTAGCTTCAAAATGGTACTCATGGATGTATCATAATGTTTGGCATTTTCAAGACCAAACTTCTTCACTAGGTTCTTAGCATATTTGGCTTGGGTTATGAAAATTCCATCATTCAATTGCCTAATTTACAAACCTAGGAAGTAACTTAGCTCACCAACAAGACTTATCTCAAATTCATGAGACATAACTTCAACAAATTATTGGACTTTGGTGTTGTTGGTTAGGCCAAATACAATGTCATCAACATAGATTTGAGCTATAAATAACTCATCTTTGTTTCTCTTTATGAAAAAGGTCTTGTCAACACTACCCCTTGTGTAGTCATTGTTAACAAGAAATTGGGTGAGGTGCTCATACCAAGCCCTCGGTGCTTGTTTCAACCTATAGAGAGCCTTCTTGAGGCGATAAACATGGTTGGGGTGGTGTGCATCCACAAACCCCTTGGGTTGTTCAACAAACACTTCCTCTTGCAAGAAGCCATTGAGGAAGGCACTCTTGACATCCATTTGGTGCAATTTAAACTTGTGCACATGATGAGGTCGTTTTGGTACTCAACAAAATGATGTTTTTATGTGTTCATTTAGAAAACCAATTTTACCATTAGAAAATCCTTTTAGGATGTAAAGATTAGTAAAACGGTAAGTAAGGATTCGTTCCACAGGGATTAGGTTAGATTAATCAATTTGTGATATACTCTAAGTTAGTCTAATCTAGGTGCATAAAACATAAATCATATTTTTGGTTTTTGATTGATTAAGATATAATAAACTAGAAAAGTAAATAACAATAATATAAAGAAATTAAATAGATAGAAATCCAACATCAACAATACTAGATAGGAGAATGGTCTTAACAATTAATAATAGGTATTAGGGATTTAATTACACATAGTTACAATCAAATAAAAAGAAAGTAATAAATAAGGAAATCACCCGTAGGTCACCTTCTTTAATGCTCAATCCTTTCCCTCCTTAGATGCTCCTAGTGCAAAGAGTGGGAGAAGAAGATGTGTCTAGATAGGTAGAGTCATATGGAGAGTGACAAAGGAAATGGGTGGAGAAGATGGGAAGAGAGGAAGGATTTAGGTGAGGTAGTCTAGTTGTTTGTTGATGAGATTGGAGAGGAGAAATGGGTGGATTAGGAATGGTGGAAGAAGAAATTTCTTGCTTGAACAAGTGTATTTTCAAAGGAGAAAATATGATGAATTTATAGTGAATTCAAATCAGGTCACAAGTGGATAATTACCAAAAGACCCCATGTTCTTGTTAAATTTCCATTTTGGCCCCTCAAAGGGGTGCATTGTGTAATATTCACACCAATGAGATTTGAATACAGTAGAGGTCGCTGTGAGGCTTCAATGGCGACGCAAAAGAGCGACACTGGAGCGAAGTAATCAGGTCCAGAACAAGTCCCTGTCGCCATGGCGACGTTGAACGGCTAAATGGTGACAAAGGGCGACACCGGCGAGTAAAATGAGGAGGTCGTGATCAGCTGATCGGTGGTTTGAAGGGTAGAAAAGTGGACGACCAGCCTTGCATCTTTTTCACCGTTCGTCTGGAGTAGAGTTTGGTCGGAGATGGGGGCGGGATGGCTGATTTCCGATAACTGGAAGGAGGTAAGGGTTTGGTCGGCTATTAATGGAGGTAGGAGCTGAAGGTTGAAGAAGAGATTGGTGAAGATGGGGTGTATTCAACAATCAGGCTGGGTGCACACAGCAACCACTAAACACACCGTTTTGGGCTACTCTTCACATTGGGTAGCTGACTTGGGCCTGAGCCCAATCTTAGTCTGCTCTCCTTCTTTAAAACGCACCATTTTGGATAAGTTCTTTGTAGGCTGTTGTTTGGGCTTTAAGTTTGGGCCATGCCTGCTTGCCCACCAAGTTGAAACACACCGTTTCACTTAACAGGTGACGTGGCCCTTCGCCTGATTCACTTGGAAAATTACAGAAAGCTCCCCTACTCTCTTCCAACATTGCAAAAACTTGAAACTTCTCCTTATGTTTTACGCTTTTGCCCCCAGTTTCTCCAAATTACTAGAATGCCCTTGAACTTTGTAAATACCTGAAAATACTTAATTAACAGCATTAAAAGACGGGGAAATGCCCGAGAATAAAACATAAAGAATATGAAATAAGGGTACAAAATCATATCATATTTGGTCTGATCAGCACACAAGAAAGGGACAAGAGAAGCCTAATAGACTCTAAACGGGCAACGGAAGCAAATGTCTCCTCAAAGTCAATACCCTTAATTTGAGAGTACCCTTGTGCAACAAGTCTAGCCTTGTTACGCACTATGTTGCCATCCTCATCGGATTTGTTCCTATATATCCACTTGGTGCCTATTGTAAGAATTCCCATTCATTGATTGGCTTATTTCGTGGACAAACCACATGTTGGGGTTTGAATTGTAATGGTAGTTTAAGTGATTAAGGATCAAGCTCAAAGACCCTTTCAAGACCTCAAGGTGACAAGCACTCCAAAGGTATATCTCTAGTGCTTAGTTTCTTTGAAGAGATTTAGATTGCACACACACACTTAACATACTTGCATTTGTGTGGATTCTCTCCACATGTCACATTTCACACTTGCACTTTGATTGTTGTATCTTGCTATGTGTTTTTTGTGTCTTGTAATTCGTTTCCTGAATATGTTTGGAAACGTATGTGTTTGCACAAATGTGTACTTGGTTTATCGCGAAGACCGCCTACGGAGAATGCCCTTGGCTTCTCTTTTGGTTTCACCACTTTTGGTGAATCGGTGTTTTGATCAGCGGCCTGGCCGCCGTATGGAAATCGTCGTTTCAGTCTAGAAAGGTCTGAAGTGATTCTGCAGTTATGATTGGCGGCCACGACCGCCGTTCAAAACCGCCGATCATACCTGATTTATTTAATCTCTCGGGTTTGATTATGCGGTTGGTTTGGCGGTTTCAAAACTGCCGTTGTTCCCCTATTCTTCTTGGGTTTAATTTGGTGGTTGTAAACGGCGGCCTGGCCACCGAATGAAACCACCGATCGTGCGTTTTCAGGGGCAAACTTGTCTTTTCACATGCTCTGTTTTTGTTGTTTATAAATAAATCACTTTCTCATCTCTCTGAACCAAGCTCTTTCAATATAAGAACCCTAAAGTCTATAGAGAGATTTGTGAGAGAAAAGGCAATCAAGATTGCTCATTTAAACACTCAAAACCATTTTTATATGCATTAAACCTCATCTAGCATCTTCTAGCATATCTAGGATGCTTGCTTGCATGGGTCTTTCATCAACACACTTGTTTGGTAAGTTCTTCACTATTATCATATATAATTAGTGTTTTATTTATCAAGGCATCTCTTTTATTACTTGTATGTTCTTAGATTAATTTCTAATATTCAAGATAGAGATTGTTGTGTTGATATGATTGAGTGTTGTATTGTGATAGCTATCTAGGTTTATTTAATCTATGTTTAGCTAAGCTTTATGATATGTCATCTAGATTTTAATATCTAGGATTGAATTATTTGCAAAATCATCATCCTAGATAAGCATATAGGGTTACCTAGCTCTAAATTGCATTTTGGATATTTCATATATTCACATAGGTTTTATTATCTCTTCATAGAGAACTAAGTCTTGTGTAGCTTCCAGGATTAGGTTGGTGTGTGATTATACACCGGGATTAGGTTGTAATCTTTAACACATTTAGTGGATTCGAGGTTCAAGTGTAGCGCACTTATTAGCCCGTGAGGATTTCCACGTATACATCAAGTGTTATTTATATTTCCGTACCATATTACACTTGTTGTTTTGACTTGACTAATTAGGGGCATTTTCGTAAACTTGTCTTAAAATGAAAATTGGGTAAAATCAGATAAAATCTTTTCACCCCCTCTAGATTAATATTGAACACATCGAATATTTGTTTAAATTGGTATTAGAGCGGGTTCCTAGATATACCTAGGTGATCCTTGCTCACTATTGGTGTGTTTTGCATTTTGTGTGATTGTTTGAATTCTTCATACATTTTGCATTTCATCTCATTTGCATTCATCCAAACACTATGAGTGATTTTGGGTTAAGCAAAGTGGGAGCGTCGAGCGTGAGGCCATCGTTGCTCACCGGTAATAATTACTCCTCATGGAAGGGGAAGATGGAAGCGTACTTATACCAAATCCATGATAGGGCATGGATTGCGGTTGAAGACGGCTACGCTCCACCTATGATGACTCCTACAGGAGGAGGAGATAATGCTCTCAAGCCAAAGGCACAATGGAATGCCCAAGAGTTCGAGGCTTCCAAATGGAATAGGAAGGCAATGCACGCTATCCTATGTGCCATGTATGAGAACCAATACAAATTGGTTCAAATCACTAGGATCGCAAAAGAGGCGTGGGACATCCTAGAGACGGCTCATGAAGGAACCGAAGTGTTCAAGGATTGAAAACTACAAGTCCTTCAAACTAGTTTTGAGACGGTTAGGATGGAAGAGCATGAGCACTTCAATGACTTCCAAGTGAGGTTGATGGACATAATCAACCAAAGTCATCAACTTGGCGACCCATATTCGGATAAGAGAATCAAGTAGAAAATTATGAGATCTCTCCCCAAAAGGTTCGAATCGAAAGTGACGGCTTTAGAAGAAAATGACAACTACAAGGATATGAAGCCGAGTGAAGTCATTGGAAGAATTCTAGTCTATGAGTCAAGAAAGGCTACCACCTCTCTTCCTAAGAAGAAAAAAGATCTAGCCTTGAAGAGCTCCAAGGTAAAAAAGGAGAAGTATGACTCGGACAAAGACACGACATTACTTTTGAGAAGATTCAAAAAGTTTGCCAAGTTCGAGAAGAAGGGTTTTGGATCAAACGGCCAAGACTTAAAGAAAAAGGGTTCCTTTAACAAGTTTGAGCCTAGGCAAGAGAAGACTGAAAGGAAAGATGTCCAATGCTATGAGTGTGGTGGCATAGGACACTTCGCCCCCGATTTTGCTAATCGTATAGACAAGAAGAAGGGAAAAGTGATGGCCACCACTTGGAGTGGTAATAGTGATGAAGAACTTGCCATTAACTACACGGCATTTGGAGCCACCCGTGTAGAAGTTGAAGATTATGGCAAAGTTGCTTTGAGTTGTGATCCCAAAGAAGAACTAGATGAAGAGTAGCTAAAGAAGTAGTTGGTGTAGCTACTCATTGGGATATGGCTCATATAACATCAAGTGACCAAGGTAAAGGTCTTGATGAGGAAGATGACTCCATTAGTGAGATGGAAGATATAGGAGATGACTCAAAAGTTGAGAATTCGTCATCTAACTCCACAAATGGAAATGTAGAGAGTATGGATCTTAATGACTACATAGTCAAGTTTGAAAGCTCTAGGATAAAGAATGAAAAGGAGATTCAAAGATTAAAGGTGGAAAATCTTGAGCTTTCAACACAAGTTGACCACTTGAGTGAAGAAGTGGTGAGATCCATGGTGGATGAAGATAAGCTAAAGGATGAGTTAGCTTTATCTATGAGGAGAGAAGAATGGTTGAAGAGAGAGCTTGAAGAAGCTAAAGCCTTAATGGTTAGGATGGTTTCAAGCACCGAGAAGCTTAACCACATGTTGGGAGTTGGAAAAAGGCCAAGTGACAATAGAGGTCTTGGCTACATTAATGACAAGGATGCTTCCTCCTCAAGCAAGACAACCTTTGTCAATGGCATAAACATCAAGATGTCTCCTCTTCCTCAACACCCTAGGAAGAAGATTGACCTAGGAGAGTGTTCAAAAAGTGCCTAAGTACTTGTGGCACCAAAAGGTCAAGCACAAGCTCAACCCCAAATGGCTTCTCATGCTAACTTCCCTCAACCTAAGATCCATAAAGGGAAGAGTCCGATCATGCAAGCTCAACCGAGCAAGCAACATTGTTGTTAACCAAAAATTCACTCTGGGTGAGGAATTTCAATTAACACCCTCAAATTGCTACCTGGTAGGCTACAGCAGGGTAGGTACCTTTAGGTACCATGGTTCTGTATGATTAAAATATATGGAGTAAAAGAGCTCGGACCAGCAGGGTCGGAATCTAACTTACATACATGCATAATAAAAGAGATAGAAGGGAGAATGACAATTCTTTTGGTAGAAGGTAGACTGGCCTAGGGGGAAAAAGCATCACACATGATCATATGCTGAAAAACCCTTAAATAGTATCCGATGGAGAGAGATCCTTTATATATTTATCAATAAGGCGTACTCCGAGGAGCTTACATAAGTAGGAGAATAATACAACATAAGTGCTTCAAAGAGCTTACAATAATAGGCGGGCATAGGCCCTTTTCTCTAATCAGTAGAAAAGACGAAGAAAAGGAAGCCTTGTTGGGGAAGAAGCCGCAGGTCTTTTTGGGGAAAAAAGATCCAGTCCTCTTTTCTGGTGAATGTCATGTCATATTTATAGGTCTTATTTCTTGCTGTTCACTCCCCTAAATTTGGTCTAATGACCTAGCAATTTACGGGGCGTTCCACGACGATAGACGAGAAGATTGTGGGATTGATTCCTTGGAATCAAGTGATTCCTTTTAGAACTGAAAGAGTTGACTCCACTTTTGAATGGGACTCTTGAATGGTGAGAACAAGGCAATTTCCTTGTTTACTTAAATGTTGTCGTATTCAGTCTGTTATTGTAGCTTGATCTTTTCTTCCTTGGTAATATGATAGATGGTGCATTACGACCTCCCTTGTTGATGCTTTCTATGTTAGGTGGTCGGGAGGTGCTTGGAGGACTGGTCCTAGTATGGGGTGTAAGGATTCCCATTATTGATTGGCTTATTTCGTGGTCAAACCACATGTTGGGGTTTGGTTGTAAGGGTAGTCTATGTGTTTGTTGAAGATCAAGACCCTTTCCAAGACCTCAAGAGGACAAGCACCAAAGGTATATATCTAGTGCTTACATTGGCTTGAAGAGATATAGTTGCACACACACACACAACATGCATAACTCTTATTCTTGTATGGTGTGTTTATATTTTGTGTGCATTGTGCTTTATTGATTTATTCAATATCTCTTCTTGCATGTTGAATTGATTGCATCTTGTTATATGATAATGCCATGACATGTTAGGCATTAGGATGCATTCAATACCCACACTTGCACTTCATGTATGTTAGCTTTTAGTGTGGAGTAATTCGTTTCCCTAAGGATGTTCGGAAACGTCCGCGCGTGCACGGTAATGTGCTTTGATTTGCGCGATGATCGCCGGTGGAGATGCCTTTGGCTTCTCCTTGGTTTCACCATTTTTGGTGAATCGGCGGTTACGTTCGCCGGCCTTGCCGCCGTTCGAAACCGCCGAATGTGACCTGATTGAAATATATCTCTCGGGTCCAAAACGGCGGTTGGGATCGGCGGTTTCCAAACCGCCGAATGAAGTCGCCGAAGTTCCCCTGTTCCACACGGGAGCCATTCGGCGGTTCATTTCGGCGGTTCATTTCGGCGGCCTGGCCGCCGAATGAAACCGCCGATCGGTGCGTTTCAAGGGCAAAATTGTATTTTCACCTGCCCTGTTTTTGGTCTCTATAAATACATCCTTATCTCTGGTTCAGAACACAAGTCTTTGATTATAAGAACCCTAGAGAGATATTTAGAGAGACTTGAGAGAGAAAGCTTAAAGATCATATCTTTATCTCTCTAAACCCATTCCCACATGCATAAATCTTCATCTAAGCATCATCTAGGATCATCTAGCATATGCTAATGCATGGGACTTCTTCAACACACATGGTATGATTTGTTGAACACTTTTATCTTACATAATTAGTGTTTCTACTTATCAATTTTATCTCATATTTTACTTATATGTGTTTAGATTAATTTCTACATATAAGATTGAGATTATGTGTTGATTGGGTTTTTATTTGTTAGCTAGGCTTTAATGTTCATATGCCATCTAGCTAATTGATCTCATTTATTGATTGAGATTATTTTTCATAGCTTATTTGATTAGGTCATTATTGCCTAAAAGCTATGCCATGAACATTCTTGTGTGATGTATTGATAACTAGGTTGATAGATTGTTTTTTAATCAACTAGTTAATCCTTTGAATGTTTATGGGTTTTATATGATAGCTTTGTATCTAGGATTGGTGATCCTTTACTTAGCTAAAGTTATATGCCATGTCATATAGCTATATGTGATATCTAGGATTGATTATATTGTCATCTTATAATCCTAGGTAAGCATTTAGAGTACCCTAGCTCTTATTGCATTAATTGAATATTCATACATATTCACATAGGGTTGTTTCTCTTCATAGAGAAGTAAGTCTTGGGGCTAAGTGTGCTTAGGCCTCAAGCAAATTGGACTAGAGCCGCTATAAAAGGCCCGCGTGGTAGATTAGAGGGTGCTCACGCCAAGAGTAGTGTATCAGGGGATATCACTGGGGATTGAACCAAGAGTGGCGATTGGTAGTGTCCATAGCCTGAGGTTATCTAGGGTGAGGGTCCGAGAATCACTTGAGGGTGTAACCGTCTTTTCATATAGTGGATTTCGAGGTCCGAGTGTGGCGCACTTAACAGCCCGTGGTTTTTCCCAGTGGTTGGGTTTTCCACGTAAACATCAAGTGTCATTTACTATTTCCGCATCTTATTACACTTGTATGTTTTGTTGACTTGCTAGGGGTATTTTCGTAAAATTGACTTGCATGCGAAAATTGGGTAACAATTAGATAAAATCTATTCACCCCCCCTCTAGCTTTATATTGATAAACACACCTCGGGTTATTTTAATTACTTTCATGGGGTACCGGGGTACCGAGTACGGGGTATTGAGTACCGAGTACCGGTTGTGGGGTACTGGGTACCGGGTACCGGGTGTAGGGTGCGGGGTGCGGGGTACAGGGTACCGAGATACCGGTGTGGCGCGACATCGGGATACTGTATATCATGGATCATGCGGTAGCGGGGTACTGGGATAGTGCGGCAGTGGGATCCTTAAGACCCTGGGTTCATTCTTTCAACAATCAAATTACCTTGGTATGGATGGAAAATTCTTCTTTGGACCACTGCCAAAAAAGGCGGTTAACAATTGTCTTGGTCATCAACAAAGATGGAGAGATCCAATCCAACAACCAAGACAACCACAACGATAAGGGAAATCACCAATGCATGCAAAAGGGAATGGTATGATTCCTAGTTTATTCCCACTTGTCATTTTTGTGGTATTGATGGTCACATTAGACCAAATTGCTTTCATTACATTAATATGTGTAGAGTTAAAAGCATGATCAAAAAGAAAAAGGCTAGAGCTAAAATGCATGTCCTTAGAAAGGAAGAAACTCATTTACATGATCATTTGCCATCTAGAGCTCTAGAACCTTTGACCACTAAGATTAGAAATATGTCACCTAAGTGGATTAGAATAAATGAACCCGCCTTCTATGATGCTAAAGTGTCTCCCATAGGTTCAACTAAGTCCAATGGACTTGGTAGGTCTATAAGACCTCATAACCTTCATTGATGAGGTGTGGTAATTTGACCCTATATGGGGAACTCAAGCAGAGAGAGCTATTTTGCATACTTGTCAAATGCAAAAATTTGAAATATCTTATGCTTCATTTTTAATTGTTTGAGTAAGCTTGGTTGCACATATGTATATATGTTTTCAATTCAATAAGTGTGAACCATGCTTGTCTACAATCCATGTCATATTTATGTTCAAACATGCATTTTTGGACTAGGAGATTTACATAGGAAGTATGATTTGAATGACCTATAGTTATCTCCATGACATGATGATTCTTTTATAACATGCTAATGTCAAATGAAAAAGCATGAATTGATGATTGCATATTCTTAAAATGCAAAACTTGTGTGAAAAAGCTTATGAGACTTAAAATGAATAAAGGATCTTGTATCCGTTCAAATGATTTTATAATCCAATTGTCTCTCTTTCTTTATTAGTTGAACATGGCTACTATCATACGGGTATCTTGTTAGGATTATGCTCAATAGCAAGAGTGTAATGTTGTAATTAACAATCTTTTTCATATTAATAAAGTGATTTCTGGTTTAACAAATCGTATAGCATTTATAGTTTAATATTATAATTGTCAAAGTAAATAATCATAAGGTCTAAAGACTATGAGAAAAGAAGAATTGTTCGTACATCTGGATATGTATGTGGTAGACACAATTCTTTAGTTAGTCTTGAATAATGTTCACAACTTAAGTTAAAGGTTGGGCACCTTTATCTTGTTAAAGTTGTAGAATTCTTTTGCTAGCATTTGAGTGGGATCAAATGAGATATGATGAGTCTAAAATCATCGGAGTGTCTTCGAGCAAAAGGATCTAGTGTACTGGGTGCATTGAACTGGATCACAATGAAATACTTTATCTATAACCGTCAATAGATAATAGTCTTTTCATTATCAGGACAATCAGAGAGTCTATCTTAATCCTGAGACAAATGATGGACTTATGGTTGCAAGTGATATCATTTGAGTTATCAATGAGTACGATTATATCGCATAGTCTATCCTCGATAGTTTGGTAATATTCATTTGTTAATCGATAGAGGACTTCATTTATAGATATGGACATCGTGGCTCCATTTATTAAATGAGAGTATAATATCATCATATGGATGTTTTGAGGTAATTGGATATTAAATCTCAACGTTGAGTTTTCGATAGTGTCTATTGAAAACATGGCTTCTGGACAAGTCAAAATATCCAAGTTCAAAACGTGGTCATATGAGTAAATATGGTAACTTGGAGAGTTAAAGGCGGTCTATGAACTCTTGGCGATTACTGATATTAATCACGAGGATACACTATCTCCTATATGATTGTCTAGGGTATGAATGAGGAGCATCTTCCTTTTCTATCTTTATTTAAGAGTTCAGTTTTAGCTCTTTAGTGGAATGAGTTAAAATTAATGGATCGGACCTAAGTGAATCATTTGTTGATTGTGATTAGGTTATGTCTATTGAAGCTTAAATTTAGATGGCCCGCCAAGATCCCCAATCCACACGGACTTGCATGGATCACTTGATATATTCTACCGGACCAATTTAAGGGTCCATCTAGAATTGCATTTAATATATTAAGAATATAATTTGCACATTATTTATGTAATGGGCTGCTCAATTATATTAATATATTAATGAATGACATGTGGGCTTGTTTCTTTTAGTAAGAATGAGTCTGGTTCACATGTGAGCTTTTTATTTAAAGTCCAATGGATTAAATGAAATAAAGGAAATAATATATAGCCCATTTGTTTAAGTGGGGCGGCAAGTAGGTTTTATAACCTAATATATTATTTTGTTTCATTGTTTTAATTAAATAAGAATTAATTAATTTATTAATTAATTGTTTAATTAAGAAACAAATCTTTTCTGAATAGGAAATATATTTCCTAGAGTAATACTATTGTAGTAGTTTACTAAAATTAAAAGACTTGTTTGATAAGAAAATAAATAATTAATTTTATTTATTTAATCAAATAAGAAGTCTTTTTATTTAGTCAAATAAAAAAGGAATAAAATATCTATGAGTTGGATTAGGGTTTGAAGTCTTAAACTAGATGGAAATTAGGGTGCAACACAAGCCTATTTTGGCATATGATTTGCGGCAACCCTAGTTGTTTTTAGGTAAGGATTTCGGCAACCCTAATAGAAAGAAGGAAAGAAAAATTGGCCACCTATATATATGTACTTATAGAATTCGGCCAACCTAAGGCTTTGTGCTTGAGAGACAATTTTTCTTCTTCTTCTTAATTCATAGAGAGCATTAATTTTATTCTACTAAAACATAAAAGAGTGAATAAATTATTCTTTGATGGTACACTATTTGCTTGTTCATCAATAAGCTTGTGTGTACAACATCGATTTAGGTTCACGCGAGTTTCGATCATTAGATTGAGAACTCAAAAGTGACCGGAATAATTTTAGTCTTTTTTTGATTGTTTTTGTGACTAACAAAGAAAAGAAAAGTTTGTTTATCCATTCATAGGTTTGCAATTCAATGGAAAAGGGAGGCCACCTCCTAGGTGATCCACGTTCGTGCTAGGATTGAAGATCTTGCGGATTACCATCGACGTAAGTCAATCGGATCACGCGACAAAAGGTATTATTCTTTTGTTAGATAATATATATGTTTAATTGATTAAAGGGTTTAAGGTTCATAAAAGGAATTTTTTTTAAAAGTTACTAAATCAATTTTAGTCTCGCTTCCGCTGCGTGTACTACAGTATTTTTCCCTACAATTGGTATCAAAGCCTAGGTTGAACCCTTTTAATTAATTAACGTATATATACGTGGATCGATATCTTGTTATTGTATATGCATGTTTAATTAATTAAAGGGTTTAAGGTTCATAAAGGAAAAATTTTAAAAGTCACTAAACTTTATTTTTAGTCTCGCTTCCGCTGCGTGTACTGCGATTTTTCCCTACAATTGGTATCAGAGCCTGGTTAAACCCTTTTAATTAATTAACGTATATATACGTGGATCGATTTCTTTTTATTGTGATTATGCATGTTTAGAAAGAGATGGCACTCTAGGTATTCGCATATATAATTACATGTGATGTATGGATTTATATATGTTTTATGTGGATTGTTGTTGCTCGATTTTGGTCCTAGATTTTCAATGTAATTTTTGTTTCGGAATTGTAACAAGAAGGGTGGTCTATTATCGCCACAATTCCTTCTTGATAGTTGCTAATTTTTTTTTATTTGTTTGTATTAAATTTAATGTGCAGTTTTTATTATTATTTTTAGTGCAGTATTTTTATGTATAAAAAAGTACTGCAGTGATTAAAAAAAAAAAAAAAAAAAAACTGCAGTATTTTATTATTTAATTAAAGTTGTAATACGTTCTAACATCGAAGATTCAAAGACACGAAGAAAAACGAAGCAACCGGAACCGAGAACGAACACCGTGCGCACCCTAGGAGTGGATTGGGCTGCGCACGGCAAGCCAAAAACAAGGTGGGCTGCGCACGGCAGCCTTGGAGGCCTTATGGGCTGCGCATGGCAGCCCCTTTGTGGGGTTGTGGGTTGTGCACGCCCATGGGGTTTGGGCCGAAGGATGAGCGTATGGTTGATGGGCCACCTGAAGATCTTGTATTCCTGACAATTGTAATTTACTTGTTTCTCTAGGATGGGCCAAAATTGTTGCTATTTAATTTATGCTTAAATATTACAATATTTGTTATTGTATGATAACATGACATATAGAATAGGAGTGCCACTCATATATCTCTTTTGGTATGAACATGCATTGAATGATTTAGGTATCTAAATTGGCATCTAGATAACTTGGTAAATCATTCTATGGGATTTAATCAAACTCCTTAAATAATTGAGTGGGAGAAGGTGTTTTTGTAACACCTATGGCCTCCAAGGTTAGTTGAGCTTTATTATTTATTGGTAATCCCCCCAAGGGGCGTCCATGAATGGAATTTAGCAATATACTTCCTTACAAGGATAGACTAGACAATGGACTCAAACGAGATCTACTCCCCAAGGAGGGATTTTTGTGAGAGAAAGTTGAGGGTCGATATCTTGGTAACACACTCAATGTAATTTTATTGATATCCTCCCAAGAGTTCTTGTCAGTAAAATTACAAGGCTAAAATTGAAAACGCTGGTTGTTATGTTAACAATTAGGTGGGACCTAGTCTAACTAGTAAATGGTGCGAACTCCCAAAGGAGGCGTAACATTTATGGGTGTTGGATCACCGTTGAATTTTATGATTGAGTTATTTATTTAATTCAAGATAAATATTTAAAAGTGCTTTATCATGATTATTTACTTATATATGTTTTGTTTTATTCAGAAATCATGACCCCATCACTTATGAACATCCTGAAAGATAACACTTTAACTGGACATAATTATGTCACATGGAAAAGGAAAATTGGGTTGTTGCTGCAAAGTGAAAAACATAAGTTTGTTCTAACTACTCCTAAACCACCTGCTCCTAATAATGAATCAAGCATAATGTATAGAGATGAGTATGAGCAGTGGAAGACTTCAGATGATATGGCAAAATGTTACATTATGGCCACTATCTCCGACGTGTTGCAACAGCAGCATGAAGGAATGGAGTCCGCTGCTGATATTATGATGTCTCTAGAGGAGATGTTTGCTATGAAGTCTAGGACGACTAAGAGAGAGGCAGTGACTGCTTTTATGAATCTTAGGATGAAACCTGGACAGGCTGTGAAAGATCACATGATGAAAGTCATAGCACATCTCAACATTGCTGAACTGCATGGCGCTGAGATAGATGGTGTGACAAAGATTGATATGGTTGTCAATTCATTGTCAGATTCCTTTGATCAGTTCAAATTGGACTACACTTTGAACAAAAAGGAATACACCTTACAAGGCCTGATGCAAGATGTTCAAAGTGCTGAAAAGATCCTTGTGAAAGGCAAAGGTCAAGAGATTCATATGGTTGGTAAAGTTGCTACTGTTAAGGCCCGTCAAAAGGTCAAGAAACAACAGAAGAAAAAGCAACTTGGGCCTATCAAGAAGGACACCAAGAAAGTAACCAAGATCAAAGGGAAATGCTTCCTTTGTGGTGAAAAGGGACATTGGAAGAGAAATTGCCCAAAGTCCCAGAATAAGAAGGAAGAAGGTAATGTGAATTATCTTGAAACATGTTTTTTGGCTGATTCTACAGATTCTTGGATCATAGACTCAGGAGCCACTAATCATGTTTGTTATTCCTTGCAGGGGTTCCAAGAAAGGAGAAAGCTGAGTAAGAATGAAATCAATTTGCACTTGGGCAACGGAACGTTAGTGTCTGCAAGTGCAGTGGGAGATATTAGAGTTTATTTGGATTCTAGAAGGCATTTAGATTTTATAGACGTTTATTATGTACCTCAATTCAAGAGGAATTTAATTTAAGTTTCTTGTTTAAATAAATTTGGATATTCGGTTACTTTTAATAAAGTTTTTATTATTAGTAAGAATGACAAAATTATTTGCCAAGGTACATTGGAAAACGGTCTATACTTTTTGCATAGAAATATCTCTCACTCGTTAGACACAGAAATAACGGAACCTAATCATAAAAGAGTAAAATTATCAACAGATGAAACCTACCTTTGGCATTTACGCTTAGGTCATATTAACCTTAATAGGATTAAAAGATTGGTATGTGACGGACCTTTGAGTGACTTAAAGGTTGATGATCTACCAACTTGTGAATCTTGTTTGGAAGGTAAAATGACCAAAAGGACGTTCTCTGCCAAAGGTGTAAGAGCCACTGAATGTTTAGGATTGATACACACTGATGTATGTGGACCTATGAGCATTCAAGCTGGAGGTGGATATGAGTACTTCATCACCTTCACAGATGATTACTCAAGATTTGGTTATGTGTATCTTATGCGACATAAGTCGGATGCTTTTGACATGTTCAAAGCATTCAAAGCTGAAGTGGAAAATCAGCTTGAGAAACACATAAAAATCTTGAGATCTGATCGTGGTGGAGAATATCTATCTGGTGAGTTTCAGCAATATCTTATTGATAATGGGATTGTTTCTCAGTTTTCTGCACCAGGTACACCTCAACAGAATGGGGTAGCAGAAAGGAGAAATAGAACTCTTTTGGATATGGTTAGGTCTATGTTGAGTTATTCAACACTTCTTATTTCTTTTTGGGGATATGCTTTACAAACTGCTATATACATTCTAAACGATGTACCATCTAAGTCTGTTCCTAAAACACCGCATGAGTTGTGGACTGGGCGCAAGCCTAGTTTACAACACTTAAGGATATTTGGTTGTCCTGCGCATGTGTTAAAAGGAAAGACAGAAAAGATGGAGTCCCGTTCAGAAACATGTATATTTGTAGGGTATCCAAAAGAAACTAAAGGATATTATTTCTATAGTCCTTCAGATCTTAAAGTATTTGTTTCGACAAATGCTAAATTTCTGGAAAAGGACTATATGAATGATTTTGTGCCTAGAAGTAGAATTGTCTTGAATGAGATGTCAGGAGATACAATTCCACGAGAGGTTACACAACCTAACCCAATTGTAAGTTCCGATCCAACACAAGATCAACAGCCTACCATTCCTCGTCGTAGTGGGAGGGTTAGAACTCAACCCGAAAGATACATCGGTCTGGGAGAATCAGTGGAGAATCTCCCGGACGACGATGATCCCTATACGTACAAGGAAGCTATGGAGGATGTTGATAGTCGCCATTGGCAAAAGGCAATGCAATCCGAGATTGAATCTATGTTCGATAACAAAGTCTGGTCCCTTGTAGACTTGCCTAAAGGGATAAAACCCATTGGGTGCAAGTGGGTATACAAGAGGAAAAGAGGTATGGATGGTAAGGTGGAAACCTTTAAAGCTAGATTGGTAGCTAAAGGGTATACACAGAAAGAAGGTACCGATTACGAGGAAACCTTCTCTCCTGTGGCCATGCTTAAATCCATTAGGATACTCTTATCCATTGCAACATCTTTAGATCTAGAGATTTGGCAAATGGACGTCAAGACAGCTTTCCTTAATGGAAGTCTTGACGAAAGCATCTACATGATGCAACCAGAGGGATTCATTGAAAAGGGCCAAATGGATAAGGTATGCAAGTTGCAGAAATCCATATATGGATTAAAGCAAGCATCCAGATCCTGGAACATAAGGTTCGATCAAGCTGTCAAAGGTTTTGGATTTATTCAGAATCCTGACGACCCTTGTGTATACAAGAGGATTAAAGGCGACAAGTTGGTTTTCCTAATTCTTTATGTTGATGATATACTACTCATTGGAAACGATGTAGGTGTATTGACATCAGTAAAAGAATGGTTAGCAAAACAATTTGATATGAAGGACTTAGGAGAAGCAAGTTTTATTCTAGGTATCCAAGTAATAAGGGATAGAAAGAATAGAATGATTGCATTATCCCAAGCTTCATACATAGACAAGATCTTGTCTAGGTTTTCCATGCAGGATTCCAAGAAAGGTATGTTACCTTTCAGACATGGAATCAAGCTTTCTAAGGAACAAGTTCCTAAGAATGAGCATGAAGAGCAATTCATGAGTAGAGTTCCATATGCCTCGGCAGTTGGAAGTCTCATGTATGCAATGCTCTGTACTAGACCAGATATTTGTTTTGCTGTTGGCATAGTTAGCAGGTTTCAATCGAAACCTGGTCCTGATCACTGGACCGCAGTCAAGCATATTTTCAAGTATCTTAAGAGAACGAGAGATAATATGCTTGTATACTCTGGAGGGGATTTGATTCCCGTTGGGTATACAGATTCTGATTTCTAATCAGATTCTGACTCCAGAAAATCCACATCAGGGGCTGTGTTTACTATTGGAGGAGGAGCAGTTATATGGAGGAGTATCAAGCAATCTTGTGTTGCTGATTCCACCATGAAAGCTGAGTATGTTGCTGTATGCGAGGCTGCCAAAGAGGCTGTTTGGCTCCACCAATTCTTGATTGACTTGGAAGTGGTTCCTAGTGCGAATAAGCAGATCACTATCTACTGTGACAACAGTGGAGCAGTGGCTAATTCGAAAGAACCAAGAAGTCACAAGAGAGGTAAACACATTGAAAGAAAGTATCATCTTTTAAGGGAGATTGTTCAAAGAGGTGACGTGACGATTACCAAAATCGCGTCAGCAGAAAATCTAGCGGATCCCTTCACAAAGGCTCTACCTCAGAAGAGTTTCGATGGGCATCTAGAGAACATGGGCTTGAGAGATATGACACATTTGCTATAGTGCAAGTGGGAGATTGTTAGGATTATGCTCAATAGCAAGAGTGTAATGTTGTAATTAACAATCTTTTTCATATTAATAAAGTGATTTCTGGTTTAACAAATCGTATAGCATTTATAGTTTAATATTATAATTGTCAAAGTAAATAATCATAAGGTCTAAAGACTATGAGAAAAGAAGAATTGTTCGTACATCTGGATATGTATGTGGTAGACACAATTCTTTAGTTAGTCTTGAATAATGTTCACAACTTAAGTTAAAGGTTGGGCACCTTTATCTTGTTAAAGTTGTAGAATTCTTTTGCTAGCATTTGAGTGGGATCAAATGAGATATGATGAGTCTAAATCATCGGAGTGTCTTCGAGCAAAAGGATCTAGTGCACTGGGTGCATTGAACAGGATCATAATGAAAAGCTTTATCTAGAACCGTCAATAGATAATAGTCTTTTCATTATCAGGACAATCGGAGAGTCTATCTTAATCCTGAGATAAATGATGGACTTATGGTTGCAAGTGATATCATTTAAGTTATCAATGAGTACGATTATATAGCATAGTCTATCCTCGATAGTTTAGTGATATTCATTTGTTAATCGATAGAGGACTTCATTTATAGATATGGAGATCGTGGCTCCATTTATTAAATGAGAGTATAATATCATCATATGGATGTTTTGAGGTAATTGGATATTAAATCTCAACGTTGAGTTTTCGATAGTGTCTATTGAAAACATGGCTTCTGGACAAGTCAAAATATCCAAGTTCAAAACGTGGTCATATGAGTAAATATGGTAACTTGGAGAGTTATAGGCGGTCTATGAACTCTTGGCGATTACTGATATTAATCACGAGGATACACTATCTCCTATATGATTGTCTAGGGTATGAATGAGGAGCATCTTCCTTTTCTATCTTTATTTAAGAGTTCAATTTTAGCTCTTTAGTGGAATGAGTTAAAATTAATGGATCGGACCTAAGTGAATCATTTGTTGATTGTGATTAGGTTATGTCTATTGAAGCTTAAATTTAGATGGCCCGCCAAGATCCCAATCCACACGGACTTGCATGGATCACTTGATATATTCTACCGGACCAATTTAAGGGTCCATCTAGAATTGCATTTAATATATTAAGAATATAATTTGCACATTATTTAAGTAATGGGCTGCTCAATTATATTTATATATTAATGAAAGACATGTGGGCTTGTTTCTTTTAGTAAGAATGGGTCTGGTTCACATGTGGGCTTTTTATTTAAAGTCCAATGGATTAAATGAAATAAGAAAATAATATTTTGGCCCATTTATTCAAGTGGGGCGGCAAGGTTAAGTTTTAACCTAATATATTATTTTGTTTCATTTGTTTTAATTAAATAAGAATTAATTAATTTATTAATTAATTGTTTAATTAAGAAACAAATCTTTTCTGATTAGGAAATATGATTCCTAGTGTTATACTATTGTTGGTAGTATACTAAAAGTAAAAGACTTATTTGGTAAGAAAATAAATAATTAATTTTATTTATTTAATCAAATAAGAAGTCTTTTATATTTAGTCAAATAAAGGAATAAAAGATTTATGAATTCAATTAGGGTTTAAAGTCTTAAACTAAATAGGAAATAGGGTGCAATACAAACTCTTTTGGGCTTGAGAATTGCGGCAACCCTAGTCCCTTTTAGGTTGTGATTTTCGGCCACCCTAAGTGAAAGAAGAGAAGAAAATTTGGCCACCTATATAAGTGCTCTTATAGATTTCGGCCACCTAAGTTGTTCTGGAGACAATTTTTCTTCTTCTTCTCAATTCATAGAAAGCTTTTATTCTACTAAAACAAATAAGGGTGTGAGATTATTCTTTGATAGTATACTATTTGCTTAATCATCAATAAGCTTGTGTATACGATATCGATCTAGGTTCACGCGAGTTTCGATCATTAGATTGAGAACTCAAAAGTGACCGGAATAATCTCAGTCATTCTTTTGATTGTTTTTGTGACTAACAAAGAAAAGAAAGTTGTTTTGTCCATTCACAGGTTTGCAATTCAAAGAAAAAGGGAGACCACGCTCCTAGGTGATCCACGTTCGTGCTAGGATTGAAGATCTTGCGGATTACCATCGACGTAAGTCAATCGGATCACGCGACAAAAGGTATTCTACTTTTTGGTTATTGTATATGCATGTTTAATTAATTAAAGGGTTTAAGGTTCATGAAGGAAAAATTTTAAAAGTCACTAAATCTTATTTTTAGTCTCGCTTCCGCTGCGTGTACTACGGTATTTTTCCCTACAATTGGTATCAGAGCCTAGGTTGAACCCTTTTAATTAATTAACGTATATATAAGTGGATCGATTTCTTTTTATTGTGATTATGCATGTTTATAAAGAGATGGCACTCTAGGTATTCGCATATATAATTACATGTGATGTATAGATTTATATATGTTTTATGTGGATTGTTTTTGCTCGATTTTGGTCCTAGATTTTCAATGTATTTTTGTTATGGAATTGTAACAAGAAGGGTGGTCTATCATCGCCATAATTCCTTCTTGGTAGTTGCTAGGTTTTATTATTTTTATATAGGTGCAGTATTTTTTAATACTACTGCAGTTTTTTTTTATTTTTATTATGTGCAGTTTTTTGTTTGTAAAAAGTACTGCAGTGATTAAAAAAATAAAATAAAAAAATACTGCAGTATTTTATTTGTTTAAATACTGCCGTAATATATTTAGGTGTTGAAGATTTGAAGACACGAAGAAAAACGAAGCAACCGGAACCGAGAACGAGCACCGTGCGCACCCTAGGAGTGGATTGGGCTGCGCATGGCAAGCCCAAGCTTGGTGGGCTGCGCACGGCAGCCCTGGGAGTCTTCATGGGCTGCGCACAGCAGCCCCTTTGTGGGGTTGTGGGTTGTGCACGCCCATGGGGTTGGGCCAAAGGATGAGCGTATGGTTGATGGGCCACTTGAAGATCTTGTATTCCTAAACAATTGTAATTTACTTGTTTTTCTAGGATGGGCCAAAATTGTTGCTATTTAATTTATGCTTAAATATTACAATATTTGTTATTGTATGATAACATGACATATAGAATAGGAGTGCCACTCATATATCTCTTTTGGTATGAACATGCATTGAATGATTTAGGTATCTAAATTGGCATCTAGATAACTTGGTAAATCATTCTATGGGATTTAATCACACGCCTTAAATAATTGAGTGGGAGAAGGTGTTTTTGTAACACCTATGGCCTCCAAGGTTGGTTGAGCTTTATTATTTATGGTAATCCCCCCAAGGGGCGTCCATGAATGGAATTTAGCAACATACTTCCTTACAAGGATAGACTAGACAATGGACTCAAACGAGATCTACTCCCCAAGGAGGGATATTCGTGAGAGAAAACTGAGGGTCGATATCTTGGTAACACACTCAATGTAATTTTATTGATATCCTCCCAAGAGTTCTTGTCAGTAAAATTGCAAGGCTAAAATTGAAAACGCTGGTTGTTATGTTAACAATTAGGTGGGACCTAGTCTAACTAGTAAATGGTGCGAACTCCCAAAGGAGGCGTAACATTTATGGGTGTTGGATCACCGTTGAATTTTATGATTGAGTTATTTATTTAATTCAAGATAAATATTTAAAAGTGCTTTATCATGATTATTTACTTATATATGTTTTGTTTTATTCAGAAATCATGACCCCATCACTTATGAACATCCTGAAAGATAACACTTTAACTGGAGATAATTATGTCACATGGAAAAGGAAAATTGGGTTGTTGCTGCAAAGTGAAAAACATAAGTTTGTTCTAACTACTCCTAAACCACCTGCTCCTAATAATGAATCAAGCATAATGTATAGAGATGAGTATGAGCAGTGGAAGACTTCAGATGATATGGCAAAATGTTACATTATGGCCACTATCTCCGACGTGTTGCAACAGCAGCATGAAGGAATGGAGTCCGCTGCTGATATTATGATGTCTCTAGAGGAGATGTTTGCTATGAAGTCTAGGACGACTAAGAGAGAGGTAGTGACTGCTTTTATGAATCTTAGGATGAAACCTGGACAGGCTGTGAAAGATCACATGATGAAAGTCATAGCACATCTCAACATTGCTGAACTGCATGGCGCTGAGATAGATGGTGAGACAAAGATTGATATGGTTGTCAATTCATTGTCAGATTCCTTTGATCAGTTCAAATTGGACTACACTTTGAACAAAAAGGAATACACCTTACAAGGCCTGATGCAAGATGTTCAAAGTGCTGAAAAGATCCTTGTGAAAGGCAAAGGTCAAGAGATTCATATGGTTGGTAAAGTTGCTACTGTTAAGGCCCGTCAAAAGGTCAAGAAACAACAGAAGAAAAAGCAACTTGGGCCTATCAAGAAGGATACCAAGAAAGTAACCAAGATCAAAGGGAAATGCTTCCTTTGTGGTGAAAAGGGACATTGGAAGAGAAATTGCCCAAAGTCCCAGAATAAGAAGGAAGAAGGTAATGTGAATTATCTTGAAATATGTTTTTTGGCTGATTCTACAGATTCTTGGATCATAGACTCAGGAGCCACTAATCATGTTTGTTATTCCTTGCAGGGGTTCCAAGAAAGGAGAAAGCTGAGTAAGAATGAAATCAATTTGCGCTTGGGATACGGAACGTTAGTGTCTGCAAGTGCAGTGGGAGATATTAGAGTTTATTTGGATTCTAGAAGGCATTTAGATTTGATAGACGTTTATTATGTACCTCAATTCAAGAGGAATTTAATTTAAGTTTCTTGTTTAAATAAATTTGGATATTCGGTTACTTTTAATAAAGTTTTTATTATTAGTAAGAATGACAAAATTATTTGCCAAGGTACATTGGAAAACGGTCTATACTTTTTGCATAGAAATATCTCTCACACGTTAGACACAGAAATAACGGAACCTAATCATAAAAGAGTAAAATTATCAACAGATGAAACCTACCTTTGACACTTACGCTTAGGTCATATTAACCTTAATAGGATTAAAAGATTGGTATGTGACGGACCTTTGAGTGACTTAAAGGTTGATGATCTACCAACTTGTGAATCTTGTTTGGAAGGTAAAATGACCAAAAGGACGTTCTCTGCCAAAGGTGCAAGAGCGACTGAATGTTTAGGATTGATACACACTGATGTATGTGGACCTATGAGCATTCAAGCTAGAGGTGGATATGAGTACTTCATCACCTTCACAGATGATTACTCGAGATTTGGTTATGTGTATCTCATGCGACATAAGTCGGATGCTTTTGACATGTTCAAAGCATTCAAAGCTGAAGTGGAAAATCAGCTTGAGAAACACATAAAAATCTTGAGATCTGATCGTGGTGGAGAATATCTATCTGGTGAGTTTCAGCAATATCTTATTGATAATGGGATTGTTTCTCAGTTTTCTGCACCAGGTACACCTCAACAGAATGGGGTAGCAGAAAGGAGAAATAGAACTCTTTTGGATATGGTTAGGTCTATGTTGAGTTATTCAACACTTCCTATTTCTTTTTGGGGATATGCTTTACAAACTGCTATATACATTCTAAACGATGTACCATCTAAGTCTGTTCCTAAAACACCGCATGAGTTGTGGACTGGGCGCAAGCCTAGTTTACAACACTTAAGGATATTTGGTTGTCCTGCGCATGTGTTAAAAGGAAAGACAGAAAAGATGGAGTCCCGTTCAGAAACATGTATATTTGTAGGGTATCCAAAAGAAACTAAAGGATATTTTTTCTATAGTCCTTCAGATCTTAAAGTATTTGTTTCGACAAATGCTAAATTTCTGGAAAAGGACTATATGAATGATTTTGTGCCTAGAAGTAGAATTGTCCTGAATGAGATGTCAGGAGACACAATTCCACGAGAGGTTACACAACCTAACCCAATTGTAAGTTCCGATCCAACACAAGATCAACAACCTACCATTCCTCGTCGTAGTGGGAGGGTTAGAACACAACCCGAAAGATACATCGGTCTGGGAGAATCAGTGGAGAATCTCCCGGACGACGATGATCCCTACACGTACAAGGAAGCTATGGAGGATGTTGATAGTCGCCATTGGCAAAAGGCAATGCAATCTGAGATTGAATCTATGTTCGATAACAAAGTCTGGTCCCTTGTAGACTTGCCTAAAGGGATAAAACCCATTGGGTGCAAGTGGGTATACAAGAGGAAAAGAGGTATGGATGGTAAGGTGGAAACCTTTAAAGCTAGATTGGTAGCTAAAGGGTATACACAGAAAGAAGGTATCGATTACGAGGAAACCTTCTCTCCTGTGGCCATGCTTAAATCCATTAGGATACTCTTATCCATTGCAGCATCTTTAGATCTAGAGATTTGGCAAATGGACGTCAAGACAGCTTTCCTTAATGGAAGTCTTGACGAAAGCATCTACATGATGCAACCAGAGGGATTCATTGAAAAGGGCCAAATTGAAAAGGTATGCAAGTTGCAGAAATCCATATATGGATTGAAGCAAGCATCCAGATCCTGGAACATAAGGTTTGATCAAGCTGTCAAAGGTTTTGGATTTATTCAGAATCCTGACGAACCTTGTGTATACAAAAGGATTAAGGGCGACAAGTTGGTTTTCCTGATTCTTTATGTTGATGATATACTACTCATTGGAAACGATGTAGGTGTATTGACATCAGTAAAAGAATGGTTAGTAAAACAATTTGATATGAAGGACTTAGGAGAAGCAAGTTTTATTCTAGGTATCCAAGTAATAAGGGATAGAAAGAATAGAACGATTGCATTATCCCAAGCTTCATACATAGACAAGATCTTGTCTAGGTTTTCCATGCAGGATTCCAAGAAAGGTATGTTACCTTTCAGACATGGAATCAAGCTTTCTAAGGAACAAGTTCCTAAGAATGAGCATGAAGAGCAATTCATGAGTAGAGTTCCATATGCCTCGGCAGTTGGAAGTCTCATGTATGCAATGCTCTGTACTAGACCAGATATTTGTTTTGCTGTTGGCATAGTTAGCAGGTTTCAATCGAAACCTGGTCCTGATCACTGGACGGCAGTCAAGCATATTTTCAAGTATCTTAAGAGAACGAGAGATAATATGCTTGTATACTCTGGAGGGGATTTGATTCCCGTTGGGTATACAGATTCTGATTTCTAATCAGATTCTGACTCCAGAAAATCCACATCAGGGGCTGTGTTTACTATTGGAGGAGGAGCAGTTATATGGAGGAGTATCAAGCAATCTTGTATTGCTGATTCCACCATGGAAGCTGAGTATGTTGCTGCATGCGAGGCTGCCAAAGAGGCTGTTTGGCTCCGCCAATTCTTGATTGACTTGGAAGTGGTTCCTAGTGCGAATAAGCAGATCACTATCTACTGTGACAACAGTGGAGCAGTGGCTAATTCGAAAGAACCAAGAAGTCACAAGAGAGGTAAACACATTGAAAGAAAGTATCATCTTTTAAGGGAGATTGTTCAAAGAGGTGACGTGACGATTACCAAAATCGCGTCAGCAGAAAATCTAGCGGATCCCTTCACAAAGGCTCTACCTCAGAAGAGTTTCGATGGGCATCTAGAGAACATGGGCTTGAGAGATATGACACATTTGCTATAGTGCAAGTGGGAGATTGTTAGGATTATGCTCAATAGCAAGAGTGTAATGTTGTAATTAACAATCTTTTTCATATTAATAAAGTGATTTCTGGTTTAACAAATTGTATAGCATTTATAGTTTAATATTATAATTGTCAAAGTAAATAATCATAAGGTCTAAAGACTATGAGAAAAGAAGAATTGTTCGTACATCTGGATATGTATGTGGTAGACACAATTCTTTAGTTAGTCTTGAATAATGTTCACAACTTAAGTTAAAGGTTGGGCACCTTTATCTTGTTAAAGTTGTAGAATTCTTTTGCTAGCATTTGAGTGGGATCAAATGAGATATGATGAGTCTAAATCATCGGAGTGTCTTCGAGCAAAAGGATCTAGTGCACTGGGTGCATTGAACAGGATCACAATGAAAAGCTTTATCTAGAACCGTCAATAGATAATAGTCTTTTCATTATCAGGACAATCGGAGAGTCTATCTTAATCCTGAGATAAATGATGGACTTATGGTTGCAAGTGATATCATTTAAGTTATCAATGAGTACGATTATATCGCATAGTCTATCCTCGATAGTTTGGTGATATTCATTTGTTAATCGATAGAGGACTTCATTTATAGATATGGACATCGTGGCTCCATTTAATTAAATGAGAGTATAATATCATCATATGAATGTTTTGAGGTAATTGGATATTAAATCTCAACGTTGAGTTTTCGATAGTGTCTATTGAAAACATGGCTTCTGGACAAGTCAAAATATCCAAGTTCAAAACGTGGTCATATGAGTAAATATGGTAACTTGGAGAGTTATAGGCGGTCTATGAACTCTTGGCGATTACTGATATTAATCACGAGGATACACTATCTCCTATATGATTGTCTAGGGTATGAATGAGGAGCATCTTCCTTTTCTATCTTTATTTAAGAGTTCAATTTTAGCTCTTTAGTGGAATGAGTTAAAATTAATGGATCGGACCTAAGTGAATCATTTGTTGATTGTGATTAGGTTATGTCTATTGAAGCTTAAATTTAGATGGCCCGCCAAGATCCCAATCCACACGGACTTGCATGGATCACTTGATATATTCTACCGGACCAATTTAAGGGTCCATCTAGAATTGCATTTAATATATTAAGAATATAATTTGCACATTATTTAAGTAATGGGCTGCTCAATTATATTTATATATTAATGAAAGACATGTGGTCTTGTTTCTTTTAGTAAGAATGGGTCTGGTTCACATGTGGGCTTTTTATTTAAAGTCCAATGGATTAAATGAAATAAGAAAATAATATTTTGGCCCATTTATTCAAGTGGGGCGGCAAGGTTAAGTTTTAACCTAATATATTATTTTGTTTCATTTGTTTTAATTAAATAAGAATTAATTAATTTATTAATTAATTGTTTAATTAAGAAACAAATCTTTTCTGATTAGGAAATATGATTCCTAGTGTTATACTATTGTTGGTAGTATACTAAAAGTAAAAGACTTATTTGGTAAGAAAATAAATAATTAATTTTATTTATTTAATCAAATAAGAAGTCTTTTATATTTAGTCAAATAAAGGAATAAAAGATTTATGAATTCAATTAGGGTTTAAAGTCTTAAACTAAATAGGAAATAGGGTGCAATACAAACTCTTTTGGGCTTGAGAATTGCGGCAACCCTAGTCCCTTTTAGGTTGTGATTTTCGGCCACCCTAAGTGAAAGAAGAGAAGAAAATTTGGCCACCTATATAAGTGCTCTTATAGATTTCGGCCACCTAAGTTGTTCTGGAGACAATTTTTCTTCTTCTTCTCAATTCATAGAAAGCTTTTATTCTACTAAAACAAATAAGGGTGTGAGATTATTCTTTGATAGTATACTATTTGCTTAATCATCAATAAGCTTGTGTATACGATATCGATCTAGGTTCACGCGAGTTTCGATCATTAGATTGAGAACTCAAAAGTGACCGGAATAATCTCAGTCATTCTTTTGATTGTTTTTGTGACTAACAAAGAAAAGAAAGTTGTTTTGTCCATTCACAGGTTTGCAATTCAAAGAAAAAGGGAGACCACGCTCCTAGGTGATCCACGTTCGTGCTAGGATTGAAGATCTTGCGGATTACCATCGACGTAAGTCAATCGGATCACGCGACAAAAGGTATTCTACTTTTTGGTTATTGTATATGCATGTTTAATTAATTAAAGGGTTTAAGGTTCATGAAGGAAAAATTTTAAAAGTCACTAAATCTTATTTTTAGTCTCGCTTCCGCTGCGTGTACTACGGTATTTTTCCCTACACTCTCCATATATTCATTCTTTGATTTGATTTTAAATGATTTTAGTTTTTAGTTTAAGTAGTCATAATTTAGGTTAATTTTAGAGTTAAACAATCTTCCAAAGAAAAGCATTATGCAATTTAATTTTCGCATTTAGAGTAACCTTTTGCTAGATTAATTGGTTTTGACCGATAAAATCATCGATCCCAGTGAACGAACTTTCTTAGTAAATTGAACACAGATTTTACTGCATCAATTATGTCACAAATTTGAATGCATTGCTCAATTTTAGATGAAAAGCCCAAGCTCAAGATATTCTAGCATCAAAAACACTTTCGCCGAACGCCATAGATGTAATTCGCCTCGACTCTAAGCCTCACAGATATCGCTCATATTTCACACAGAACCTAGGCAAATACACTCATCAAGCATATGCGAAAGAAGTTATGCACAAGAAATTTCAAATTATAATCGCATATGAATACATCATTGAAAGAACGCTTGATTTGTATGCAAAGATCTCATGAAAAGAATCAAACATTATGAGCAAGATAAACACACACTTCACTTCTACTTTCATTGCAAGGATAACTAGCAGATCAATTAGACTTTTCATTCGGTTGTAATGGGGCTATTGGGTAAAGGTTAAAAGGAACGGGATGTAGGAGTTCAAAAACCTAGGATCATTCAGTGAGAGCCTTCAGTTACCTTCGTAAGTGGAATAATGCCACTCATCATTCATTGATGTCCCCTTAATTCACCATTCTCTTTTGCCAACTCCTTCGAGAGTAGATACAACACTTAAATCCTTTGACTTGTTGTGTTCCTTAAGTTCTTTCCTTTGGCACACGCAACTCACCATTCATTTTGGTGGCAAATTTTTTTTATTTTTTTATTTTTTTATTTTTATTTTTTTATTTTTATTTTTTTATTTTAAACTAACATAATAATACAAAACCATACAACCTTTCCTCTTTCATTTGGATTGAATGCAGCTCATTCTTTATTTGACTCATATCACTTTCACACAAATTCTTATGCGAACTCTTCAGCCTTCTTCACAATCTCAAAGCATGATCCCAAGTTAACAGGTATGGCTATAATATGGCTTACATGGGTTACAGCAAATGTGGTGAAGAAAGAAAAGGCAATTCAGTGTTTGGCTTCAAACAGGGCTATGGAGCACACATACAAGGGTAGGAAATATTACAGGCCTTAAGTAGTTCACACACACATAGTCTAAAATCACTTCCACTGGTTCGACTTACTCAAGATTAAAGATAACATGTGAAATCTTTTATGATGAATGCTTTATAATGCTCAATGTTCAACCTATAGAGATCAAATCTAATGCTAAGAACCTACTGAGTGTTTAAAGAGTAGAAACAAAATAATCCCTCATATATGTCATTTATGTATGCACTTTGGCTTAGTGAACTCACAGGGTAGTCTCCACTATTAATCATGACAAACCACTAGGCATCCTATCCACTATCACATCAAGAACATGTCATAAGTTATGAAAAATGCAATGCAATACTCTAAGTGGCGAGATGTTAGTTTAAACCCAGTGATTTAAGCATATCATTTCAAAGGCACATACCAAAATATCTCATCAAGGTTAATGCAGAAACTACAGATTCTAAAACACTGAAAAGTTGACACCTTCAAACCTGGACTCGACATTGTCCCCAATGTTGACAACAAGAAAAGACAGGCAGTGAAAGACAAAAGAAAAACAAAAGCAAATAAAAGTTCAAAAGGAAAAATTCATAGCCTGCTAATCTCCTCTATTCGCATCTGACAGCTGTAAGATCTCGGTCCCCTGATCGGAGTCTATCGGGTCATCCTGCATCGGCTCCTCATCATTAAAGTGCAAGATCGGGGTCCGCTGGTCAAAGTTCTGCTGCTCGAGACCTGATCCACCAGCTGCAAAAGGATCCTACTCTGGAATATGGGTCTAAAATGGCGCTCCACTCCCACTCGCCACAGAAAACCGGCTAGTCATCATCCCGCGTAGCTCCTCTATGCTCGTCTCGATAGTGTCAAAACGAGTCTCCATCCGTCCCTCTAACTGCCCGAAGCGCAAATCCATATGAGCCTGCATAGCCTGCAAAAGAGTGCTAAATGGATCACCTCTTGGCTGAGCCCCGCCTAGCTGAGCGGCATCTGGTGCCCCTATAGGCTGGTCCTGTAAAAGTGCTGCAGCCTCAGCCTCTCTTGCCTCTCGCGCCTCCCAGCGACGTCTTCTCTCCCCATAATTGCCAAGAGTAGGAAGGCCCCGAAGAACTAACTGTTGGTTCCAGTTTGTCAAGTTCATCAAACTCGAGTCATGATTCTCTAACCCTGCACTCACATCAATGCCTGCGTGTCTGCAGAAAGCAGTGATCAAACACGGAAATACCATGGACTGGTCATCGTGCTCACTAGCGTCAAGAATGGCATTGAAAATCACCCATCCAATATTGATAGGGCCACCTGTCCTCAAACGAAGCAACACACGGGCCTGGTCATAAAAGATCTCTGTACGGTGCTGGGATGGCATCAGCGAGTATGTCAAGAAAAGGTTCCAAAATGCAACATCGGCATGCGTGTCGCGCTGGTAGAGCTTCACTAATGTACCCCATTCCTCCTGTCCATCCATCCTAAGGCCTGCAGACACTCTCCCTCGATAAGGTTCAAGATCTGCAATATATTCTATTCCTCGACCGTTACTGATAGCCACCTCCAGAGCGTCAAAGTACTGATTAATGGCCTCCTGAGTTATATGGACCTCAACACCCTGCACTAAAACTGGGCCCCCAACTAAAAACCTCTCTGGTACAGCACTAGCATAATATTCCGCTACAATCCCCCTGTTTGGCCTTGGTGGGCGTGCAACATATCCACCCCATCTGCAGTCTGCGACCATCTCTGGAACAGGTGTCTGTACCAAACTTTCAACGTCAATTCCCCTCTCAATAATCCAAGGTCGCCTGAGGAAGTTGCTAAACCGACTTTTAAAGTCCTTGTGCTGTGCTTGTTTCGGCAATGCCTTCTGTTTCCTCTTATCCGGCGTACCGACCCGAGGACGTTTCCTGACGCTAGTCCTTGCCATCTGCAGATAAAACATGCCAAAATTAACACATCATACCTCCACCGAAAATTCGGCAGCACTTTGTTTCAAAATTCAGCTCCAAAATATGCTTATCACTGCCATATAAGTCAAATAATTACATGCACCACTAAATTATCAACAAAGCAAGTCCATCTAAACACAACCTATCAACCAATTCAATTCAATCATGGCAACCATTATTCAAGCAAAACATTCAAAATCTCCCAAGAACAAAGAATTTAGGAATTCCCTAAATACCAAGTGAAACACACCATAATAAGCTTAATCATGCTAAATAACTCAATATGAACAAAGCCCATTGCTCAATAAAACTTGGAAACCGATTTCAAGCACTAAAACTCTCTACCTCTTCATATCACAGTGTAGAATCAAACTTCATAAGATAATGCCATTGAAACAAAATAGAAGAGAGGAGAGAGTGCATACCTTGTTGTTGAACGAGGAGAGGGGAAATCGTGGGGGAAAAATGGAGAAGAAAAGAAAAGAAAAGAATTTGGAGGGAAAGAAAAAGAAGACAATGCAGCAGCTGTGGGTCAAATGAGACCCACCAGAGCTGCGTGTCGTTTATAAACGAAGAGTGCAATTTTTTACCCTACCGCGGCTCGTGCACGTGCATGTGTAGCGGTCCGACCAGCGGTAATGCACAAATTAGCTTACCTGCTGCAGCCAAATGCACCGTTTTATTTAAGCCACCGCTGTCCAGGTACCTGCAGCATAAGCGGCATCTGTAGCGAGCCATTCCAGTGTTGTTGTCAAATTATGTCCGCCATGCGGACACTGGTGCCTCTTGAACGGTAAAGACCGAGTTAATCTCCACTTGCATCAGGTCTCCATTCACCGCTGGCTGGACAAATGCATAAGGAGCGGCACATCCATCGATATATCTTGGTGAGAGTCAGGTCTCCAATTTCCGCGGTCCATGCATGGTCCTCCTGAGCGGTCTAGGCTGCGAACCATTCCAGTATTTTGACGTTGCTTGTACCACGGCTCGTGCACGTGTCACTTGAGCGGTCTGACCAGCGGTAATGCACAAATTATGCAGTTCGAACCTGATCCTGACCAAGTCAAACAAAAACACACATAAAGCATATCTGCTCACAGCCCAACATAACTAGAGTCTTCGCTCACCTGGATTGAATAATACCCTTCACTAAACAAACGACTCAAATTAATCGAAAGAAAAAAAACGAAATAGAAAAATGTTACCTGGGTGGGTTGCCTCCCACCAAGCGCTTTATTTAGCGTCTAGGCAAGACGTGTGAGAGCACTACGGCTCAGTAAGCTCAACATCATCCATTTGAATGACCTCGCCTAGCTCCATAATGTAAGGTTTTACCCTATGCCCATTGACTTTGAACTTGTTGCCATTCTTCTCGTTTTGAACTTCTACAGCTCCGTGGGGAAAAACTTGTGTTACCCTGAATGGTCCAAACCATCTAGACCTCAACTTACCGGGAAACAGCTTTAGCCGGGAGTTGAACACCAGCACTTGCATACCGGGACGAAGGTCTTTATGCACTATCATCTTGTCATGTATCAACTTAGTCTTTTCCTTGTACAGTTTTGCACTCTCATATGCCTCTAAGCGAAATTCTTCGAGTTCACATAGTTGTAATTTCCTCTCCTCACGGGCCTTGTCGTAATCAAAGTTTAACTTTCTGACTGCCCATAAGGCTCTATGCTCTAGTTCTAAAGGAAGGTGACACGCCTTCCCAAAGACCAACCTATATGGACTCATCCCAATAGGCGTCTTGAAAGCTGTCCTGTAGGCCCACAATGCATCATCTAACTTCAAAGCCCAATCCTTTCGAGTTGAATTTACAATCTTCTCTAGGATACTCTTTATTTATCTGTTGCTGACCTCAACTTGTCCTGAAGTCTGTGGGTGGTATGGTGTAGCAACCTTATGCCTTACACCATATTTCTTCAAAAGTGCGGCAAAGGATCTGTTGCAAAAATGCGTACCTCCATCGCTAAGTGAAAGTAATTAAAATACTCGAGGTGTGTTTATCAATATAAAGCTAGAGGGGGGGTGAATAGATTTTATCTAATTATTACCCAATTTTCGCATGCATGTCAATTTTACGAAAATACCCCTAGCAAGTCAACAAAACATACAAGTGTAATAAGATGCGGAAATAGTAAATGACACTTGATGTTTACGTGGAAAACCCAACCACTGGGAAAAACCACGGGCTGTTAAGTGCGCCACACTCGGACCTCGAAATCCACTATATGAAAAGACGGTTACACCCTCAAGTGATTCTCGGACCCTCACCCTAGATAACCTCAGGCTATGGACACTACCAATCGCCACTCTTGGTTCAATCCCCAGTGATATCCCCTGATACACTACTCTTGGCGTGAGCACCCTCTAATCTACCACGCGGGCCTTTTATAGCGGCTCTAGTCCAATTTGCTTGAGGCCTAAGCACACTTAGCCCCAAGACTTCAATCTCTCAAAAGAGATGCACAACCCTATGTGAATATGTATGAATATTCAATTAATGCAATAAGAGCTAGGGTACTCTAAATGCTTACCTAGGATTATAAGATGACAATATAATCAATCCTAGATATCACATATAGCTATATGACATGGCATATAACTTTAGCTAAGTAAAGGATAACCAATCCTAGATACAAAGCTATCATATAAAACCCACAAACATTCAAAGGATTAACTAGTTGATTAAAAAACAATCTATCAACCTAGTTATCAATACATCACACAAGAATGTTCATGGCATAGCTTTTAGGCAATAATGACCTAATCAAATAAGCTATGAAAAATAATCTCAATTAACAAATGAGATCAATTAGCTAGATGGCATATGAACATTAAAGCCTAGCTAACAAATAAAAACCCAATCAACACATAATCTCAATCTTATATGTAGAAATTAATCTAAACACATATAAGTAAAATATGAGATAAAATTGATAAGTAGAAACACTAATTATGTAAGATAAAAGTGTTCAACAAATCATACCATGTGTGTTGAAGAAGTCCCATGCATTAGCATATGCTAGATGATCCTAGATGATGCTTAGATGAAGATTTATGCATGTGGGAATGGGTTTAGAGAGATAAAGATATGATCTTTAAGCTTTCTCTCTCAAGTCTCTCTAAATATCTCTCTAGGGTTCTTATCATCAAAGACTTGTGTTCTGAACCAGAGATAAGGATGTATTTATAGAGACCAAAAACAGGGCAGGTGAAAATACAATTTTGCCCTTGAAACGCACCGATCGGCGGTTTCATTCGGCGGCCAGGCCGCCGAACTGAACCGCCGAATGGCTCCCGTGTGGAACAGGGGAACTTCGGCGACTTCATTCGGCGGTTTGGAAACCGCCGATCCCAACCGCCGTTTTGGACCCGAGAGATATATTTCAATCAGGTCTCATTCGGCGGTTTCGAACGGCGGCCAGGCCGCCGAACGTAACCGCCGATTCACCAAAAATGGTGAAACCAAGGAGAAGCCAAAGGCATCTCCACCGGCGATGATCGCGCAAAACAAAGCACATTACCGTGCATGCGCGGACGTTTCCGAACATCCTTAGGGAAACGAATTACTCCACACTAAACGCTAACATACATGAAGTGCAAGTGTGGGTATTGAATGCATCCTAATGCCTAACATGTCATGGCATTATCATATAACAAGATGCAATCAATTCAACATGCAAGAAGAGATATTGAATAAATCAATAAAGCACAATGCACACAAAATATAAACACACCATACAAGAATAAGAGTTATGCATGTTGTGTGTGTGTGTGCAACTATATCTCTTCAAGCCAATGTAAGCACTAGATATATACCTTTGGTGCTTGTCCTCTTGAGGTCTTGGAAAGGGTCTTGATCTTCAACAAACACCTAGACTACCCTTACAACCAAACCCCAACATGTGGTTTGACCACGAAATAAGCCAATCAATAATGGGAATCCTTACAATAAGAATGGCTCTAGGGGTCCCGAATCTTGCAAATATCATCTCCCTCACAAATTTCACCACAGTTTGACTGTCATTATTCCTTGTGGCCTTAGCTTCCACCCATTTTGACACATAATCAACCGCTACCAAGATGTAACTATAACCGCAAGATGGTGGGAATGGTCCCATGAAATCTATGCCCCATACGTCAAAAAGCTCTATCACCAAATTCCCAGATAAGGGCATCTCATTTCGCTTACTTATACTCCTTGTACGTTGACATCTGTCGCATGCCAAACAAAACCGGACAACATCTTTGTGTAACGATTCCCAGAAGAATCCAGATTGTAACACTTTCAACGCTGTCTTTCTTGCACCAAAATGTCCTCCACATTATAGCTCGTGACAAAACTTCAGAACGTCTCTCTGCTCTGACTCCAGAACACATCTTCTTATCACAGAATCGGGACCATGAGAGTACAAATAAGGGTCATCCCAAAAGTATTTTTTCGCTTTTGTAATGAACCTTTTTCCTCTTTGTGAGTTCAATTCCTCTGGGACTACTCCACTTACCAAATAGTTAACCAAATCAGCATACCATGGTTCATTATCCTTCACAGCCAACAATTGTTCATCCGGAAACTTCTCATGCAATGGCAATATGTCTACTTCATCCGAATTTTTCTATACTAACCTGCTTAGATGATCAGCAACCACGTTCTCACTACCTTTCTTGTCTCGTATCTCCAAGTCAAACTCTTGTAGCAGGAGGATCCACTGAATCAATCTAGGTTTGGCATCCTTTTTCTGAAGAAGATAACGAAGGGCTACATGGTCTGAATATACAATGACTTTGGCGCCCACCAAGTATGTTCGGAATTTGTCCAATGCAAAAACTACTGCTAGAAGCTCATTCTCAGTTGTTGAATAATTCAATTGGGCGTCATTTAAGGTTCGAGAAGCATAGTATATCGCGTGCGTAACCTTATCTACCCGCTGCCCCAAAACTGCTCCGATGGCATAATCCGAAGCGTCACACATTAATTCAAAGGGCAATTCCCAATTAGGTGGAATTATTACTGGTGCGGTGGTCAATGCACTCTTCAAAGTGTTAAAAGCTACCATGCACTCCTCACTGACCTCAAAATCAATTTCTTTTTGTAGGAGCAAGCACAAGGGCCTCGTTATCTTGGAAACGTTCTTTATAAATCTTCTGTAAAAACCCGCGTGCCCAAGAAACGACCTCACATCCTTCACATATTTTGGAGGCTGTAAACTACTGATCACCTCCACCTTGGCTTTGTCCACTTCAATTTCTCTTCTTGAAATCACATGTCCGAGAACTATCCCTTGTTGTACCATGAAATGGCACTTTTCCCAGTTCAACACCAAGTTGTTCTCTTCGCATCTCTTAAGGACCAAGGTAAGGTTGTGCAAACACAAATCAAATGAATCCTCAAACACCGAGAAGTCATCCATGAATACCTCAATGATTTCCTCCAACATATCTGAAAATATTGACATCATACACCTCTGAAAGGTGCCCGGAGCATTACAGAGACCAAATGGCATTCTTCTATATGCAAACGTCCCAAATGGACAAGTGAAAGTAGTTTTTCTTGATCTTCTGGTGCGATAGCTATCTGATTGTAACCTGAGTACCCGTCGAGGAAACAATAATGACTATGCCCTGCCAATCGCTCAAGCATCTGATCTATAAAAGGGAAGAGGAAAGTGGTCTTTTCTGGTAGTAGTGTTCAGCTTCCTATAGTCGATACACACCCTCCATCCTGTCTGAAGCCTCTGTAGAACCAACTCATTTTGCTCATTATGAACCACGGTAATACCTGATTTCTTAGGAACCATGTGAATCGGGTTGACCCACTTACTGTCTGATACGGGATAAATTATCCCCACTTGTAGAAGTTTCAGGACCTCTTTCTTCACTACCTCTTTCTTCACTACCTCTTTCATTATCGGATTTAATCTCCTCTAGGCCTCTCTTGACGGTCTAGACTCTTCTTCGAGAAATATCTTGTGCATGCAAATTGTTGGACTGATTCCCTTGATATCTTCAATTAACCTTCCTATAGCTGACTTGTGTTTCTATAGAATCCCGATGAACCTTTCTTCCTCATTACTCTACAATTCTGAAGCAACAATTACCAGGTATGTCTCATTCTCACCTAGATACACATACTTCAAGGTTGTTGGTAACTCCTTGAGTTCTAACTTTGGTGGTGGATCATTGGCAAAACTGACAGTTGAAACTTGGAAGTCTTCAACCTCTTCTTCAGCTAGTTCAGAACCATCTTCAGTCTTGTCGTCTCGATCATCCCAATCCCAATCCGCCAAATCCTCATCCTTGAATATTCCATCAACCCCAGGGTCTAAAACCTCGATGAATGAACAATCATCAGCTCCGGCGGGGTATGATGATGCTTCAAACAGTTTGAACTCCACTGTCTCATCTAACACTGTCATTGAAAGTTTTCCATTCTGCACATCAATAAATGTCTTTGCTGTGGCCATGAACGGTCTACCCAGAAGAATAGGTCTCATGTTAGTCTCTTTACTTACGTCCTCCATGTCTAATACCACGAAATCTGCTGGAATAATAAGTTTCCCAACTTGGACCAGTACATCTTCAACATTCCCTCTCAGATATCTTACTGAACCATCTGCTAACAGAAGTGACATTATTGTAGGCTTTAGCTTATTCAACCCTAACTGCTTATAAATGGAATAAGGCATCAAATTAATACTGGCACCTAATCTAGCATTGCTCTTTCAAGTTAGGTACCTCCAACTGTGATATTGATGCAGAAACTGCCCGGATCTTTCAGTTTGGGAGGGAGTTCCTTTTGCAAAACTGCACTAGCACTGCCAGCTATGTATTCCTGATGATTCGGTCCAAACTTCTGCCTGTTGGAGTGAAGACTCTTGAAAATTTTTGCATATGCAGGCATCTTTTCTATCATCTCGAGTAAAGGTAAGTTCACATGTACTTTGGACAGAACATCAAAAATCTTTTTGAATGCCTTACTTAGCTTGTCTCTTTTTAGTCTCCCAGGAAAAGGAATTGGTGGAACATATAGAGAGGGTGGAATGTAAGGGTCTGACGACTTGTGTAAAACCGAGGTCTTCTTTAGTGTTGACTCTACCACTACCTCTTCTTCTTCTGCTGCTCTAGCCTCCTTCTCACTCACCTCTTCTGATCCCTTGGTGTCCTCGTTCTTTCGACCTCTAACAACTTCAGTGTCTAACACTTGCCCACTTCTCAACACAGTCAATGCCTTGGCTTGTTCTGATTGACTAGGAAACCGTCCTGGTTCATTCTTGCGAACTGCGTCTACTATTTTTCTAAATTTTTAATGGATGACTCAACATTGTTAAATCTCTGTTCTGTATTACGTGAGAAGCGCTTTGTATTCTCAGTAAGGGAAGTCACAATATCCTCTAAGGATCTCTTCTTCGGCTGATAGGTGGTACCGTCTCTATTTGTAGCATTGTTCCATTGTTGAGATTGACTATTGGAACCTTGGCCTTGGTAACTGCCTCTGTTGTACCCTCCTTGACTTGTTCCCTGAGTGTTCTATTGAATGAGCTGATGACCATTTAGAGTAGTGTTAGGGTTAGAATAAGATAAATTTGAGTGGTTACGCTATCCAGGATTGTAGGTGTTCGAGTAAGGATCGTTTCTCCCTCTTTGGTAATTAAAGGCTTGAACCTCCTCTGTCTCAAATGGTATCCCGTCTCCATCTTGCACTGAGTTCACCCCTAACTGTTGTTGGGTCCTATTCGAGTTCTAGGCCATCATAGCTTGTACTTGCTTAGCTAGATTTGCCATCTAAATTTCCACCCCAGTTGTCTGGTTGACCTCATACTTTCCTCCCTTTCTGACAGTTGAACTTCTATGCTGGGAGTTTGGAGCCAAAGTTTCATAGATCTCAGTAATCTCTAAAGCAGATTTCCTAGTGATGATACCCTCATAAGCGTTGTCAACAATGGCTTGTGTGAAAGGTGTCAATCCATCATAAAAAGTGCGGACTCTGTACTCTTCTGTCACCATGTGAGGGGGAATTTGATCTAACAGCTCCTTATATCGCATCCATGCCTCATGGAATGACTCACCATCTTCTTCACCGAAACTAGCTATCTTGATCCGGACTTCTTTTGCTTTTGAAGCAGGGAAAAATCTATTGAAAAATGCAGTGCACACATCAACCCATGATGTCAAAGATCCTGCCCTTACTGAATTGTAGCACTTGATGCCTTTGTCCTTCAAGCAATACCGAAAACACCTCATCCGTAACTGCTCTTATGTCAATCGGCCTATTGGGAATTATTCTACGGTAGCTTGATAGTCCTTCATAAACTGGAGGCAGTCTTCTGTTGCCAAACCGTGAAAAGATGGCAGCATATTCAAATGCATACTCCTCAACTCATAACTCCTGGTTACGGCATCTAACACAATCGGCTGAGGTTGGTTTCCCAGCATAGGTTATCCTGACTCTCTCATTATTCTGATATCATCTTCTAGTGCACGTCTTGGAGAACCCGGTGGACTATCTCGAAGTTCCTGTCTATTTTGAACACCTTGTTCATCATGAACCTTTCTTTCAGCTTGAATAACCTGGTCACGTTGCTCACCTCGATCACCCATTTCCTCAACTAAAGGATCTAACTCTTCGAACTGTCTAGCAACCTGGCCTACTCGGTCAATCTCGTCGTTAGCAGGGATCAGAATACCTCCAAGCGAACGACGTCCGTTCATACACCTATAAAACCTGAAACACCAAAAACACAACTACCACGAGGTAAAATGAAACAAAAGAAAAACTAAAACTAAAACTAAAACTAAATCTAATGACACACACTACCGAACTTAAACTAACTAGATTCAACTAATAGAATCTATACCAATCCACCGCAGCGGCGCCAAAATTGATGCAGTAAAATCTGTATTCAATTTACTAAGAAAGTTCGTTCACTGGGATCGGTGATTCTATCGGTCAAATGCCAATTAATCTAGCAAGGTTACTCTAAATGCGAAAAACTAAATTGCATAATGCTTTGCTTTGGAAGTTTGTTTAATTCTAAAATTAACCTAAATTATGACTACTTGAACTAAAGACTAAAATCAAATCAAATCAACGATCACACAAGGGATGAATATATGGAGAGAAATACTAGGGAATCGATGCACCTTTCTTAGACATTCAATGCTCACAATCAGTCTCGTTTAACACTTCAATCTAGTTTACGGGTTTGTTTTCAAGATAATTCAATTAGGTTCAAAGATCCTTTCCAATACTCGCACACGGTCATGCAACGAATACGGAATAATGATCTAGGGTTCTTCCTATTACTCACACATGGTCATGTAATGAGCAATTGTCAAAACCCATATTTTACACAAAACTCTAAGCCAAATTAACATAGCACGGTCATGCATACATCAATTTTCTTGTTTATTAAGCTTTTGATTCAGATTTAAATGGAACGGTCATCCACATCTAAACCCTAATCTCATGGATAAACTAAGCCATAAACTCAAATCACTTGTGGTCACAACATAATCAGATAGAGTAGAATTGAGCAATTAATTCAATAAACAAAACTAAAACCCAATTGATTAACAAAAGATAGACTAATTGTTCACATAGAGTTATCCAAAATCGGTTACATCAATCCCCTAGTTAGAGGTTTAGTTACACATCAATGGAGAGAACAAAAACATAAAAGAGATGAAGAGAAAACCCATTATGGTGAGATGCTCTTGTCTTGAATTCTCCCTCGTCTTCTTGCTTCCAAGAATCCTCCAATGATGGATGGAATTGAATGAAAGAATGAATATGAATGTGATGGTGATGTGTTTTCTGTCTTTTATTTCTAAGAATCGGCCCCTTAAATATCTTTCTTTCTTTAGGTCTTCTGCCCCGTCCTGAGAAAACGAGGAAAACGGATTACCGCTGCCCGTGCCGCTGAGTGGGCACTTGCATGGGCAGCGGCACTTCAAGCGGCGACACTCTGATCTGGTTCGCTGGAGAGACCGCTGGAGAGGCCCTGCCTGGTGAGCGGTCTGGGCCGCGGTAAATCAACCCTTCTCGACCGCCGATGATGCACTCACCTGATGAACGGCCTGGGCCGCGGTAAATGGCATTTTTAGCCCTTTTCTTCATCTTCTGACTCTATCTTCTCCCAAATAAGATCCGATCAATTCTTCTATGGAAAGAGACCTACAAAGGCTTAACAAACACATCAACCCACCAAAAGGACCCAAGAAACAAGCATATACATAGGAAAAACGGGCGAAATATAAGCATAGAATTAGGCTGATCATTAGTCACAATAAAATCCAAGAAACTAGAAAGTATATTCCGGTCACTTTTGAATTTAACAACTGTTAAGATTGAACTCGCGTGAATCTAATTCGAAGTTGTGCACAAAGCTTTTTGATATTCAAGCTTACAAGTGCACTATCGAAATTAGAACTCTCTTTCTCTATTTCTCTCTTGGCCGAAATTAAACACTTGTCTAGAGTATGAATTATTTTTCTAATCAAAAGAAATAATTCACTCAAGCTAGGAGAAGAAGAGATGGTGGCCAAATGCTATCCTATCAAATATATAGGGTGGCCGAATTCTTCTTGTATTATTATTAGGGTTGCCGAATTCTTCTTGTATTAGGATTTAGGGTTGGCCGAATTCTCTCCCAAAGAGGATTTGTGCTTTACCCTAATTCCTATCAACCTTAGAATCCTAACCCTAATACAACTCATAAGTGTTTAATCCTATTATGACTTATTAAAAGACTTCCTTATTTGATTAGATAAATAAACCTTATTATTTATTTTCTTACCAAATATGTCTTTTATCTTTAATATACTACTACCAATAGTATAACTCTAGAAAACATATTTCCTGATCAGAAAAAGATTTTGATTCTCAGTTAAATGATTAACTAATAAATTAATTAATTTCCATTTAATCAATCAATAAAATAAAATAATATTTTAGACTATTATTCTAGTCTTGCCGCCCACACCATATACATGGGCATAATATTATTTTCTTATTTTATTTAATCCATTAGACTTTAATTAAAAAGCCCACATGTGAACCAGACCCATTCTTACTAAAAGAAACAAGCCCACATGCCTTTCATTAATATATTAATATAATTGATCAGCCCATTAAATAAATAATGTGCAAATTATATTCTTAATATATTAAATACAATTCTAGATTGACCCATAAATTGGTCCGGTAGAATATATCAAGTGATCCATGCAAGTCCGTATGGATTGGGGATCTTGGCGGGCTATCTAAATTTAAGCTTCAATAGACATAACCTAATCACAATCAACAAATGATTCACTTAGGTCCGATCTATTAATTTTAACTCATTCCACTAAAGAGCTAAAATTGAACTCTTAAATAAAGATAGAATAAGTAAATATTTCTCATTCGTACCCTAGACAATCTTTTTGGAGATGGTGTATCCTTGTGAAGAATATCAGTAATCGCCAAGAGCTCATAGACCGCCTATAGCTCTCCAAGTTACCATATTTACTCATATGACCACATTTTGAACTTTGATATTTTGACTTGTCCAGAAGCCATGTTTCAATAGACTCTATCGAAAACTTAACGTTAAGATTCAATATCCAATACCTCAAAACATCCATATGATGATATTCTACTCTCATTTAATAAATGGAGCCACGATGTCCATATCTATAAATGAAGTCCTCTATCGATTAACAAATGAATACCACCAAACTATCGAGGATAGACTATGCTATATAATCGTACTCATTGATAACTCAAATGATAACACTTGCAACCATAAGTCCATCATTTATCTCAGGATTAAGATAGACTCTCCGATTGTCCTGATAATGAAAAAACTTTTATCTACTGACGGTTCTAGATAAAGTATTTCATTGTGATCCTATTCAATGCACCCAGTGCACTAGATTCTTTTACTCGAAGACCCTTCGATGATTTCAGACTCATCATAACTCATTTGATCCCACTCAAATGCTAGCAAAATAATTCTACAACTTTAACAAGATAAAGGTGCCCAACCTTTAACTTAAGTTGTGAACATTATTCAAGACTAACTAAAGAATTGTGTCTACCTCATACATATCTAGATGTACGAACAATTCTTCTTTTCTCATAGTCTTTTGACCTTATGATTATTTACTTTGACAATTATAATATTAAACTATAAATGCTATAAGATTTGTTAAACCAGAAATCACTTTATTAATATGAAAAGATTGTCAATTACAATATCACACTCTTGCTATTTAGCATAATCCTAACAACTTCCTTGGTTGAGCTTGCATGATTGTTCTCTTTCCTTTGTGAGCCATTTGTAGAGGAAAGTTGGCTTAAGGTTGTCTTCTTGGAGCCACCTTCACTTGTGCACTATGTGAACATTGTCCTAGATCAATCTTCTTCCTAAGAGTTGATTGGATGATTTACATACCTATTTGAGATCCCCATTTCCTAGATTTTGTACTCGTTGTCGAGCGTGTTTTTGTATATAATGCATTTTGTGAGCATTGTGTAGGTTGTATGCTCTAAAATAAGGTGTTGAGCATAATTGAAGAGTTTTGGAGGTTAAAGGGCTGAAATTGTAAATCTTAGTGCAGAGCTTTCAATTTTCAGGGGCCATATCTCCCTCCTCCGATTGAACTACATTTTTTATAACCTATTTTTGGAAAGCCCCATGAATCTACTTTTGAACGCATTTTACAGATCACGATTCCGAGTTCTTTAGAGGAAGTCTGGCTATTTTCGTAACAGTGCGCAAAGCTGGAAAACTTCACCCGAGAGAGATGCGAGCCCAAGGCTAGCTCAAGCAGCTCGCCCCTCAAGGTCGCTAACCTCTCAGGTTTTCAACAGTTTTCTTCAACCAAAGAGCATCCAAATCGCCCCCAGCTCGCCCTTTTACCCAAAATATGTTAAAAATCAAGATTTTACCTCCTTGCCCTTGACCTAATTCATTCCTCTATATAAACTTTTGATATTTTTAAACCAAAAAAAAGATCTCTGACCCAAGAATAGTCACCAAGACCTCACCTTTACACATTCCTCTTACTCTCACCTTCCATCTTTCACAACCCATCTAACTTCCATAACTCCCTAACATCCAAACACAAACTTCACTACCACTTTTCCACATCCATCATCACTCCACCTTTTTGGGCAAGAGAGAGTTGAAGAAAGATAGAAGGAGAAGAAGATCCAAAGAAGAAGAGGAAGCTGTCCATTAGTTTTCTCTAAACCCTTTCTCTTTTATTCTTTTTCATAGCCATGTATTTATTTGATTTTATCTATGTTATGGCTATTCTTTGTAATATGAGCTAAATATATATTGCTACGATTTGATGAAACCCCACCCATGACTATATATTTATATTGATTCTTGTTTATCCATTTATGTGCAACTTGTGGTTTGTATGAGTATTTTTGTATGCTTAAAGCTTTCAAGTGATTGATCTCCATTTGAATGAATTATTGTGGTGTGTTATGTACTGACCAGAGACGCACACCACGTGTTCGATAAAATGCCCTCTATGCATGTCTAGAAAAGTATACCCACTTAGGCTAGCATATAGGATTCCGTTTAGTGCGCCAATAAACTTAATGAACTCAATTCGTATATTCCGGGTAATCGAGAGATAGGCTTGGGTACGTTTCGGGTGTAATCTACTTTGCTTGACCAAGATTGTAGGTTAATATTAGGGTGCATGAATCTACAAATTGCATGAGTATGTTTTGGGTGAATAATTGAGTCTAAAACGAAAGTCAATTGAGGGTGGGGTGTAGTCAAGTCCTAGCATGTTATTCTTCGATATTACACTTGAGTTTATTTTAGTGTTATTTTATTTCTTGCATTAGCATTAGTCATTAGATTAAATTAGTTTAATTTACTTAGTTTAAATATCCTTTTTCGTTTGTTTGAATAGCATCTAGGCTAATCAATTTCGGTAATCGATCACTCGATCCCTGTGGGAACGAATCTTATTCACCGTTGTGCTACTCTCCGACCTCGTCCTATTGCGAGAGTCATAAAAGAGACTAGCCAGGAGTTTGCACCGGTGAAGCTTCTTGGTTGCCCAAGCTCTTGACAAACACAATCTTGTTAGGAGTGGAGGTCTCCTTACCATCTTTAAATTCAAGACCTTTCTTGTCACATGAACTCTTTCCAACACCTAACATGTGGTCAAGTTTTTCAGAGCTAGAAGCCATCCTAATCATAGACTTTTTAGCTTCTTCAAGACTTCAAACCTTCTTCATTCCTCTTAGATAGACTTCAAACCTTCTTCATTCCTCTTAGATAAGTCTAACTCCACTATTAGCTTATCTTCATTCTTCATGGATCTCACTACTTCTTCACTTAGTTGGTCAACTTGAGTTGAGAGCTCTAGGTTTTCTTCCTTTAATCTCCTAATTTCTCTTTTGTTCTTTAATCTTGAACCCTCAAACTTAACCATGTAGTCTTTGAGATCCATTATATCCACATTTCCATTTATGGATTGTGATGAATATCCATCACCACTTGAGTCATTTTCCTCTTGACTCTTATCCTCTTCCTTACTAGCACCTTCGCTCTTGTGAGAGGATGTAAAGGCTATGAAGTTAGCAATGAGTTTTTCATCATCCGAAGACTCATCTCCTTCGTTGGATTCATCACTACTACCACTCCAAGTGGCGGCCATCACTTTTCCCTTCTTCTTGTCAATGTGATTAGCACATTCGGGAGCAAAGTGACCTATCCCACCACACTTATAGCATCAGACCCCTTTCCTTTCGGTCTTCTCTTGCCTAGGCTCAAACTTCTTGAACGAAGTCTTTTTCTTCAAGTCTTGGCCCTTGGATCCGAAACCCTTCTTCTTGGACTTGTAGCATTTCTTGGACCTTCTCATCAACAAGGCTATTTCTTCGTCCGAGTCATCATTCTCCTCCTTCTCATCTTTGGAGGCTTTCAAAGAAATTCCTTTTTGCTTTTTATGAGGTGTGGAGGTAGGACCCTTCCTAGACTCATAAGCTAGAAGCCTCCCAATCACCTCACTCAGCTTCATATCTTTGTAAGAGCTATTCTCCTCTAAAGCCATCACCTTGGATTCAAATCTATCGGGGAGAGATCTCATAATCTTTTGCTTTATTCTCCTATCCGAATACGGGTCACCAAGTTGATGACTTTGGTTGATTATGTCCATCAACTTGATCTCGAAATTGTTGAAGCACTCATTCTCCTCCATCTTAAGCATCTCGAATTGAGATTGGAGGACTTGAAGCTTGGAGTCCTTCACCACTTCGGTTCCCTCATGTGCAACCTCTAGGATGTCCCATGCCTCCTAAGCAATCCTTGTAAGGTTCATGATTTGTATTGGCTTGATTCCATTGTAAAACACTCTATATTAGTAATAGTTGTTGCTTAGGATGTTCTTAGAAGAAAAGAAGCTTCAAAGGTGAAGAGCATCGTCTAGTGCAAATATCGTATTCAAGAGGTGAAAGCGTCAAAGGTTTACTTAGACTTCTATCCTTTTGCAAGGCGTTAGCACACACACACACAATTCATATATGTGTGTCCCTGCATCATTGTGCAAACATTTGGTATAACACATTCACACACATTTAAGCATGCACATGCATTGGTCTCTTATAGACAAACATTGTAGAATTGCATGTTTTATAACTATCACGTAGATATGGCATACTTGTGTGACATTGTGTTTATATGTTTGTGTTTCTTGTTTTTGGACTTGAACATGCTCTTATTTGATTCCTTATTGTGTCCCGGTCATTTCGGTTACTCATTCATAAGATTTTGAGTCCAAATGATGTAGCTACGCTACTTTGCATTCTTATTCGTTGAGTTGACTTCGTCGTAGTTTTCCGAGCTGATTTCTCAACCATTTGTCAAAGTTTTGTAGTCTTTGTTGTGCGTGAGGGAGTCATGATTCGTAATCTAAAAACGGATTCAAAATCGGAGTTCGGATGCCCGAATACGGCTGAAGAACGTGAGAGGAGCGCTCGAGGGACTAGCATGGCCAAAGGCCATGCCTTGGCCACCACGTGTGGAGGCCGTGTGCCACATGGCCAGAGCACCCCTCTGGTCCCGTGTGCCACACGTGCCCCACACGGAGTTTGTGAGGTGGCCGCCTCCAATTGGGTCGTTTTTGTTCCCTCCTTGAGTCATTCAAATATGATTTTCCTTCCCTCCAAACATAACTTGAAGAAAATTTTCAAGAGAAAATTCTGCAGAATTCTTCATGACTTTAGTGTTCGATCATAACTTTCTCATACGAACTCGAAATTCATTGATCCAAAAACCCAAAATTGTTGGCCTTGATGAGAGCTACAAACCCCAAGCATTTCTAGAGGCAGCTAACTTCGTCATTGTTCCCAGTGGTCTGATTTCAGTACGAGGTTCATTGTTGTATGTTAAACTTCTTCTTTTCATTTCATCTTTTTATAATCTCTTTTAATCTTCCTATTTGATTGATGAAATATGTTGAGAAGGATGCTACATCATATGCTAGGTTTGTATGATTGATTGTTTGTTAAGTTTTTATCCTTGTGATTCTTACTTGAACATATTTGCTAAACTTGACTAATCTTGAAATTGATCCTAGAAATATTATATGTGATATGCCTCATGACATGTTCTAGGTTTAATTTCATGATCTAAGAATTAAGATTTTTTGCGTGATATATTGAACATTCATATCTTGTTCTTATTGTTTCACATGCTTTGATTTCTAGATAGATTTGTGATTGTGTGTTGAAAGCATAATTCTAGTTCATCACTAAGCATGTACATTTAGCTTGATTGATCATCTAGCTTTATGTGATTGTGATTTGCATCATTTGCATCACTTAGATCATTGCCTTGTGTAAGGTAGAAGTCTCTTGCAAAGTAAGTGAAGCTTTGTGGATAGAGCAAAGAAGTCTTGATTAGAGTCGGGAGGACTCAGATAGTCAAGCAAGGAGACTTGTCTAGGGTCGGGAGGATCCGGATAGACAAGCAAGAAATCTTCCTAGAGACGTGAGCGTCTTGGATAGGAAGTTGCTTCCTAGAGTTGTAGGACACATCTTGGATAGGAAGTAGGCTTGGTAGTTCACTAGCCATTAGGTAGACTAGGAGGTGATAGTTTGAGCGGATATCATGTGTTGATAGCTTGAGTGTGTAAGTCCTTTTCATATAGTGGATTGCTTTACCGGTGGTTGTGGTATCAACCCGTGGATGCTTCCTCTTTGAGGTTTTACCACGTAAAAATCCTTGTGTCAATTTTTCGCTTTACTTTTCTTTATCTTCCATATCTTACATTGATTGCATATATTGTATATTGATTTACTCTTGTATTAGTTAAATCAATTCATTTGTTGAATCTCTTCAAGTGTGCATTTTTTTTTGTTATAATTCCGCATTATTTTTGAACAAGGAAGAAATTGGGCCTATACCTATTCACCCCCCCTCTAGGTATATTTTACACTATTACTTAAGGGAATTTCATTTGGTATCAGAGCGGGTGTCCATACGCACTTAGATTGATCCTTTCTTTGTAGTGTTTGTATTTTATTTGTGATAATCATGATTAAGGAAGTGTGTTCCTATGTGGCTTCTTTTGTTGTACATATTGACTTGGATGAGAAAAAGATCAATGATCTTATTCTTGAAAATGAACACTTGTCTAAAGTCAATATGTCCCTCAATAAAAAGCTTGATAATCATGGTCTTGGCTTAAAAGAATTCAATGATCTTAAAGACATGATCCTAAGTCTAGAATTGAATCTAAAAGATAGCAATGATAGACTTAGCATCTTGAAGCAAGAAATCGAGCAAAGGGATATGTCTCTTGTTAGTGCTAAAAGGCTAGAAAACATGCTTAAAGCCAAAATTAGTGAGCACTTCAAGAGAAAAAGTATGAACAATGGCTAAATAAATCACGAAAAAATGTTATGTTTAGTGATGACATCGTAGAAAAATATGCCATTAAAAATAGGGTGCTTAATGAGAAACTTGATGAGGCTAATATGATGATTAATAAGATGTCATCTAGTTCTAATAAGATTGAAACCCTTATTAAAAGTGGAAAGCATCCTAGTGATAAAAGAGGTTTGGGTTATATAAATGAGAAGGAAACTCCTTCTACTAACAAATCTACTTTTGTTAAAGCAAGCATTGAAACAAATGTAGGTACACTCACTCAAGGTAAAGCTATGAAAGCTACCGGAGGTGCCTCTTCATCAACAAGGATGTTCAATGGAAGAACTCAACAACATAAACATCAAGGAGCAACAACCTCAAATGCAAGAGGTGGAGCATTAAGGGTTGTACATCAAAGAGGAAAAATTATGAGAAGTCCAAAGGAGTTGGAAGCAAATGCAAATGGTAAATTTATCAAATTTATTCCTATTTGTCATCATTCTAATATGGTAGGACATATTTGACCTAGATGCTTTGAGTATATTCGGAAATGTAAACTTGATAATGCTTTTCATAATATGTCTTTGAATGGACCTAGGCAATCATCCATGTACGGATATAGAAATAGACCTAGGAAGACCTTGGAAAAGCATGTTGTGAAGAATGTTGTTGATGACTTGCTTGCTAAATCTTGTGTTGTACCTCACTCTACTATGCATAAGAAAGTTGATAATGCTTTGCTTGATATTTTTGAAAATGTGACTAATGAGGTCAAGGTGCATGTTAAAAAGCCTAACATTGAGTCAAATCATGTTAGAAGTAAGAGTGAGAGGCATTTATATTGATTTTCGTCCATTGCTCATAGGATGGCATGCATCGCCTTCTTATTCCATTTTGATAACTCAAACTCTTGCGCGTTCCATTGCACTTTAGGTTTGAGCACATCCTCTCCTCCACCCATAGGAGTCATCATAGGTGATGTGTAGCCGTCTTCAATCGCCATCCATGCCCTATCATGGATTTGACAAATATATGACTCCATCTAGCCTTTCCAAGAGGCATTGAAACAAATTAACAGTGTGTTCTAATATTAATCTATAAGGGGGGTGAATAGATTATAATCGTTATTACCCAATTTTTGTGTTTAGTCAAATTTACGAAAATGCCCCAAACTAGACAATATAATATAGCAAGTGTAATATGGTGCATAAATTAAATAACATTTGATATTTAAGTGGAAACCCTCACGGGAAAAACCACGGGCTGGTAAGTGCACCACACTCAAACCTCGAATCCACTAATTGTGATAACGTTTACAACCTAATCCTGGTTTACGATCTAATCCCGATCAATAACCCGTTACCACTACCCACAGGCCTATAAAAGTGGACCTAGTCCAATTTGCTCATATGACCACCTAATCTCGGTGTATGACCTAATCCCGGTCATCACACAAGACTTACTTCTCAATGAAGAGATCAAACAAACCTATGTGAATATGCAAAGATATCCAAATATGCAATTAATGCTAGGTTACACTAAATGCTTATCTAGGATTAAATGATGACAGTAAAAACAATCCTAGATATCAAATTTGCTATATGTCATGGCATACAACTTAGCTATGTGAAGGATAACCAATCCTAGATACAATAGCTATAAAAAACAATCTCAATCATTTTAATGAGATAAATTAGCTAGATTTATATAAACATGAAATCCTAGCTATCACAAACAATCTCAATCAAACAATGAGATCAATTAGCTAGATGTGCAAATAAAACTCTATATGCAATAGCTATCACAAACAACTCACAAAGCACAATAAAGATGCAATCTTGAAACTAGTCAAGTAATAAAGATGCAATCTTGAAACTAGTCAAGTAATAAAAATGCTATCTTGTAAAGCAAGAACATGTGAAGAGATGCAAATAAATGTTCTAACTACAAGTCATGTGAGTAATAAAGAAAACCCATGAGAAATCATACCTAGAACATGCTAGATGATGTGCGAAGATGATGGGTTTTGGGTTTGGAGAGTTAATTAAAGAAGCAATCTTGGTGCTTTCTCTCTCAAGAACCTCTCTTTCTCTCTCAAGAATATGGAGCTTCTCTCTTTAGGGTTTGATTTTTTGGCTCTACACTTAAAATGATGAGAAAGATATGTGTTAACCCAAAATTGTCACCGGGGTGCAATTTAAAATTAACGGTATGTGATGGACCCAGATCAAATTAGACCTGGGCTAGCGGGATACTCTATACCCTCGTATCCCGCTGGGTATCGTGAATTCGATATTACGATGAATACAAGTAATGGGATGGACGAGATTCTTATATGGTGGATATATGAAAGCTGAAAAGTAGTTTATACGTATATATATGTGGATCTGAAATACAATTCCTTACAACTCGGTATTTGAACTATCAGTATTGCAATATAGAAAAGAAATCAGGCCTGAAGGAGAACGATGGAGATAGAGCTTTTTGTGTCTGTCGATAAGTAGAAAAAGTAAATTAGGGTTTCAATCCCCTTTTCCTGTCAACATATGATCAATATATATGCCCGCTTTCTTGCTCAGCACTCCTAGAACTTCGGTCTAGGGTTTCAGTGATGCACGGGTCTTCTTTTTGGAGTCTAACAAATTCATCGGGACATTGATCCCGAAAGATCATGTGATTCCTTCTTTCTCGGTTCCAAATAAGTTGACTCCTATTTAAAATAGGATTCTAACTTGGCGGGGATGAATGCCGCGTTGTAGCTTGAGTTTTTATCTCGAACGGTGACGTTTAATATCTGTTTTTATATATAGTCTACTCTTCGGGGTACCCCCCTCCTGCTTCAGCGGGGTCGGTCTACTGGGATCCTGGTATATGTCTTGTCATGTGTACGTCACGTGTTTTGCTGGTTGGGGTACCCCGGGTACCCTGCGTCTTTCACGCTTCTAATAAAAGCGATGTTCACGGATATCGAGGTTTCAAGTAGCGGGGTACCAGGATACTCGAGTATCGGGGTATCCGGGGTAATTGGGCGCCAGGATCTGGTGATGATCGTGTCTCCGGGAATTCTGGACCTGACCTGGGTAGGCAAAGGTTCTAGCCTGTCAGCTAGCAGGTGGGGTACCCAGACCTCTTTTCGCTTCTACTTCGGATCCCGGCTTTCTCCTGTAAGCTAGTGGAAAATTCTTTTTTGATCCCTGCCAATTGTGGCGGTTAACAGAAGTCCCCCCTGACTTGAACACCAATGTCTTGCAGGGGTTGGAGTCAGGATTTCCTTGTCCACTCGAAGGATTTTCCCTATTGTCCGCTCGTCTAGTCTCGTCTCGTCTGGTTGGCTTCCATAATTGATGAGAGTATCTTTCTTGGTTTTGATTGCATTTAATGCTCGTCCCACGTGTCAGATAACGTCTGTTTTCAAGTTTTAAATTGGCCGTTTTTGGCACGATTCCCTCGAAACTGTATTGATTCGTCTCCGACCCTGTCTCTTCCTCTACCTCGATATTAGCTCGTCTTTGCCTATAAATGTACCCTTCCTTCTCCCCTCACATGTTCACGCTTATTTGAACCTTTTAGAGCTTCTGTCTCTTCTTCTTTCTCTTCTAAGGATCCTCTTTGCTTTCCTTCTTGTTAACCGCCAAAATGAGCAGGGACCAAAAAAGGATTTTCCACTAGCCTTGAGAGGAAAGTCGGGATCCAAAGTAGAAGCAAAAAGATATCCGAATACCCTGCCTGCTAGCTGACGGGTTAGGGAAAGGGCCTTAACCCACCCCGACCAGGTCCGGGATTCCCGGGACCGTGAAAAGCACTAGGAGGTCAAAAGACAAATGAGGGCCTAGAAGACCCAACTACCCCGAGTATCTTGGTACCCCGCTACTTGAAAGCCCGGTATCTGCAAACATCATTTTAAAAGGAGCGGGAAGGACGCGGGATACCTGGGGTACCCCGACCAGCAAAGCTCATGACATACACATAGCAAGGTTTCCCTTACGCCGACCCCGCTGAAGCGAGAGGCGGGCATCCCGAAGAGTAACCTCGCATAAAGGGAAACACTAAACGCCACCGTTCAAGATAGAAGCACAAGATACAACGCGACATTTATTTCCACCATAAAGAGTCCTATTTTGAATAGGGTCAACTTGGTCAGTACCAAGAAAGAAGCAATCACCTAACCTTTCAGGATCGATATCCCGACGAATGCGTCGGACTCCGAAAAAGGGCCCGTGCACCACTAAAACCCTAGACCGAAGTTCTAGGAGTGCACTGCAAGAAAGGAGGCCTATATATATTGATGATAGAATGATGGGAAGGAGAGGCAACCCTACGGCCACACTTTTACTACTTATCGACAGGCACGAAGAGTTCCATCGCCATTGGTTCCCTATATGCTTTACTTTTTTCCTACTGCAATATTGTTAGTTCAAATACCAAGTTGTAAGATCCCACTGTGATCGAGATCCATATACATATATAAACAGCTTTTGTTTTATACATCCATCTTATGAGAGATCATCCATCTTATGAGAGATCATCCATCTTACTACTCACATCCACCATAATATCGAGTTCATGACACCTAGCGGGATACCAAACTATTAAGTATCTCACTAGCCTTTATCGGATCCTGATCCGGATCCTTCACTTACAAACCCCATATCACGCCTAACAGATTTCAAAGAACCTGCGGGGTACCGGGGTATAGAGTATCCCGCTAGCCCAGATCCAATTAGATTCGGGCCCTTCACATTCCGTCAATTCTGAATTGCACCCCGGTGACAATTTTGGGTTAACACTTTGGCGCCGTCTGTGGGAAGAAACTCCCTACCCTTTAACAAGCTTTCAAGTTCAACTCAGGAGAAGATAGAAGATGAGGCTTCGATCCTCCCAAGGACAGCCCGTGAATTCGGGGCCTCATTCCCTCGATTCCACCCAGACGAATCAGGGGTAAAGGAAAGGAACCAAAAGCTAGAACCCAGTACCAATCCCGCCACCGAGTCCCAGACCAGCACCACAGGACCCCGCGGTCCGAGAGGCCACTAGAAAGGCCATAGAGCAACAAGCTGCTGCCTATGTGGAAAGCGTCCACCTTCGGATGATTGCTCAAGGGATACCTCTTGAATCACCCATATTCACAAAAGGAGTTGGACCAAATACTCGGGTCCCGGCTTTTGACAGACTCAGACCGCCGTTATCGGTACAGAATCATCCCGAAGATCTCAGACATCGATTGGTGAAATCCGCTGTCGATATTCCATCGAGAAAAGCCCAGTCAACAACGAGGCCAGCGGTAAGGAAGAGAGATCCTCAGCCCGACGCAAGCGGCAGTGCTGGATCCTGGAAGGACCAACGGGGTGCCCGTCGACAGAAAGGGGAACATAAGGAACATGATGGGAAATCAAAAACCTCAGACAGTGAGGATTTGGTAGCACGATCTGGACACAACGGATCCAAACGCCTTGAGGATCAGATGGCTAAGATGGCGAAGGAGCTCGAGGAATTGAAGAAAGGAAAACAATGGGGTACTCGGAAGAACCCCCTGGGGGAGATGAATGCACCGCTTTCTAGGAGGATTCGAGAAGCCGAGTTACCCCCCAAGTTCAAAATGCCCACTGAGAAATATTCTGGATCGGAGGATCCCGTGAGTCACATGGAAAGCTTTGTCCACCAGATGAAAATCCAGAACGCTACCTGAAAGTTCTTAAAATACTCGAGGCGTGTTTATCAATATAAAGCTAGAGGGGGGGGGGGGGGGGGGGTGAATAGATTTTAACTATTATTACCCAATTTTCGCATGCAAGTCAATTTTACGAAAATGCCCCTACTAGTCAAAAATACATACAAGTGTAATATAGTGCGGAATTTAAATAACACTTGATGTATACGTGGAAACCCAACCACTGGGAAAAAACCACGGGCTGTATAGTGCGCCACACTCGGAACTCGAAATCACTAATTGAAATGAAGTTTACAACCTATGTAGACCTCGTCTAACACTCCGGTCTGTAACCCCTCACTTCTACCCAGCGGGCCTTTATTAGCAACCCTATTCCAATTTGCTTGAGGCCTAAGCACTCTTAGCCTCAAGACTTACTTCTCTATGAAGAGAAACAACCCTATGTGAATATGTATGAATATTCAATTAATGCAATAAGAGCTAGGGTACTCTAAATGCTTATCTAGGATGATGATATATTCAATTTAAATCAACCCTAGATATCAATTGCTAAATGACATGTCAAATAGCATAGATGATCATAGATTATAAAAACCTAGATATCTATCAAAAACAACACTCAATTAATTCATCACAAATAATCTCTTTTCTTGTATTTAACATATGATCAAAAACATACAAGTAATTTAAAAGAGATGGCTTGGTATTTAAAATACTACAATAAGATGAAATTAATCAAAATCTTACCAAGCAAGTTGTGATGATGCAAACCCATACATGGATGCACTCTATATAGGCATAGGAGATGCAATATGAAATTTGATGCAAAAGGGGTTTGATTTGAGTGGTTAAAGATGAGTTCTTGATTTGATTTTCTCTCAAAATCTATCTTTGAAGATTAGGGTTCTTAAGAGTCAAAGAACTGATTCAGATAATGAGAAAGTGTGATATTTATAGACATCAAGAACAGGGCAAGTGAAAAGACAATTTTGCCCCTGAAACGCACCGTTCGGCGGTTTCAATCGGCGGCCAGGCCGCCGATGACGACCGCCGAATTGAGCTCGTGAAGAACAGAGCATTAACGGCGGTTTCATTCGGCGGTATCGAGACCGCCGATCCAACCGCCGAATCAAACCCGAGAGATTAAAATCGATCAGGTATGAACGGCGGTTTCTAACGGCGGTCGTGACCGCCGATCTTGACCGCATAATTGCTTCAGACCAATCTGGACTGAAACGGCGGTTTCATTCGGCGGCCAGGCCGCCGATCATAACCGCCGATCACCAACAATGGTGAAAACCAAGGAGAAGCCAAGGGCATTCTCCATAGGCGGTCTTCGCGCGAAACCAAGCACTCATTAGAGCAAGCGCGGACGTTTCCGAACAATGTCGGGAAACGAATTATAAGGCACATATACACACAACAAGATATATCAACCAATGTGCTAGTGTGTAAAGTGACATGTGAAGAGATGCACATAAAAATAAGCAAGTATGCAATCATAGCAAGAATGCTAAGTGAGTGTGTGCTACTAAATCTCTTCAAAGAAAAACAAGCACAAGAGATTATACCTTTGGCGTGCTTGTATCTTGAGGTCATGGAAGGGCCTTTGATCTTCAACACTAATCACTTAGACTACCCTTACATTCAAAACCCCAACATGTGGTTTGACTACGAAATAAGCCAATCAACAAAACGGGAATCCTTACACTACCCGTTCAGCTATATGCAAGATGTTCCCTTCAACACTGACCGATTGTGCTAAGACTTGGTTCAGAAAGTTGCCCCCAGGAAGTGTAGATTTATTCACAAAACTCACTACCGACTTTTGTGCTCAGTTCCAAGGCATCAAGCCTCACCCTAAGGATCCCGTCCTTCTGCAGTATGTGATCCAGGAACGGGGTGAGACCCTGAGATCTTACGTAGAAAAGTTCCACAAGGAAGTAATCCAGATGGGGGTATTCGCTGAGAAGGAGACCCTCGCCAACTTTAGAAGAAACTTATGGGCCGGTAGGTTATTCCGGTCATTCGCCAAACACCCGCCTGGGACATACCAGGAGGCCTATGATAGGGCGCTGGAGCAGGTGGACATAGATGAGCAGCTCCGAATTAAGGTTGAGCACGATGAAGCCCGGACATCTAAGCGGTCTAAGAAGGAATCCCCAAAGCCTGCACTTGTGAGAAGAGTACAGAACCCTTCCTTAATTCAATCAACATATAGGCCACCACCTCCTCAGTACCGGGAGAGATATCCTACTAGAAGAACTCCACCCCGAGCAACTCCTCCGCTAAGAGAGGTAACCCGCATATCAATGGAGGAAGACTGGTATAACCATTACACTCCACTCAATGCCTCCCGGGAAACCATATACCTAGCCATCCGCGATAAGGGCCTGCTCAGGAAGCCTGATCCAATAAAGGTTCCAGCTGATCAGAGAAGCCGTTACAAGTATTGCGACTTTCATGAGGATGTCGGGCACAACACATCTGAATGCTATAGCCTCCGTAACTAGATTGAGAGTTTGGTAAAATGAGGACTGTTAACGGAGTTCTTGCAACAAGTACGGGACAACATCAAGATAGGAAAAGAAGTGCAGAAGGAGATGCGGGATGCGGAAGAAAAGAGGAAAGAATAAGGAAAGACGAAGGAAAGGATTTGATGCAATAGATCCATGTCATCCATACCATCAATGGAGGACCAACTCTAGCCGGGACTTCCAACAATTCAAGAAAGAATCACGCTAGGAAGATTCTGAAGCTCGCCACTGACCAGGATGTGTTCCGGGTATCCCGGGGATCCCGAGAATACCCTCGATCCGTCCAGATCATTTTCACCGAAGATGATGCTTACAACACAGTACAACCCCATGATGATCCAATGGTGATCACGGTTCAGATTGCTAATTGCTGGGTCCACCGCATCCTTGTAGATACCGGAAGTAGTGTGGATATCCTGTTTAAAGGAGCATTGGAGAAGCTTAACCTTAAGAATCCTTGTTACAATAGTTGCACTACACCCTTATATGGATTTACGGGGGACTCCGTAATGCCAATAGGGACGCACATCTTGCCAGTGATAATTGGAGAGGCCCCCCTTCAACAGAACATCATGACTGAGTTCATAGTGGTTGACACCCCGTCCGCCTATAATGCAATTCTTGGAAGGCCATTTTTATCAGGTATCAGGGGAGTTTTATCCATTTATCACAATGTCTTAAAGTTCCCGATTGGGACTGAGGTAGGAGAAGTCAGAGGAGATCAGCAAGCAGCCCGCACATGTTATGCAGTGTAAGCCAACCCTGCTGCGTTGGCCAAACAATGTGTTCACTATGGTATTAAGTCGGGATGCAGGATGGCATAGTCTGGGAACATAGAAGAGGAAAAGCGGGAAGGCTTGACAAGTATCCAGTATAGTAGTTATGAGATATGGCAGGTTGCTCAATTGATCACGTTAGGAAGGACAGTCACCCTAAGAAGTCTTACTTTTTAAGTTGGAAGAAAGATGTTGTCTCGGTTGGTATATTCCTGATGTATATACCCCGACCTTTTCTGTTTTGTATTTGCTTTTGAGAAAATCAATAAAGTCAGTTTTAGTGCTCCTAATCTCGCCTAGCAAGACTTCATCGCTCCTTTTTGCCTCAAGACTAGGAGAAGCCACATGGCGTTCCTGTTGCCTTGGTCGGGGTGTACCCTCCTCTAGGAAGGACCTGGTGCTCAAAATGCACAAGGCGTGTAGTCACTCGCCAGGATCTATCTCAACCAAGACCAGGAGAAGCCATATGGTGTTCCTGTTGCCTTGGTCGGGGTATACCCTCCTCCAGGAAGGACCTGGTGCTCAAAATGCACAAGGAGTGTAGTCACTCGCCAGGATCTATCTCAACAAGACCAAGAAAACCTATATGGATCTCCTGAAGCCTCGGACGGGTAATACCCCCCTCCAAGATGAACCTGGTGTCAAAGTAGTCTTATCTGCCTACCAGGACAGTCCCGCCAAAAACCTAATGTCCACCAGCGAGTTAAAGTAGAAGTCAAACACTGCAAAAGATCGGGATAGTCCTTATTTTGATCACGTTCAAGTATAAGTACCTTTCTTGAACAAAGCATAAATATACAAACAAGGATACAAAGGAAATAAGAAAAGAACGATTGCAATAATGTGAGAAATTCATTAAATCAAGCAGGGTGCCCAATCCCCGTTTCAAGGCTACAAATAGGTTACAAGGCAAGCCTCATTGAAGCAAAAGAAAAAAAAAATCATGTGTCGCCCCCTTCTCCCGTATGCGCCTCCTGCTGGGATCCCTCCACCTGTTCTCCTCCTGTCTGCTTTTCTTCAAGTAAGCTGGCTGCAACCGAAGAACTCATTTCCCCCATGTGCGGAGCAGAAGACTGTTCAAAGTCATTTAAGGCAGAAGGGGGATCCTGAGCCTCAACCCCGAGTGAGCCATCAGAACCAGGCAGATTAGTGGATGGATCCGGGACGACAGCTTCCTACAAAGAACCTCCTTGATCATTACCAGCATCAGAGAGAGCTGCTGCTTTCACCATAATTTGGTCTCGATCCCAGCCCAAAGGAGTCGACAGATTGAAAGGAGGGGGGAAGGCCTTAGCAACCTCGTAGGAGGCAGTAAAGTATCCATCCGTGAAGGAAGAATCCAATCGGGATTCCAAAACCTTCACGGAACCCCTCAAGAATCGGTTCTCATCCAGGAAGACTGCCCTCTCTGCCTTGACAGATTCCCTCACAGCTTTGCGCGGCGTAGAAATAATAGTTTATGTGTCATAGGCGCGCTGCATTCTTTCTAGCTCCACCAAGGCATCCTGCCTCCAGGATTCAGATTCAGCCGCATCTTGCACCAAGGAAGCAACGTTCTCTTCAGCCCGAGCCAGCTCATCCTTGGCTTCCTCCACCTGAGCCTGAAGGACCAAATTGGCTTCCCTTAAAGCCGATGCTTGATGCCCCATGGCCAAGGCAAACTTGAAGCCCTACATAAGCAATGAAGTTAGTACCTGAAAAGAAGTTTTATGTAACAAGTAGGAAAGTTGAAGATATATACCTCGGCAAGCAGGGCGGCGCCCTTGGTAGCCAAGATATCTGTCGGTAAAGTGGCCATCTGATGTAAACTTCCTCCAGGACAGGCCGCTATGAATCTAGCAACAATGTCGTCTTGCCCGCCATCTTGCAGCCTTGATCCAGATGGGAGATCAGTGGAGATAGTTTTGGGGACGGTTACCTTAGCCTTCTCAGGTTTGTTTTTCTCCACCCCGATAGTCCGCCTGGCTGGAATATTCTGAGAAGGGGGAGAGCCCACCGCAACCGCAGACTTGGAGGTAACGGCCTTTGTAGCAGGCTTAGCCTTGGGGACTGGAGAAGCTTTTGCTTTCGCGGCCTTCGCCAACATCTCACTGAGAGAGGGACGAGCAACTATTTTCATCAACAAAGGATCTGGAAAATGCAGCGTAGACCCCGCCAAGGTACGAAGGGAGGAAGATGCCAGAGAATATGACCCCGGGGCGGCCCCTACGCCTGGCGGAGAAGGAATGGGAGAACGTGGTGCTTGAGAAGCCGGGATAGATAACCCCGGAGCAGTAGGAGGAGATGTTGGAGGAGAGACTGCTGAAACTGTAAAAAGAAAAATAATATAAGAAAATATATAATAGAGAGAGAGAAGGGAAGAAGGATGTTGGCAAAACATGATCACATACCCGGCTCGGTAACAGATATCCTCAGATACCTTTCTAACCGGGCTCCTTTGAAGGGGTCACAGGAGGGATGCTGCATATAAATGTAACCCCGCTTCTGGATCCTTGTCAGGATCCCCATGGATTCAAGAGACAATTCCTCTGAAATCCATTTGTCTCTAGGAGAAAACTATGTGGGGACGGAGTATTCGGTTCCCCCGATATACACCGAGCGGCCCCATTCACCTTCAACAACGATCCATTCATCCTTCCAGGGCGGATTATACTTCACATTGGCACCAGGATTAAAGAACTTCATCGCATTGCTAGGTATCAAATAAAACTAACCTCTTGGTGACATGTTGGTCACCTGGTAGATGTAGCGGATCTCGGCGAGGCCCGCTTCCCTGTGTATGTTATCCCTCTCACATTGCTCTCTCTAGAGCACCAAGAACCCTATTAAGTTCTTCCAGAACCTGGGAGAAATCTAAAGTGGGGCTAGCTCCAAAGCTACAAGCATTCTGCGGAGTGAAGCGTGAAGTGGAAGCCGGACCCCACATTCAAAGGCAGCTACGTGGATCAGCAGACGACCTTCAGAAGGGGTGTAAACGTCATAACCTCGATAGAGATAATCTAGAATCCTAAAGGTCCTCCTCAATCGGATAAGTGTATCGGAAGTGCAGACGGAGTTTGGGATAATTCGACCATCGTGGAAGGAGGACAATGGACCTAAGTGAACCCCAGTTAGGCCAATGGAAGGGGCATCCCCTTTGTCCGCCTCGATTTCAATGGCGTCTTCCTCATCAGCGATGTGGGCTGTGTCTTCAGGTCTATTACCAGAACCCGACCCGATTTTTTGATTTTTGCTAGGACGATGGTGTTTTAGCGAAGTACTGTCGTCGTCAACATCGCCTTCGTCCCAACCTCGTTTCGACGCTTTAGATGTCGGGGAGTCCTCTCCTGACCCTGTTTGCCTCGTACCAAGCATCTCGTCAATACTATCAAGAGGATTCGGAGGAGAGGTTGGGGGGTTAGCCAAAACCGCCAGGTTATCTTCAGGGAAGACCGGCGTGGAAGATGTTTTGTTGGAAGGCGAGGCCATTTTAGTAAGAAAGCAAGGAAGATTCTTAAAAGAGAAAAACTGAAGAAAATAGAAGCATTGAGAAATTCAAATAAGTGTGAGCGTATGGGGGAGAAGGAAGTGTACATTTATAGGTAAAGGCGGACAGAAATCGAGGTAGAGGAAGAGACAAAGTCAGGGATGAATCATGACGGTTTCGACGGAATCGCGCCAAAAACGGCCAATTTAAAATCACAAGACAGGCGTTATCTGACACATGGGTCGAGCATTAAATACAATCAAAACCAAGAAAGATCCTCCCATCAATTGTGGAAGCCAGCCGGGCAAGATTAGACAAGCAGACGAGACGGAAAATCCTTCGAGTGGACTTGAGAATCCTGACTCCAACCCCAGTAAGATACCGGTGTTCAAGTTAGGGGGGACTTCTGTTAACCGCCAAAATGGGCAGGGACCAAAAAAGGATTTTCCACTAGCCTTGAGAGGAAAGCCGGGATCCAAAGTAGAAGCAAAAAGATATCCGAATACCCCACCTGCTAGCTGACGGGTTAGGGAAAGGGCCTTAACCCACCCCGACCAGGTCCGGGATTCCCGGGACAGTGAAAAGCACTAGGAGGTCAAAAGACAAATGAGGGCCTAGAAGACCCAACTACCCCGAGTATCCTAGTACCCCGCTACTTGAAAGCCCGGTATCTGCAAACATCATTTTAAAAGGAGCGGGAAGGACGCGGGATACCTGGGGTACCCCGACCAGCAAAGCTTATGACATACACATAGCGAGGTTTCCCTTATGCCAACCCCGCTGAAGCGAGAGGTGGGCATCCCGAAGAGTAACCTCGCGTAAAGGGAAACACTAAACACCACCGTTCAAGATAGAAGCACAAGATACAACGCGACATTTATTTCCACCATAAAGAGTCCTATTTTGAATAGGGTCAACTTGGTCGGTACCGAGAAAGAAGCAATCACCTAACCTTTAGGGGATCGATATCCCGACGAATGCGTCGGACTCCGAAAAAGGGCCCGTTCACCACTAAAACCCTAGACCGAAGTTCTAGAAGTGCACTGCAAGAAAGGAGGCCTATATATATTGATGATAGAATGATGGGAAGGAGAGGCAACCCTACGGCCACACTTTTACTACTTATCGATAGGCACGAAGAGTTCCATCGCCATTGGTTCCCCATATGCTTTACTTTTTTCCTACTGCAATATTGTTAGTTCAAATACCAAGTTGTAAGATCCCACTGTGATCGAGATCCATATACATATATAAACAGCTTTTGTTTTATGCATCCATCTTATGAGAGATCATCCATCTTACTACTCACATCCACCATAATATCGAGTTCATGACACCCAGCGGGATACCAAACTATTAAGTATCTCGCTAGCCTTTATCGGATCCTGATCCGGATCCTTCACTTACAAACCCCCTATCACGCCTAACAGATTTCAAAAACCTGCGGGGTACCGGGGTATAGAGTATCCCGCTAGCCCAGATCCAATTAGATCCGGGCCCTTCACATTCCGTTAATTCTGAATTGCACCCCGGTGACAATTTTAGGTTAACACTTCTCTTACTCAAATGGCCTCACCTTTCAACAAAACAGCTCCTACATCGGTTCTTCCAGAAGATAGCCTGGCGGTCTTAGCTAATCCTCCACCTTCTTCTCCGAACCTTCCTGATAGCATTGACGTGATGCTTGATACAGGGCGAACGGGATCAGGTTATGATTCCCTGACGTCTAAAGAGCTGAAACCAGGTCGGGATGTAGGCGACGTCGTTGACGACAGTACTCCGCTAAAACGCCGTCGTTCTAGCGAGAATCAGAGAATCGGGTCGGGTTCTAGCACCGGGCCCAAAGATCCAGCCCAAATCGCTGATAAAGACGACGATGAGGCTGAAAACAAGGCAGATGAGGGGAATGCCCTGACTATTGGTCTAACTGGGGTTCACGTAGGCCCATTGTCCTCCTTCCACGATGGCCGGATTGTCCCGGACTCCGTCTGTACATCCGAAACTCTTAACCGATTGAGGAGGACCTTTAGGATACCGGATTACCTCTCGCTGTCTCTCCCACATCGGGGTTATGACGTTTACACCCCCTCTAAAGGTCATTTGCTGATCCACATAGCCGCCTTTGAATGCGGGGTCCGGCTTCCACTTCACCCTTCCCTTCGCCGAGTACTTGTAACTTTGGAACTAGCCTCACTCCAGATTTCTCCCGGGTTGTGGAAGAACTTGATGGGGTTCTTGGTGCTTTGGAGAGAGAAATGCGAGAGGGACAACATTCAGAGGGAAGTGGGCATTGACGAGATCCGCTATATCTACCAGGTAGCCAACCTATCACCCCGGGGTCAGTTTTATTTGAGACCCAGCAATAAAATGAAGTTCGTTGTACCCGGGGCAAATGTGAAATATAATTCCTCTTGGAAGGATGAATGGATAGTAGTCGAATAAGAATGGGGCCGCTCAATGCACATCGGAGGGACCAAATATCCAGTTCCTACCCAGTTCTCTCTCAAAGACAAATGGAGTTCAGAGGAGTTGTCTTCTGAATCCATAGGGATTCTAAAAAGGATCTAGGAGCGAGGTTATATTAACATGAAGTACCCCTCCTGTGACTCCTTCGAAGGAGCCCGGCTAGAGAGGTATCTGAGGATATCTGTCACTGAACCGGGTGAGTGATCATGCTTTGCCAAACATCCTTCCTCCATTCTATCTTTCTATGTTAAATATTAGATATTATCTTATGTATATATATATATATATATATATATATTTTTTTTTTTTTTACAGTTTCAGCAGTCCCTTCTCCAGCATCCCCTCCTACTGCTATGACACTGCAAATCCCGGCTTCTCAAGCACCCTGCTCTCCCATTCCTTCTTCTCCTGGCACCGGGGTTACCTCGGGGTCTTACCTCTCGGCACTTTCCTCTCCTCCTATCTTGGCGGAGTCCCCGCTTCATTTCCCAGAACCTTCTCTAACAAAAATTGTTGCTCTTCCCTCGCTTAGCGAGATGTTGGCGAGGGCAGCCAATGTCAAAACTTCTCCAGTCCCCAAGGCGAAGCCACCTGCTAAGAGTGCTAAGCCTACAGTTGCAGCTACCCCTCATTCTTCTCAGATTTCTTCCATCATGCGTTTCACTAGGGCGGAGAAGGCTAAACCTGCCCGGGCGGACAAAGGAAAAGATTCCACCTCTAGAGCTCCCCCTGCTAGCCTCTCATCCGGGTTAAGGCCATAAGATAGCAGCCAAGATGATATTGTTTCCAAGTTCATCGCGGCGTGTCTTGGCAGGAGTCTGGAGTCAATGTCCTCTTTGCCTACAGAGATTTTGGCCACCAAGGTGGCTTCTCTGCTCGCCGAGGTATGATTTTGCCCCCTTCGAGTTGGTATAGTTGGTATACATATATAAATGATCATGTATCTCATTTGACTATATATATTTTTTATAGGGCTTCAAGTTTGCCTTAGCTATCGGGCAACAGGTGGCGACTTTGAATGAGGCCAATTTGGCGCTTCAGGCCAATTTGGAAGAAGCCCGCGCTGATCTAGCCCGGTCTGAAGAAAACGTCACTGCCCTGGTCCAATCTGCAACTAAGTCTGAATCCGGGAGGCGGGCTGCTCTGGTGGAGTTGGAAAGGATGCAGCGTGTTTATGACACGGAGACTATTGTTTCCACCCGGCGTAAGGCTGAGAGGGAGTCCGTCAAGGTGGAGATGGCGGTCCTTTTAGATGAGAACCGGTTCCTACGGGGATCCGTGAAGCTCTTAGAATCCCGACTGGATTATTCCTTCGCGGACGGATATTTTACTGCCTCCTACGAGGTTGCCATGGCCTTCCCTCCTCCTTTCGACTTGATGACTCCTCTTGGCTGGGATCAGGACCACATTCTGGCTAAGGCTGTAGCCCTTTCAGATGTTGGCCTTGACCAAATGGGTCCCTCGAAGGATGTCTCTGTCCCGGATCCAAATTCTCTCCCCCCTACTGCCGGATCTGGAGAAAATGTTGAGGGGGAATCTCAGGATCCTTCTTTCATTTAGGAAGATGTTGGGCAGGCTTCTGTTCAACGTTTGAAGGTGGCAGGCTCTCCTGTAGTGACCAGCTCACTTGAAGAAAGGCAGGCAAAATGGGAACAGGCGGTGGAATCCCGGCAAGAAAAAAATACAGGAGGGGGGAATGATATATGACTTTTGTTTTTTGTTTTTTTTTTTTTTTTTTATCGGAATTTTTTGTAACTGTTTGTAGCCTGGAAATTGGGGTGGGCACCCTGCCTAAGTTAATGAACTCCTTCCAATCTTACGATCATTCTCCTTTACCCTCCTAAAATGCTTACTTGTTGAACTTATGCTTTGCCCCAGGATGGTGCTTGTATGTTTGAACGTGATCCAAGTAAAGCCTATCTTGATTCCTGCATAGTTTTAGCTTCAATCTTAACTTGTTGGTGGACAAAAGGTCTTCAGTTTGTCTTGAATACAATCTTTAGTTAATAATCTCTCTTAGCAGAAATCAGCTATCATGTCTGACCAGAAAATTTCTTCCCTTTTCTTACCTTACTTGAACAGGATCTGTTCTATAGGCTCGTACCTCTGTATCCTTGAGTTCTAAGGAGACAAGATATCAAGTCTGGTTGATAAACCATGACCGTGCGATCAGATCATGATTAATGGTTTCACTGATCTTTAGATCTGTGGAGCCGTAGAGGATCGTTCTCAATCAGTTATCTGGTTAGGGTGGTCACACGGTTGTCTGACAGACTTCCCAATTAATTCTTTTTTTTTTTTTTTTGCTGGGAATCCCGGTGATGGTTTCATCTTAGTCATCTATTAGGATGAAACGTCTGGCTCCCAAGTGTAATGGCCGAGTTCCCTGATGCCTTATTTCTTAGCGGTTGCTAGAGCCATTTTCAACTCAGGCCTTTGAATGTAACAAGGAGAAATGGCAGTATGATGCAGAAAGATGTCGGGTATCCAGATGGAGTATCCTGGCTTTTTGTTGAACTGTCCTGGAAAGCATCTATGGCTATTTTGACACCAGGTTCATCTTGGATGGGGGGTATTCCCCGTCCGAGGCTTCAGGAGGCCCATATAGGTTCTCCTGGTCTTTGACGAGGGCTACTTTGACGCCGGGTTCATCCTGGAGGGGGGTATTCCCCGTCCAAGGCTTTAGGAGGCCCATATAGGTTCTCCTGGTCTTGATGAGATCGATCCTGGCGAGTGACTACATCCCTTATGCATTTGAGCACCAGGTCCTTCCTGGAGGAGGGTATTCCCCGACCAAGGCAACAGGAACGCCATATGGCTTTTCCTGGTCTCGAGGCGAAACGGGATGATGAAGACTTGCTTAGTCGAAATTAGGAACACTAAAACTGACTTTATTGATTTTCTCAAAAGCAAATACAAAGCAGAAAATTGTCGGGGTGTACACATCAGAAATACACCAACCGAGATAACATCCTTATTCAAGTCTTGAGACTAAATCCCCTTAGAATGATCCTTCTTCCTGAGGTAACACAATGGGTACTCTTCTTTCTTTTCAAACTGTTCTGTGCTTTCCAGCTATGCCTCCCCGAGACCCAATTTATGGATGACGCGGGCATATTGCCTTGTCAATGCAGCGGGGTTTGCAGATACTGCGTAACATGTGCGGGCTGCCTGCTGGTCTCCCCTGACTTCTCCAACCTCGGTCCCAACCGGGAACTTTAGGACATTGTGATAAATGGACAAGACTCCCTTGATGCCTAATAAAAATGGTCTTCCCAAGATTGCATTATAAGCGGATGGGGTGTCTACCACGATGAACTCAGTCATGATGTTCTGTTGGAGAGGGGCTTCTCCAACTATCACGGGCAAGATGTGTGTTCCTACTGGCATTACGGAGTCCTCTGTAAATCCGTATAGAGGTGTAGTGCAGCTGTTGTAACAGGGATTCTTCAGGTTGAGCTTCTCCAGTGCTCTTTTAAACAAAATGTCCACACTACTCCCGGTGTCTACTGAAACAAATTATAGCACGGTGTGTATAAAACTATTTAGAGGGGGGGTGAATAGATTTTAAGCTTGTTACCCAATTTTTCGTGTTAGTCAAAATTATGAAATTACCCCTAAATAGATAAAGCAATAAATCAAGTATAAAATGCGGAAATTAAATAAGACTTGATTTTTACGTGGAAACCCTCACGGGAAAAACCATGGGCTAGTAAGTAAGCCACACTCGAACCTCGAATCCACTAAATGTGTAAAACGATTACAACCTAATCCCGGAAGTAATCACACACCTACCTAATCCCGGTATGAGTGAACCTAATCCAATTTGCTTGCGATCTAAGCAACCTAATCCCGGATGCTACACACAAGACTTACTTTCTCTATGAAGAGAATAACAACCCTAAGTGAGTATATGAATATTCAAAATACAACATAGAGCAAGGGAAACCCTATATGCTTATCTAAGATGATTAATATGCAATTAGAGCAATCCTAGATATCAAAACTAAATGACATGTCAAATCAAATAGTTTAGCTAATCAAGATTAAGCACAAAACCTAATTAGCTATCACAATACAACTTCTCAAACATACATCATACTAATCTCAAACTTGTATTCAAAGTATATAAAATAATATACAAGTAATTAAATGAGATTGCTTGTTAAGAGAAACACAAAATATGTAAGATATTAGTGAAAAGCTTACCAAGCAAAGTATGATGAAGAATCCATGCAAGATGTCATCTAGATGATCAAGGATGATGCTAGATGATGATTGATGATCATGAAATAGTGTTTGAGTAAACTAAAAATGAGTTCTTTGGAATTTTTCTTCTCTTCGAAAAATATCCTAAGTATGGAATCTGAATATGAACTCTTGTGATTGACCTAAAGTCAAAGAAGCATATATATAGGGGGCCAAAACAAGGTGTGGTCGTTTTGATAAGTTTGCCTCAAAATTGCCTTGGGCGCTGTATGTAGAGCGCCTCTTGTACAGCTCTTGTACAGCGCCCCTACTCTGTTCTCACGGGAAAACAGAGTGGCGCTGTACGTAGAGCGCTTTGTACAGCACTTTGTACAACGCATGTACAGTGACCCAACAACGACCGAATTAAATCGATCAGGTCTGAACAGCGCTCAATGGGCGCTGTTCGTACAGCACTTCTGTAGAGCGCTTTTGGGAGCGCCCAATGCAAAAATGCAATCCTAAGTCTAAGCATGACAATGCAATTGGATATGCAAGATGCAATCAAACTAACATGCAAGAAGAGATGTTAATGAACATTAATGCACAAAAATAAGACACACAACATACAAGTATTAAACATATGCATGAGTTGTGAGTGTGTGCAACTATCTCTTCAAGACAAGTAAGCACAAAGAAATATACCTTCGGTGCTTATCAACACGAGGTCTTCAAAGGGCTTCGAACAATAAACCCGATACCTAGGCTACCCTTACAAAGAACCTCAATATGTGGTTTGTCCACGAAATGAGCCAATCAACAAATGGGAACCTTACATCTACAAGGATGCGGTGGACCCGACAATTAGCAATCTGAACCGTGATCACCATTGGATCGTCATGGGGTTGTACGGTGTCGTAGGCATCATCCTCGGTGAAAATGATCTGTGTGGACTGTGGGTATTCCCATGATTCTCGAGATACCTGGAACACATCCTGGCCAATGGCGAGTTTCGGGATCTTCCTAACTTGATTCTTTCTTGAATTGTTGGATGTCCTAGCCAGAGTTGGTCCTCCACTAATGGTATGGACGACATGGATCTGTTGCATCAAATCCTTTCCTTCGTCTTTCCTCCTTTCTTCTGCATCCCGCATCTCCTTCTATACTTCCTTTCCCATTTTAATGCTGTCCCGTACTTGTTGCAAGAATTCCGTTAAAAGTCCTCTTCTCACCAAACTCTCAATCTGGTTACGGAGGCTATAGCACTAAGATGTGTTGTGCCCGACATCCTCATGAAAGTCGCAATACTTGTAGCGATTTCTTTGATTAGCAGGAACTTTTATTGGATCGGGTTTTCTGAGCAAGCCCTTATCGCGGATGGCTAGGTATATGGTTTCCCGAGAGGCATTAAGAGGAGTGTAATGGTTATACTAGTCTTCTTCCATTGATATGCGGGCTACCTCTCTTAGTGGAGAAGTTGCTCGGGGTGGAGTCCTTCTTGTAGGGTATCTTTCCCGGTATTGAGGAGGCGGCGGCCTATACGTCGATCGATTCGGAGGAGGGTTCTGGACTCTCCTTGTAGGTGTCGACTTAGGAGATTCCTCCTTAGACCGCTTAGGCGTCCGAGCTTCATCGTGTTCAACCTTAATTCGGAGCTGCTCATCTATATCCACCTGCTCCAACGCCCTATCATAGGCCTCCTGGTATGTCTCAGGAGGGTGCTTGGCAAACGATCGGAATAACCTGCCAGCCCACAGGTTTCTTCTGAAGTTAGTGAGGGTTTCCTTCTCGATGAATACTCCCATCTGGATCACTTCCTTGTGGAACTTTTCTATGTAAGATCTTAGTGTCTTACCTCGTTCCTGGATAACATATTGCAGAAGGACGGGATCCTTGGGGCGAGGTTTGATTCCCTGGAATTGAGCACAAAAGTCGGTAGTGAGCTTTGTGAATGAATCTACACTTCCTGGGGGTAACTTTCTGAACCAAGTCTTGGCACAGTCGGTCAGTGTTGAAGGGAACATCCTACACATAGCTGACCGGGTAGCAGTTTGAATTTCCATCTGTTGGATAAAGCTCTCATGTGACTCACGGGATCCTCCGATCCAGAATACTTCTCAGTGGGCATTTTAAACTTGGGGGGTAACTCGGCTTCTCGAATCCTCCTAGAAAATCACGCGTTCATCTCCCCCAGAGGGTTCTTCCGAGTACCCCGTTGCTTTCCTTTCATCAATTCCTCGAGCTCCTTCGCCATTTTAGCCATCTGATCCTCAAGGCGTTTGGATCCGTTATGTCCGGATCATGCCACTGAGTCTTCATTGTCCGAGGTTTCTGATTCTCCATCAGGTTCCTTACGCTCCCCTTCCCACCGATGGGTACCCTGCTGGTCCCTTCTGGATCTAGTACTGCCACCGGTGTCGGGCCGGGGATTCCATTTCCTTACCGCCGGCCTTGTTGTTGACTAGACCCTTCTTGGTGGGATATCGGTAGCTGATTTTGCCAATTGATGTCTGAGATCTTCGGGATGATTCCGGGTTGGTAAAGACGGCCTGAGTCTGTCAAACACCGGTGCTCGGGTACTTGGTCCTGCTCCTTCTGCCAATCTGGGTGCTTCAAAGGGTATCCCTTGGGCGATTATCTGAAGGCGGATGCTCTCCACATAGGCAGCAGCTTGTCGCTCTATGGCCTCCCGAGTCCCTTCCGGGACCGTGGGGTCCTGTGGTGCTGACCTGGGATTAGGCAGCGGGACTGGTACCGGGATCTTACTTCTGGCTCCCTTATTTTTCCAATGATTTCTCTGGGTGGAAGCGAGGGAATGGGGTCCTGAGTTCGTGGGCTGCCCCTGGGAGGATCGGAGCCTCATCTGCTATCTTCTTCTAAGTTGAACTTGAAAGTTTGTTAATGGTGGGGGGACTTTCCCACAGACGGCGCCAAAGTGTTAACCCAAAATTGTCATCGGGGTGCAATTTAGAATTAACGGTATGTGATGGACCCGGATCAAATTAGACCTGGGCTAGCGGGATACTCTATACCCTGGTATCCCGCTGGGTTTCGTGAATCCGATATTACGATGAATACAAGTAATGGGATGGACGAGATTCTTATATGGTGGATATATGAAAGCTGAAAAGCAGTTTATACGTATATATATGTGGATCTGAAATACGATTCCTTACAACCCGGTATTTGAACTATCAGTATTGCAATATAGAAAAGAAATCAGGCCTGAAGGAGAACGATGGAGATGGAGCTTTTCATGTCTGTTGATAAGTAGAAAAAGTAAATTAGGGTTTCGATCCCCTTTTCCTGTCATATGATCAATATATAGGCCCGCTTTCTTGCTCAGCACTCCTAGAACTTCGGTCTAGGGTTTTAGTGATGCACGGGTCTTCTTTTTGGAGTCTAACAAATTCGTCGGGACATTGATCCCGAAAGATCATGTGATTCCTTCTTTCTCGGTTCCAAATAAGTTGACTCCTATTTAAAATAGGATTCTAACTTGGCGGGGATGAATGCCGCGTGGTAGCTTGAGTTTTTATCTCGAACGGTGACGTTTAATATCTGTTTTTATATGTAGTCTACTCTTCGGGGTACCCCCCTCCTGCTTCAGCGGGGTCGGTCTACTGGGATCCTGGTATATGTCTTGCCATGTGTACGTCACGTGTTTCGCTGGTTGGGGTACCCCGGGTACCTTGTGTCTTTCACGTTTCTGATAAAAGTGATGTTCACGGATATCGAGGTTTCAAGTAGCGGGGTACCAGGATACTCGAGTATCAGGGTATCCAGGGTAATTGGGCACCAGGATCTAGTGATGATCGTGTCTCCAGGAATTCTGGACCTGACCTGGGTAGGCAAAGGTTCTAGCCTGTCAGCTAGCAGGCGGGGTACCCAGACCTCTTTTCGCTTATACTTCGGATCCCGGCTTTCTCCTGTAAGCTAGTGGAAAATTCTTTTCGAATCCCTACCAATTATGGCGGTTAACAATATGTATTTATAGTGCCCAAGTGAAACTATGTCGTTTTGGAAGAAATAGAAAAATTATGGTCATTTTCGCGGTACACGCATCAGTGCAGTAGCTTAAGATTCGAGTGCTTTGAAACATGACCAAACGACATCGAAACCTTTCATATAATATATCGTCAGAAAGGTATGGATGTCTAATTTCTACTAGTACTTACATAATATAATTTTGATTTCTGTAGAAAAATTTATGGTCAATTGAGTGACCAAAGGTCAGAAATTGACAACAACAGAGTTGCCCTGTTTTGGTGGTCACTTTGGAGATTTCAATACCAATCCAAACGGTCATGAACTATTATGAATAATATACCGTTGGAAAGGTATGAGTGTCTAGATTGTACGGAAATTTTCAAAACTCATTTTGAAGCTTTGTATAAAAAGGTATAGTCACAAGACCATGCAAAGGTCAGTTTTGAAAACACTTGAAACATTGAAATCCAATCTTTTGAAACTAGACACCTTACTCCAATCAACCGCACCATAAATAATACTAATCCAAGAGAAGAATGGGACCTTCTCAAATGGTCAACCATCGTGCTAAGATATGCACACCATTGTGCAAGTGCGGACGTTTCCGAACATATTTCGGGAAACGAATTACACCACACTTAAAACTAACAAACATGAAGTGCAAGTATGAGAAGTGAATGCATCCTAATGCCTAACATGTCATGGCATTGTCATAGAACAAGATGCAATCAATTCAATATGCATGAATAAAATTCATGACTTTGCATCATAATGCCTAAATATGTCATGGCATTTTAATAACCTATATGCAATCAAATAAAACATGCAAGAAGAGATGTTCAAGAACATGCATGCACTCATATAAAACACACAACATATAAGAATAAGATTTATGCATGAGTTGTATGTGTGTGCAACTAGATCTCTTCAAAGCAAGAAAGCACTAGAATATACCTTTGGAGCTTCTTCTCTTGAGGTCTTGAGAGGGCCTTGGTTGTGCAAATCACCAACCATCAAAAGCCTAAGCTACCCTTACATCAAGACCCATATGTGGTTTATCCACGAAATAAGCTAATCAATTAATGGGAATCCTTATAGGCATAATTCAACCCGGTGAGTAGGGGAGGTCTCATGCTAGAAGCACCCTTGTTGCCACCTCCATTTCCACCATTTCCAATCATAGTGTTTATGAATGAATGAAATGAATGCAAATTTATGAATGATCAAAAAACATACAAAATGCAAAACACACCAAAAATGAGCAAAGGATCACCTAAGTATATCTAGTGAAACAAATACTCGGTGTGTTTAATATTAATCTAGATGGGGGGGGGGGGGGGGGGGGGGGGTGAATAGATTTTAACCCTTTTTACCAAATTTTTGTGTTTGGTCAAGATTATGAAAACGCCCATAATAGTCAATATAGTATAGCCAGTGTAATATGGTGCGGAATGTAAATAACACTTGATATTTACGTGGAAACCCTCACGGGAAAAACCACGGGCTAGTAAGTGAGCCACACTCGAACCTCGAATCCACTAAATGTGTATAAATGATTATAACCTAATCTTGGTATATAATTACACACCTACCTAATCCCGGTATAAGCGGACCTAGTCCAATTTGCTTGTGATTTACGCAACCTAATCCTGGAAGCTACACAAGTCTTACTTCTCAATGAAGAGATAAAGAGCCTATGTGAATATATGAAATATCCAAAATGTAATAAATATCTAGGTAACCCTATATGCTTATCTAGGATGATGATTTTACAATAAATTCAATCCTAGATATTAAAAGCTAGATGACATGTCAAAAAGCTTAGCTAATCATAGATTATGCAAACCTAGAAAGCTATCACAATACAACTCTCAAACATTCAAAACACTAATCTCAAACTTGTATCTAAGATTTATATGAATAACATACAAGTGATAAATGAGATTGCTTGCAAAGAAAGACACAAAATATGTAAGATATAAGTGAAAAACTTACCAAGCAAAGTGTGATGAAAAATCCATGTAAAATGATATCTAGATGATCAAGGATGATGCTAGATGATGATTGATGATCGATGATCATGGAAAGGTGTTCGAGTAATCAAAGGTGAGTTCTTGGAATTTTTCTTGCTTTTGAAAAATATCCTAAGTATGAAATTTGAATATGAACTCTTTTGAGTGACCTAAAGTCATAGAGGCATATATATAGGGTGTCAAAATCAAAGTGGTGCGTTTTGATAAGTGACACAAAAATTGCCTTGGGCGCTATACAGGTCGATGTACGTAGAGCCACTTGTACAGCGCCTACCTGGAAAATAAAGAACATTCTTCATTGGCGCTGTTCGAACAACGCTTTTGTATAGCGCCTGAACTGTGCCAAAACTCTATTCCTCTCGGGTCTCAGATGTAGGGAAAAATACCGTAGTACACGCAGCGGAAGCGAGACTAAAAATAGATTTAGTAACTTTTAAAATTTTTCCTTTTTATGAACCTTAAACCCTTTAATCAATTAAACACATATATTATCTAACAAAAGAATAATACCTTTTGTCGCGTGATCCGATTGACTTACGTCGATGGTAATCCGCAAGATCTTCAATCCTAGCACGAACGTGGATCACCTAGGAGCGTGGTCTCCCTTTTCTTTGAATTGCAAACCTGTGAATGGACAAATAAACTTTTCTTTTCTTTGTTAGTCACAAAAACAATCAAAAGAAGACTAAAATTATTCCAGTCACTTTTGAGTTCTCAATCTAATGATCGAAACTCGCGTGAACCTAAATCGATGTTGTACACACAAGCTTATTGATGAACAAGCAAATAGTGTACCATCAAAGAATAATTTATTCACTCTTTTATGTTTTTAGTAGAATAAAATTAATGCTCTCTATGAATTAAGAAGAAGAAGAAAAATTGTCTCTCAAGCACAAAGCATAGGGTGGCCGAATTCTATACATATGAATATATAGGTGGCCTAAATTTTCTTCTCTTTTCCTATTAGGGTTGCCGAAATCTTGCTCTCTTTTTCTACTAGGGTTGCAGCAAATCACACTCCGAAAAGGAGTTTGTGTTGCACCCTAATTTCCATAAAAGAATAGACTTCAAACCCTAATCCAACCCATAGATATTTTATTCTTTTTATTGACTAAAATAAAAGACTTCTTATTTGATTAAATAAATAAAATTAATTATTTATTTTCTTACCAAATAAGTCTTTTACTTTTAGTATACTACCAACAATAGTATAAGACTAGGAATCATATTTCCTAATCAGAAAAGATTTGTTTCTTAATTAAACAATTAATTAATTCTTATTTAATTAAAACAATGAAAACAAAATAATATCTTAGGTTAAAATATTAACCTTGCCGCCCCACTTGAATAAAATTGGGCCTAATATTATTTTCTTATTTCATTTAATCCATTGGACTTTAAATAAAAAGCCCACATGTGAACCAGAACCATTCTTACTAAAAGAAACAAGCCCACATGTCTTTTATTAATATATTAATATATTAATATAATTGAGCAGCCCATTACTTAAATAATGTGCAAATTATATTCTTAATATATTAAATGCAATTCTAGATGGACCCTTAAATTGGTCCGGTAGAATATATCAAGTGATCCATGCAAGTCCGTGTGGAGTGGGGATCTTGGCGGGCCATCTAAATTTAAGCTTCAATAGACATAACCTAATCACAATCAACAAATGATTCATTTAGGTCCGATCCATTAATTTTAACTCATTCCACTAAAGAGCTAAAATTGAACTCTTAAATAAAGATAGAAAAGGAAGATGTTCCTCATTCATACCCTAGACAATCATGTTGGAGATAGTGTATCCTCGTGATTAATATCAGTAATCGCCAAGAGTTCATAGACCGCCTATAACTCTCCAAGTTACCATATTTACTCATATGACCACGTTTTGAACTTGGATATTTTGACTTGTCTAGAAGCCATGTTTTCAATAGACACTATCGAAAACTCAACGTTGAGATTTAATATCCAATTACCTCAAAACATCCATATGATGATATTATACTCTCATTTAATAAATGGAGCAACGATGTCCATATCTATAAATGAAGTCCTCTATCGATTAACAAATGAATATCACCAAACTATCGAGGATAGACTATGCGTTATAATCGTACTCATTGATAACTCAAATGATATCATTTGCAACCATAAGTCCATCATTTATCTCAGGATTAAGATAGACTCTCCGATTGTCCTGATAATGAAAAGACTATTATCTATTGACGGTTCTAGATAAAACTTTTCATTGTGATCCAGTTCAATGCACCCAGTGCACTAGATCCTTTTGCTCGAAGACACTCCGATGATTTTAGACTCATCATATCTCATTTGATCCCACTCAAATGCTAGCAAAAGAATTCTACAACTTTAACAAGATAAAGGTGCCCAACCTTTAACTTAAGTTGTGAACATTATTCAAGACTAACTAAAGAATTGTGTCTACCACATACATATCCAGATGTACGAACAATTCTTCTTTTCTCATAGTCTTTAGACCTTATGATTATTTACTTTGACAATTATAATATTAAACTATAAATGCTATACGATTTGTTAAACCAGAAATCACTTTATTAATATGAAAAAGATTGTTAATTACAACATTACACTCTTGCTATTGAGCATAATCCTAACATCAGATAGGCGCTGTACATACAACGCTCGTACAGCGCCTTCACAAAAATGCATCAGGTCTGATGCAATTAAAACCCATTTTCCATCAGGTCAATATAGGCGTTGTTCGAACAGCGCTTCTGTTGAGTGCTTTCGACAGCGCCCTTTGTAAGTATGCAATCGTAAGCCTATGCATGACATGGCATTTGGACAAATAAGATGCAATCAAAAGAACATGCAAGAAGAGAGATTAATGAACATTAATGCACACAAATTAGACACACAACAAACAAGAATTAAACGTATGAATGATTTGTGAGTGTGTGCAACTATCTCTTCAATTGCAAGTAAGCACTTAGAAATTACCTTTGGTGCTTATCAATAATGAGGTCTTCAAAGGGCATTGAATTTGAACACCAATACCTAAGCTACCCTTACAAAGAACCCCAATTGTGGTTTGTCCACGAAATAAGCCAATCAAATAAATGAGACCTTACAATCTCACCCTTTGGCTTTTTCGTGACAAAACCACCACTCACATAGATCCTCACAACATAATTGAAGTTACGGGATAGTAATGAAATTCTACATTACAAAGAGATAAGAAAATAAAACTTCAAGTCTTCAATCTCTTGTAGAATTATCAAACCTTCAAGTGTATGTGAGGTGATCATGTGAAGTTAAAACAAGCATTTGCATTAAAAATAAATAAATACAACATCATGCAATGTATGTGAATGCAATGCTCCCCCTCATTGGGTCCTCAATATGTAATCTCCCCAACATATACGCTACTTACAACTAGCAACTCCCCTTACCACATTCTACTCCCCTTTTTTGTCATGATATAGGCAAAGGAGTAGTCCCCAACCGGGTCACTTCTGGCAAAGAGAGATAGTAGCATACAAGATATTTGTATAATCATATTAATCACTTTATGCATCTCAATTAATTAGAGGGAAACAAGGAGATTTATTTAAAAGAAAATGTGTGAAACAAACATGTTTTACATATAAGACATGTAGCATTCAAGTCCAAAATACAATGGTATTTGGCAAAGCAAATGACAAAGGTTTCTAATAAGAATTCAAACCAATTTCACCATTGTCATGAGAAAAGCAAGGATATAGAAATTTCATTGATTTTAATTTAAGAGCAACTATATCTAACTTTATAAGTGAAACATGGCACGAGCGACTTTGCACCTTATTTGATTTTTCCAGGAATGATACCTGTATTATAGTAGCCATGTTCAACTAATAAAGAAAGAGAGACATTTGGAATTTAAATTCCTATGAACGGATACAAGTTCCTTTATTCATTTTGAGTCTCATTAGCTTTTTCACACAAGTTTTGCATTTTAAGAATATGCAATCATCAATTCATGCATTTTCATTTGAGCATGTTATATGAATTTCATGCTTTCATAAGTCAATAGCATGTTAATTAAGAATCATCATGTCATGGAGATAACTATAGGTCATTCAAATCATACTTTCTATGTAAATCTCCTAGTCCAAAAATGCATGTTTGAACATAAATATGACATGGATTGTAAACAAGCATGGTTCACACTTATTGAATTGAAAACATATATACATATGTGCAACCAAGCTTACTCAAGCAATTAAAAAAGAAGCATAGATTTTTCAAATTTTTGCATGTGACAAGTATGCAAAATAGCTCTCTTTGCTTGAGTTCCCTATATGAGGTCAATCACCAAAACACATCACTCCACAAGACATATCCCAATAGATCTACTAAGTGTTTTAAATCGAGTAGCATCTAAGGGTTTGGTAAATAAGTCCTCAAGTTGATCATTAGTACCTACATGTTCAAGTACTATGAATTTATTTTCAACAAGCTCTCTAATGAAATGATGACGGATCTCAAAATGCTTAGTCCTAGAGTGTTGTACCGGATTCTTGGAAATATTAATAGCACTCATATTATCACAAAAAAGGGTTAGAGTACCTTGATTGAATCCGTAGTCGACTAGCATTTGCTTCATCCATCGGAGTTGTGTGCATCCACTCCCTATGGCTATGTACTCGGCCTCGGCCGTGGACAAGGAAATCGAGTTTTGCTTCTTGCAAAACCAAGACACCAAGTTGTTGCTTAGAAAGAAGCAACCGCCCGATGTGCTCTTCCTATCATCGCAATTTCCTGCCCAATCCGCATCACTAAAGCCTACAAGACTAGCATTAGTGTCAAACGAGTACCAAATCCCATAGTTAGAAGTCCCATTCACATAGCAAATGATTCTCTTAACGGAAGAGAGATGGGACTCCTTAGGATCCGCTTGGTACCTAGCACACACACCCACACTAAAAGATATATTGGGCCTACTTGTGGTCAAATAAATCAAGCTACCTATCATCCCCCGATATAGAGTTTGTTCCACACTTTTTCCACTTGCATCCTTGCTAAGCTTCAAAGTGGTATTCATGGGTGTATCACAATGTTTGGCATTTTCTAGACCAAACTTCTTCACTAGGTTTTTAGAATATTTGGCTTGGGTAATAAAGATCCTATCATCTAATTGCCTAATTTGCAAGCCTAGGAAGTAACTTAGCTCACCAACAAGACTCATCTCAAATTCATGAGACATAACATCAACAAATTGTTGGACTTTGGTGTTGTTGGTGGAGCTAAACACTATATCATCAACATAGATTTGAGCTATAAAGAGCTCATCCTTGTATTTCTTGATGAATAGAGTCTTGTCAACACTACCCATTGTGTAGTTATTGTCAACAAGAAATTGAGTGAGGCGCTCATACCAAGCCCTCGGTGCTTGTTTCAACCCATACAAAGCCTTTTTGAGGCGATAGACATGGTTGGGGTGGTGTGCATCCACAAACCCCTTAGGTTGTTCAACAAACACTTCCTCATGCAATAAGCCATTTAGGAAGGCACTTTTGACGTCCATTTGGTGTAATTTGAATTTGTGAATACAAGATATGGACAAGAGAAGCCTAATCGACTCTAAAGGGGCAACGGGAGCAAATGTCTCCTCAAAGTCGATAACCTTAATTTGAGAGTACCCTTGTGCAACAAGTATGTTGCCGTCCTTATCAGATTTGTTCCTATAAATCCACTTGGTGCCTATGACATGCGTGCTTTTAGGCCTAGGAACTAGAGTCCAAACCTTATTCCTTTCGATTTGGCTTAGCTCTTCTTGCATGGCAAGAACCCAAAATTCATCATTTAAGGCTTCATCAACCTTTTTGGGTTCTATTTGAGAGATGTAGCATGTAAAACTAATGAGATTAGCTATTTGACGTCTAGTCCTTACACCCTCATTCACATCTTCAATAACATCATCTTTGTTATGGAGTCTTTTAACCTATGGAGCGGGTTCATTAGAGTCCAAGAGAGGAACTCTATTAAGAGGTTGTGTGTCCTCATTATTACCATTGGACGTCCCAACATTGGGAGTCTCTATAACATTCTCCAAAGGAGAGTCATCATCTAAAAGTACCTCCTCCTCATGGTCATTAGACTTGAGCCTTGTATCATCAATGACAACATTGGCTGATTCCATGACTGTTCGAGTTTTCAAGTTGAAAACTCTATAGGCTCTACTATTCAAGGCATGGCCAATAAATATACCCTCATCACTCTTAGCATCAAACTTGCCAAGTTGATCACGGTCATTCAAAACGTAGCATTTGCTTCCAAAGGTGTGGAAGTAGCTAACATTTGGCTTCCTACCTTTCCATAACTCATAGGAGGTATTCCTAGATCTAGGCCTTAGGAAAACTCTATTCCCTATATAGTAAGCCGTATTGACGGCTTCGGCCCATAGGTTCCTAGGGACATTGTTGCTCAGCAACATCACATGGGCCATCTCTTAAAGGACCCTATTCTTCCTCTCAACAACTCCATTTTGTTGAGGTGTCCTAGGAGCCGAAAACTCATAGGAGATCCCTAAGCTATTGCAATAGCTTTCAAAGAGGGCATTCTCAAATTCCCTCCCATGGTCACTTCTAATCCGTTTAATGCTTTTAATGTTTGAGTTCATTTCATTTTGAATTTTAGTACAAAGCATTTTAAACTTATCAAAAGTTTCAGATTTTTCTCTAAGAAAATATGTCCATGTGAACCTAGAGAAATCATCTACACAAACAAAAAAGTATCTCTTTCCACCTAAACTCTCAGTTTGCATCGGACCCATAAGATCCATGTGGAAAAGCTCTAGGGGCTCTTTGGTGGAGAGATACTTGCCCTTTTTGTGCATGCTCTTGGTTTGTTTTCCTTGTTGGAAAGGTTCACAAACACCATTGGTTTTCTTCCTAAGCTTAGGGAGGCCACGCACACAATTGAACTTTCCAAGGGTTCTTAAATCCCTAAAGTTCATATGGCCAAGTCTTTCATGCCATAACTCTATTTGCTCATCTATGGACACATTGTTTGAGACTATTCTAGCTTCAAGACAATAACAATTGTCGCTAGATCTCATACCTTTCAACAAGGTTTGTCCATCGGGCTTAAGGATAGAGCAATCATCTTTACTAAACAAGATGGAATATCCTTCATCACTAAGGTGTGAAATGCTTATCAAATTGGCTTTCAAGCCATCAACAAATAAAGCATTGGATAAGGAGGGTAATCAGGGAACAGAAATGGTTCATTTCCCTATGACTCTCTTTTTGGATCCATAACCAAAGGTGACACATCATCCTTCCTCCATGACAAGAGTCTCGAAAAAACTCTTGTTTCCCGTCATGTGCCTAGAGCACCCATTATCCAAATACCAAAAATTAGAAGAATTAGCCTTTAAGGCAATTTGAGCAACATGGCATACATTTTCATTCTTTCTAATCCACATAGGTAACACATCTTCTTTCCTTATGGTCTTTGGTACATGGGCTATAGATGTCCTAAGATCATACAAATCAATATTATCATTCCTAGGAACATGCATCATGGCTCTTTTCTTTTTCTTCTCAATCATGCTTCTAGTTTTACACATTTTAATATAACAAAAGTATCTTGGTCTAATATGACTATCAAAACCACAAAAATGACATGTAGGAATAAAATAATGAATCATACCTTGTCCTTGTGTGTACATAGGAGCTTTCCCATGTCTTTGTGGTTGAGTGGGTTCAATCCATCTTCGCTGTTGAACCGGTCTAGCTTGCTTCCGAGGTATAGCTTGCATGATTGGTCCCTTTCCTTTATGAGCCATTGGTTGAGAAGAGTTAGCTTGAAAAGTTCTTGTAGGTTGAGCTTGAGGCTGCCTTCTTGGAGCCACCTTTACTTGTGCACTATTTGAACATTATCCTAGATCAATTTTCTTCTTAGGAGTTTGCACCGGTAAAGCTTCTTTGTAGCCCAAGCTCTTGACAAACACGGTCTTGTTAAAGGTTGAGATCTCCTTGCAATCTTCATACCCAATACCCCTCTTGTCACACAGACTCTTTCCAACACCAAGTATGTGGTCAAGCTTCTTGGTGTTAGAAGCTGATCAGTCTAAGTCTATGCTTATATTTTGCCCGTTTTTCCTTTATATATGCTTGTTTCTTGAGTCCTTTTGGTGGGTTGATGTGTTTGTTAAAGCCTTTGTAGGTCTCTTTCCATAGAAGGATTGATCCGATCTTATTTCGGAGAAATGGAGTAATAAGATGAAGAAAGTGGCTAAATTTGCCATTTACCGCGGCCCATGCCACTCAACAGGCATATGCTCCATCGGCGGCACGCCAGGCGGTCAAGAAGGGCCATTTATCGCGACCCATGCCGCTTAGGAGGCAAGTGCACGACAAGCGGTACACCCAGCGAGCCAGATCAGTTTGTCGCCGTTTGATTTACCGCTTCCCAGGCAAGTGCACCATAAGCGGTACGGGCAGCGGTAACCCGCCTTTTCAGTTCCTCGAGCCAGGTCAGAAGACCTAATAAAAAGGAAAATATAAGGAGGCCGTAAGAGGATATATAAAGAGAGGACACACAAGACAGAGAGGCATGATACTGATTCCATTCATTCATTCTACCATAAGCTCCATTAATTGAAGATTATTGGAAACAAGAAGACGACGGAGACTTCAAGACAAGAGCATCTCACCATCATGGGTTTTCTCTTCTTCTCTTCTATGTTTTTGTTCTCTCCATTGATGTGTAACTAAACCTATAACAAGGGGATGATGTAACCGATTTTGGATAACTCTATGTGAACAATTAGTCTATCTTTTGTTAATCAATTTGGTTTCGTTTTGTTTATTGAATTAATTGCTCTATTCTACTTTCTCTGATTATGTTGTGACCGCAAGTGATTTGAGTTTTGTAGTTTAGTTTATCTATGAGATTAGGGTTTAGGTGTGGATGACCGTTCCATTTAAATCTGAATCAAAAGCTTAATAAACAGGAAAATTGATATATGCATGACCGTGCTATGTTAATTTGGCTTAGAGTTTTGTGTAAAATATGGGTTTTGACAATTGCTCATTACATGACCGTGTGTGAGTAGTAGGAAGAACCCTAGATCATTAATCTGTATTTGTTGCATGATCGTGTGCGAGTATTGGAAAGGATCTTCGAACCTAATTGAATTATCTTGAAAACAAGCCCGTATTTGGATTGAAGTGTTTAACGAGGCTGATTGTGAGCATTGAGTGTCTAAGAAAGGTGCATCGATTCCATAGTTTTTCTCTCCATATATTCATTCTTTGATTTGATTATTCTTTGATTTGATTTTAATTGATTTTAGTTTTTAGTTCAAGTAGTCATAATTTAGGTTAATTTTAGAGTTAAACAATCTTCCAAAGAAAAGCATTATGCAATTTAATTTTCGCATTTAGAGTAACCTTTTGCTAGATTAATTGGTTTTGACCGATAAAATCGCCGATCCCAGTGAACGAACTTTCTTAGTAAATTGAAAACAGATTTTACTGCATCAATTTTGGCGCCGCTACCGGGGATTGGTATAGATTTTATTAGTTGAATCTAGTTAGTTTAAGTTAGGTAGTGTGTGTCATTAGATTTTATTTTTAGTTTTAGTTTTTCTTTTGTTTCATCTTACTTCATGGTAGTTGTGTTTTTGGTGTTTCAGGTTTTACAGGTGTATGAACGGACGTCGTTCGCTTGGAGGTATTCTGATCCCGGCTAATGACGAGATTGACCGAGTAGGCCGGACAGACAGACAGACAGACAGTTCGAAGAGTTAGATCCTTTGGTTGAGGACATGGGTGATCACGGTAGCAACGTGACCGGGTTATTCGAGCTGGAAGAGAGGTTCATGATGAACAAAGTGTTCAACATAGACAGGAAGTTTGAGACAATCCACTGGGTTCTCCAAGACGTGCACTAGAAGATGATATCAGAATAATGAGAGAGTCTGGACAGCCTATGCTGGGAGACCAACCTCAGCCAGTTGTGTTAGATGCCGTAGCCAGGAGTTATGAGTTGAGGAGTAGCCATTTAAATATGCTGCCATCTTTTCACGGTTTGGCAACAGAAGACTGCCTCCAGTTTATGAAGGACTATCAAGCTACCGTAGGGAATTTCCCGATGGGCCGATTGACAGAAGAGCAGTTAAGGATGAGGTGTTTTTGGTATTATTTGAAGGACAAGGGCATCAAGTGGTACAATTCAGTAAGGGCAGGATCTTTGAGATCATGGGTTGACGTGTGCACTGCATTCTTCAACATATTTTTCCCTGCTTCAAAAGCAAAAGAAGTCCGGATCAAGATAGCTAGTTTCGGTGAAGAAGATGGTGAGTCGTTCCATAAAGCATGGTCGCGATATAAGGAGCTGTTAGATCAAATCCCCCCTCACATGGTGACAGAGGAGTACAAAGTCCGCACTTTTTATGATGGATTGACACCTTTCACACAAAACATTGTTGACAACGCTTGTGGGGGTATCATTACCAGGAAATCTGCTTTAGAGATTGCTGAGATCTATGAAACTTTGGCTCTAAACTCCCAGCATAGAAGTTCAACTGTCAGAAATCGAGGTAAGTATGAAGTCAACCAGACAACCGGGGTGGAAATTCAGATGGCAAATCTAGCTAAGCAAGTACAGGCTATGATGGCCCAAAACTCGAATAGGACTCAACAGCAGTCAGGGGTGAACTTATTGCAAGATGGAGATGGGATACCATTTGAGACAGAGGAGGTTCAAGCTTTCAATTACCAAAGAGGAAGAAACGATCCTTACTCGAACACTTACAATCCTGGATGGCGTAACCACTCAAATTTATCTTATTCTGACCCTAACACTGCTCTAAATAGTCATCAACTCATTCAACCGAACACTCAGGGAACAAATCAAGGAGGGTACAACAGAGGCAATTACCAAGGCCAAGGTTCCAATAGTCAACCTCAACAATGGAACAATGCTGCAAATAGAGACAGTACCACCTATCAGCCGAAGAAGAGATCCTTAGAGGATATTGTGACATCCCTAGCTGAGAATACAGAGCGTTTCTCACGTGATACAAATCAGAGATTTAACAATGTTGAGTCATCCATAAAAAATTTAGAAACACAGATGGGCCAAATAGTCGACGCAGTTCGCAAGAATGAACCAGGAAGGTTTCCTAGTCAATCAGAACAAGCCAAGGCATTGACTGTGTTGAGAAGTGGACGAGTGTTAGACACTGAAGTTGTTATAGGGCAAAAGAAAGAGGACACCAGGGGATCAGAAGAGGTGAGGGAGAATGAGGATAGAGAAGAAGAAGAAGAGGTAGTGGTAGGTCCACCACCAAAGAAGACCTCGGTTTTACACAAATCGTCAGACCCTTATATTCTACCCCCTCCATATGTTCCACCAATTCCTTTTCCTGGGAGACTTAAAAGGGACAAGCTAAGTAAGGCATTCAAAGAGATTTTTGATGTTCTGTCCAAGGTACATGTGAACTTACCTCTTCTCGAGATGATAGAAAAGATGCCCGCATATGCAAAATTTTTCAAAAGCCTTCACACCAACAGGCAGAAGTTTGGACCGAATCATTAGGAATATATAGCAGGCAGTGCTAGTGCAGTTTTGCAAAAGGAACTTCCTCCCAAACTGAAAGATCCGGGCAGTTTCTGCATCAATATCATAGTAGGAGGTACCCAACTTGAAAGAGCGATGCTAGATTTAGGTACCAGTATTAATTTGATGCCTTATTCCATTTACAAGCAGTTAGGGTTGAATGAGTTGAAGCCTACCACAATGTCACTTCTGTTAGCAGATGGTTCAGTAAGATATCCGAGAGGGCATGTTGAAGATGTACTGGTCCAAGTTGGAAAGCTTATTATTCCTGCAGATTTCGCGGTATTAGACATGGAGGACGTAAGTAAAGAGACTAACATGAGACCTGTTCTTCTGGGTAGACCGTTCATGGCCACAGCAAAGACATTTATTGATGTGCAGAATGGAAAACTTTCAATGACAGTGTTAGATGAGACAGTGGAGTTCAAACTGTTTGAAGCATCATCATACCCTGCCGGAGCTGATGATTGTTCATTCATCGAGGTTTTAGACCCTGGGATTGATGGAATATTCAAGGATGAGGATTTGGCAGATTGGGATTGGGACGATCAAGACGACAAGACTGAAGATAGTTCTGAACTAGCTGAAGAAGAAGTTGAAGACTTCCAAGTTTCAACTGTCAGTTTTGCCAATGATCCACCACCAAAGTTGGAACTCAAGGAGTTACCAACAACTCTGAAGTATGTGTATCTAGGTGAGAATGAGACATACCCGGTAATTGTTGCTTCAGAATTGCAGAGTAATGAGGAAGAAAGGCTTATCGGGGTTCTACAGAAACATAAGTCAGCTATAGGATGGTCAATTGAAGATATCAAGGGAATCAGCCCAACAATTTGCATGCACAAGATATTTCTTGAAGAAGAGTCTAGACCGTCAAGAGAGGCTCAGAGGAGATTAAATCCGATAATGAAAGAGGTAGTGAAGAAAGAGGTCCTGAAACTTCTACAAGTGGGGATAATTTATCCCATATCAGACAGTAAGTGGGTCAGCCTGATTCACGTAGTTCCTAAGAAATCAGGTATTACCGTGGTTCGCAATGAGCAGAATGAGTTGGTTCCACAGAGGCTTCAGACAGGATGAAGGGTGTGTATCGACTACAGGAAGCTGAACACTACTACCAGAAAAGACCATTTTCATCTTCCGTTCATAGATCAGATGCTTGAGCGATTGGCAGGGCACAGTCATTATTGTTTCCTCGATGGGTATTCGGGTTACAATCAGATAGCTATCGCACCGGAAGATCAAGAAAAAACTACTTTCACTTGTCCATTTGGGACGTTTGCTTATAGAAGAATGCCATTTGGTCTCTGTAATGCTCCGGGCACCTTTCAGAGGTGTATGATGTCAATATTTTCAGATATGTTGGAGGAAATCATTGAGGTATTCATGGATGACTTCTCGGTGTTTGGGGATTCATTTGATTTGTGTTTGCACAACCTTACCTTGGTCCTTGAGAGATGCGAAGAGAATAACTTGGTGTTGAACTGGGAAAAGTGCCACTTCATGGTACAACAAGGGATAGTTCTCGGACATGTGATTTCAAGAAGAGGAATTGAAGTGGACAAAGCTAAGGTGGAGGTGATCAGTAGTTTACAGCCTCCAAAATCCGTGAAGGATGTGAGGTCGTTTCTTGGGCACGCAGGTTTTTACAGAAGATTTATAAAGGACTTTTCGAAGATAACGAGGCCCTTGTGTTTGCTCCTACAGAAAGAAATTGATTTTGAGGTCAGTGAGGAGTGCATGGTAGCTTTTAACACTTTGAAGAGTGCATTAACCACTGCGCCAGTGATAATTCCCCCCAATTGGGAATTGCCCTTTGAATTAATGTGTGACGCTTCGGATTATGCCATCGAAGCAGTTTTGGGGCAGCGGGTAGATAAGGTTCCGCACGCGATATACTATACTTCTCGAACCTTAAATGACGCCCAGTTAAATTACTCAACAACTGAGAAGGAGCTTCTAGCAGTAGTGTTTGCATTGGAGAAATTCCGGACGTACTTGGTGGGCGCCAAAGTCATTGTATATTCAGACCATGTAGCCCTTCGTCATCTTCTTCAGAAAAAGGATGCCAAGCCTAGATTGATTCGGTGGATTCTCCTGCTACAAGAATTTGACTTGGAGATACGAGACAAGAAAGGTAGTGAGAACGTGGTTGCTGATCATCTAAGCAGGTTAGTACTGGAAAATTCGGATGAAGTAGACAAATTGCCATTGCATGAGAAGTTCCCGGATGAACAATTGTTGGCTGTGAAAGATAGTGAACCATGGTATGCTGATTTGGTTAACTATTTGGTAAGTGGAGTAGTCCCGGATGAGTTGAACTCACAAGGAAGACAAAGGTTCATTTCAAAAACGAAAAAATACTTTTGGGATGACCCTTATTTATACACTCATGGTCCTGATTCTGTGATAAGAAGATGTGTTCCTGAGTCAGAGCAGAGAGATGTTCTGAAATTTTGTCATGAGCTACAATGTGGAGGACATTTTGGTGCAAGAAAGACAGCTTTGAAAGTGTTGCAATCTGGATTCTTCTGGGAATCATTACACAAGGATGCAGTCCGGTTCTGTGTGGCATGCGACAGATGTCAACGTACAGGGAGTATAAGTAGGCGAAATGAGATGCCCTTATCTGGGAATTTGGTGATAGAGCTTTTTGACGTATGGGGCATCGATTTCATGGGACCATTCCCACCATCTTGTGGTAATAGTTACATCTTGGTAGCGGTTGATTATGTGTCAAAATGGGTAGAAGCAAAGGCCACAAGGAATAATGACGTTCAAACTGTGGTGAAATTTGTGAGGGAGACGATATTTGCAAGATTCGGGACCCCTAGAGCCATCATTAGCGATGGAGGTACTCATTTTTGCAACAGATCCTTTGCTGCACTTTTGAAGAAATATGGTGTACGGCATAAGGTTGCTACACCATACCACCCACAGACTTCAGGACAGGTTGAGGTCAGCAACAGGCAAATAAAGGGTATCCTGGAGAAGACTGTAAATTCAACTCGAAGGGATTAGGCTTTGAAGTTAGATGATGCACTGTGGGCTTACCGGACAGCTTTCAAAACGCCTATTGGGATGAGTCCATATAGGTTGGTGATGCAGTAAAATCTGTGTTCAATTTACTAAGAAAGTTCATTCACTGGGATCGGCGATTCTATCGGTCAAAGCCAAATAATCTAGCAAGGATTACTCTAAATGTGAAAATTAAATTGCATAATGCTTTTCTTTGGAAGATTGTTTAACTCTAAAATTAACCTAAATTATGACTTCTTGGACTAAGAACTAAATCAATTAAAATCAAATCAAAGAATGAATGTATGGAGAGAAATACTAGGGAATCGATGCATCTTTCTTAGACACTCAATGCTCACAATTATTCTCGTTAAACACTTCAATCCAGTTACGGGCTTGTTTTCAAGATAATTCAATTAGGTTCGAAGATCCTTTCCAATACTTGCACACGGTCATGCAACAAATATGGATTAATAATCTAGGGTTCTTCCTACTACTCACACACGATCATGTAATGAGCAATTGTCAAAACCCATATTTTACACAAAAACTCTAAGCCAAATTAACATAGCACGGTCATGCATATATCAATTTTCCTGTTTATTAAGCTTTTGATTCAGATTTAAATGGAACGGTCATCCACACCTAAACCCTAATCTCATAGATAAACTAAACTACAAAACTCAAATCACTTGCGGTCACAACATAATCAGAGAAAGTAGAATAGAGCAATTAATTCAATAAACAAAACGAAACCAAATTGATTAACAAAAGATAGACTAATAGTTCACATAGAGTTATCCAAAATCGGTTACATCATCCCCTAGTTATAGGTTTAGTTACACATCAATGGAGAGAACGAAAACATAGAAGAGATGGAGAGAAAACCCATTATGGTGAGATGCTCTTCACTTGAAATCTGCGTCATCTTCTTGTTTCCAATAATATTCTAATGATGGATGGAAAAGAATGAATGAATGAATTGGTATCTGATGGATCCTGGATGTTGTGTGTTGCTCTCCTTTTATATCTCTCTCACGGCCTCTTCTTATGTTTTCTTTTTATTAGGTCTTCTGACCTGGCTCGAGGAACTGAAAAAATGGGATACCGCTGCCCGTACCGCTTATGGTGCATTTGCCTGGGCAGTGGTAAATCAAACGGCGACAAACTGATCTGGCTCGCTGGGTGTACCGCTTGGCGTGCACTTGCCTCCTGAGCGGTCCGGTCAGCTATAAATGGCACTTCTTGACCGCTTGGCGTGCCACCGATGGAGCATGTGCCTGTTGAGCGGCATGGGCCGCGGTAAATGGCAATTTTAGCCACTTCCTTCATCTTATTACTCCATTTCTCCGAAATAAGATCGGATCAATCCTTCTATGGAAGGAGACCTACAAAGGCTTTAACAAACACATCAACCCACCAAAAGGACTCAAGAAACAAGCATATACAAAGGAAAAACGGGCAAAATATAAGCATAGACTTAGACTGATCAAATACCCCCAAACCTATCTTTTGCTCGTCCTCGAGCAAAACCAAACATTCCTAAACTGAAAAGAAAACTAAATCCTAATAAAGCCACTTTCGCAGGGAACGCGATAGCATTGAGCACATGCTACAAGCCTTTAAACCTCTAGGTGTCCCTAGAAGGAGGAGTGTTGTCTCCTGAGGGTTCTCAGCTATGACACCCACAAACATATCCCACAAACTAATCATTCGAGATGCAAACGATTAATGCCCAGACTGAAACAATGCATGCGAACGCCAATAGGTAAGGACTAACATTAAGTCACAAATTTGAAAGCATTGCTCAGTTTTAATTAAAAGCCCAAACTCAAAATATTCTAGCATCAAAAACACTTTCGCCGAATGCCATAGATGTAATTCGCCTCGACTCTAAGCCTCACCAGATATCGCTCATATTTCTCACAGAACCTAGGCAAATTCACTCATCAAGCATATGCGAAAGAAGTTATGCACAAGAAATTTCAAATTATAATCGCATATGAATATATCATTGAAAGAACGCTTGATTTGTATGCAAAGATCTCATGAAAAGAATCGAATCATTATAAGCAAGATAAACACACGCTTCACTTCTACTTTCATAGCAAGGATAACCAGCAGATCAATTAGACTTTTCATTAGGTTGTAATGGGGCTATTGGGTAAAGGTTAGAAAAGAACGGGATGTAGGAGTTCAAAAACCTAGGATCATTCAGTGAAAGCCTTCAGTTACCTTTACGGCTTGGCGCAAGCTCTTAGGTCTTTATTGACTTCCTTTGTCAGTGGAATAATGCCACTTACCATTCATTGATGTCCCCTTAATTCACCATTCTCTTTTGCCCACTCTTTTGAGAGTAGATACAACACTTAAATCTTTTGACATGTTGTATTCCTTAGATTCTTTTCTCTGGCACACGCAACTCACCATTCATTTTGGTGGCAAAACTTTCTTTTTCTTTCCTTTTTTTTTTTTTTTTTTTTTTTAATTTTTTTTTTTTTTTAATTTTTTTAATTTTTTTTTTAACAATAGATATAATAATACAAAACCAGACAACCTTTCCTCTTTCATTTGGATTGAATGCAGCTCCTTCTTTATTTGACTCATATCATTTTCACATAGATTCTCATGCGAACTCTTCAGCTTTCTTCACAATCTCAAAGCATGATCCCCAGTTAACAGGTATGGCTATAATATGGTTTACATGGGTTACAGTAAATGTGGTGAAGAAAGAAAGAGCAACTCAGTGTTTGGCTTCAAACAGGGCTATGGAGCACACACACAAGGGTAGGAAATATTACAGGCCTTTTAAGTAGTTCACGCACACAAAGTCTAACATCACTTCCACTGGTTCGACTTACTCAAGAACAAAGATAACATGTGAAAACTTTTATGATGAATGCTCTATAATGCTCAATGTTCAACCTATAGAGATCAAATCTAATGCTAAGAACCTACTGAGTGTTTAAAGAATAGAAACAAAATAATCCCTCATATATGTCATTTATGTACGCACTTTGGCTTAGTGAACTCACAGGGTAGTCTCCATTATTAATCATGGCAATCCAACTATGCATCCTATCCACTATCACATCAAGAGCATGTCATAAGTTATGAAAAATGCAATGCAATACTCTAAGTGGCAAGATGTTAGTTTAAACCCAGTGATTCAAGCATATCATTTCAAAGTCACATACCAAAACATCTCATCAAAGTTAATGCAGGAACGACAGACTCTAAAAGAAAATTGAAAACTGAAAACTGAAAAACTTGACTCAAGACTCAAAACAACGACACACCCCCAAACCTAAACTCGACATTGTCCCCAATGTTGACAATCAAGAAAAGACAGGCAGTGAAAGACAAAAGAAAAAAACAAAAGAAAAATAAAAGTTCAAAAAGAAAATCCATAGCCTACTAATCTCCTCCATCCTCATCTGACAGCTGCAAGATCTCGGTCCCCTGATTGGAGTCTATCTGGTCATCATGCATCGGCTCCTCATCATCAAAGTGTAAGATCGGGGTCCGCTGGTCAAAGTTCTGCGGCTCAAGACCTAATCCACCAGCTGCAAAAGGATCCGGGTCTGGAATAGGGGTCTAAAACGGTGCTCCATTCCCACTAGCCACAGAAAACCGGCTAGTCATCATCCCGCGCAGCTCCTCTATGTTTGTCTCGACAGTGTCAAAACGAGCATCCATCCGTCCCTCTAACTGCCCGAAACGCAAATCCATGTGAGTCTGCATAGCCTGCAAAAGAGTGGTAAATGGGTCACCTCCTGGCTAAACTACGCCTAGCTGAGTGGCATCTGGTGCCCCTTGAGGCTGGTCCTGTAAAAGCGCTGCTGCCTCAGCCTCTCGCGCCTCTCGCGCCTCTCGCTCCTCCCTGCTACGTCTTCTCTCCCCATAATTTCCAATAGGAGGAATGCCCCGAAGAACTAACTGCTGGTTCCAGTTTGTCAAGTTCATCATACTCGGGTCATGACTCTCTAACCCTGCACTCACATCAATGCCTGCCTGTCTGCAGAAAGCAGTGATCAAACACGGAAATACCATGGACTGGTCATCGTGCGCAGTAGCGTGATGAATGGCATTGAAAATCACCCGTCCAATATTGATAGGGCCACCTGTCCTCAAACGAAGCAACACACGGGCCTAGTCATAAAAGATCTCTGAACGGTGCTGGGATGGCATCAGTGAGTATGTCAGGAAAAGGTTCCAAAAGGCAACATCGGCATACGTGTCGAGCTGGTATAGTTTCACTAATGTACCCCATTCCTCCTGTCCATCCATCCTAAGGCCTGCAGCCACTCTCCCTCTGTAAGGGTCAAGATCTGTAATATATTCTATTCCTCGACCGTTACTGATAGCCACCTCTGGAGCGTCAAAGTACTGATTAATGGCCTCCGGAGTTATATGGACCTCAACACCCTGCACTAAAACTGGGCCCCCAACTAAAAGCCTCTCTGGGACAGCACTAGCATAATACTCCGCCACAATCCCCCTGTTCGGTCTAGGTGGGCGTGCAACATATCCACTCCATTTGCGGTCCGCAACCATCTCTGGAACAGGCGTCCGTACCAAACTCTCAACGTCAATTCCTCTCTCAACAATCCAAGGTCGCCTGAGGAAATCGCCAAAATGACTTTTAAAGTCCTTGTTTTGTGCCTGTTTCGGCACTGCCTTCTGTTTCCTCTTATCGGGTGTGCTGACCCGAGGATGCTTCCCTTGATTAGTCCTTGCCATCTATAGATAAAACATGCCAAAATTACACACATACCTCCACCGAAAATTCGGCAACACTTCGTTTCAAAATTCATCTCCAAATATGTTTACAATGCCATATAAATCACATGGAACACCAAATAATCACATGCAAGGTTCATCTAAACCCAATCTATCCTTCAAATTCAAGCATGGCAACCATTATTCAACAAACATTCAAAATCTCTTATGAACAAGGAATTTCGGAATTCCCTAAACACCAAGTGAAACGCTTAATCATGCTAAATAACTCAATATGAACAAAACCCATTGATCAATAAAACTTGGAAACCGAAATTTGAGCACTAAAAACTCTCTATCTCTTCATACCATATTGTAGAATCAAACTTCATAAGTTAAAGCCATTAAAGCAAAATAGAAGAGAGAAGAGAATGCATACTTTGTTGTTGAACGAGGAGAGGAGAGATTATGGAAGAAATTTGAGAAGAAAAGAAAAGAATTAGGAGGGAGAAGAAGGAGAAAACGCAGCAGCTGTGGGTCAAATGAGACCCACCAGACTGCTCGTCCATTATAATGAAGAGGGCAACTTTTTACCCTACCGCCGACTAGGCACGCTGCATGAGCAGCGGTCCGTCCAGCGGTAGAGCACAATTACGCTTACCTGGAGAGTCCAAACGCACCGTTTCATTTTCATTACCGCTGACTATGCACTTTCCTCTTCAGCGGCACGGCCAGCGAGCCATTCCAGTGTTGTCATTAAATGATGCTCGCTGTGCGGACACCTTGCTCCTTGAGCGGTCCATGCCGCGTTACACTCACCGTTCATCAGGTCTTCATTTACCGCTGACCATGCAATGTCCTCCTGAGCGGTCTGGTCAACGGTAATTCCCAATCGCTGCAGGTCTTCAATTTACCGCTGACCATACAAGGTCCTCCTCAGCGGCCTAGGCTGCGAGCCATTCCAGTGTTGTCATGTTAGACTGGACCGCTGACCGTGCATGTGTCCCTTGAGTGGCACGGGCAACGGTAATTCCCAAACTTTGCAGTCCAAACCTGATTCTGACCAAGACAACAAGCACACATAAAGCATATCTGCACACAACTCAATATCTAGAATTTCCACTACCCCCAAACCTGGATTGAAAAATACTCTTCACTAAACATACGACTCACACTAATTACGGACTCAAAGAACTCTAAAGAAAATAAACGAAATAGAAAAGGAAAAGAAAAAGTTACCTAGGTGGGTTGCCTCCCACCAAGCGCTGTATTTAGCGTCTAGGCAAGACGTGTGAGAGCGCTACGGCTCAGTAAGCTCAACATCCTCCATTTGAACGACCTTGTCAAGCTCCATAATGTAAGGTTTTACCCTATGCCCATTGACCTTGAACTTGTCGCCATTCTTCTCGTTCTGCACTTCTACAGCTCCGTGGGGAAAAATGTGAGTTACCACGTAAGGTCCAAACCACCTGGACCTCAACTTACCGGGAAACAACTTTAGTCTTGAGTTGAACACCAGCACTTGCATACCTGGACAAAGATCTTTATGCACTATCATCTTGTCATGTATCAACTTAGTCTTCTCCTTGTACAGTTTTGCACTCTCGTATGCCTCTAAGCGAAATTCTTTGAGCTCACACAGCTGAAGCTTCCTCTCCTCACCGGCCTTGTCATAATCAAAGTTCAACTTCCTGATTGCCCAGAAAGCTCTATGTTCAAGTTCCACTGGAAGGTGGCACGCTTTCCCAAAAACCAACCTATATGGACTCATCCCAATAGGTGTTTTGAAAGCTGTCCGGTAGGCCCACAGTGCATCATCTAACTTCAAAGCCCAATCCCTTCGAGTTGAATTTACAGTCTTCTCCAGGATACCCTTTATTTGCCTGTTGCTGACCTCAACCTGTCCTGAAGTCTGTGGGTGGTATGGTGTAGCAACCTTATGCCGTACACCATATTTCTTCAAAAGTGCAGCAAAGGATCTGTTGCAAAAATGCGTACCTCCATCGCTAATGATGGCTCTAGGGGTCCCGAATCTTGCAAATATCGTCTCCCTCATAAATTTCACCACAGTTTGACCGTCATTATTCCTTGTGGCCTTTGCTTCTACCCATTTTGACACATAATCAACCGCTACCAAGATGTAACTATTACCACAAGATGGTGGGAATGGTCCCATGAAATCGATGCCCCATACATCAAAAAGCTCTATCACCAAATTCCCAGATAAGGGCATCTCATTTCGCCTACTTATACTCCCTGTACGTTGACATCTGTCGCATGCCACACAGAACCGAACTGCATCCTTGTGTAATGATTCCCAGAAGAATCCAGATTGTAACACTTTCAAAGCTGTCTTTCTTGCACCAAAATGTCCTCCACATTGTAGCTCATGACAAAATTTCAGAACGTCTCTCTGCTCTGACTCAGGAACACATCTTCTTATCACAGAATCAGGACCATGAGTGTATAAATAAGGGTCATCCCAAAAGTATTTTTTTGCTCTTGAAATGAACCTTTGTCTTCCTTGTGAGTTCAGCTCATCCGAGACTACTCCACTTACCAGATAGTTAACCAAATCAGCATACCATGGTTCACTATCTTTCACAGCCAACAATTGTTCATCCGGGAACTTCTCATGCAATGGTAATTTGTCTACTTCATCCGGATTTTTCAGTACTAACCTGCTTAGATGATCAGCAACCACGTTCTCACTACATTTCTTGTCTCGTATTTCCAAGTCAAATTCTTGTAGCAGGAGAATCCACCGAATCAATCTAGGCTTGGCATCCTTTTTCTGAAGAAGATGACGAAGGGCTGCATGGTCTGAATATACAATGACTTTGGCACCCACCAAATACGTTCGGAATTTCTCCAATGCAAAAACTACTGCTAGAAGCTCCTTCTCAGTTGTTGAGTAGTTCAATTGGGCGTCATTCAAGGTTCGAGAAGCATAGTATATCGCGTGCGGAACCTTGTCTACCCGCTGCCCCAAAACTGCTCCGATGGCATAATCCGAAGCGTCACACATTAATTCAAAGGGCAATTCCCAATTGGGGGGAATTATTACTGGTGCGGTGGTCAATGCACTCTTCAAAGTGTTAAAAGCTACCATGCATTCCTCACTGACCTCAAAATCAATTTCTTTTTGTAGGAGCAAACACAAGGGCCTCGTTATCTTTGAAAAGTCCTTTATAAATCTTCTGTAAAAACCTGTGTGCCCAAGAAACGACCTCACATCCTTCACGGATTTTGGAGGCTGTAAACTACTAATCACCTCCACCTTGGCTTTGTCCACTTCAATTCCTCTTCTTGAAATCACATGTCCGAGAACTATCCCTTGTTGTACCATGAAGTGGCACTTTTCCCAGTTCAACACCAAGTTGTTCTCTTCGCATCTCTTAAAGACCAAGGTAAGTGAAACAAATTAGAGGCGTGTTCTATATAAAGCTAGAGGGGGGGGTGAATAGATTTTATCAAATATTACCCAATTTTCGCATGCAAGTCAATTTTACGAAAATGCCCCTACTAGTCAAAAATACAAGCAAGTGTAATATAGTGCGGAATTTAAATAACACTTGATGTATACGTGGAAACCCAACCACTGGGAAAAACCACGGGCTGTTTAGTGCGCCACACTCGGACCTCAAAATCCACTAATCGAAATGGAGTTTACAACCTATGTAGACCTCGTCTAACACTCCGGTCAATAACCCCCCACTTCTACCACTCGGGCCATTAAAAGTGGCTTTAGTCCAATTGCTTGAGGCCTAAGCAACCTTAGCCTCAAGACTTAATTCTCTAAGAAGAGATTATGCAACCTATGTGAATATGTATGAATATTCAAATAACAAACAAGGCTAGGTAACCTTAGATGCTTATCTAGGATGATGATATAATCAATTTAATCAACCCTAGATATCAATTGCTAAATGACATGTCAAATAGCTTAGCTAATCAAGATTAAGCAAAAACCTAATTAGCTATCACAAACAACACTCAATCAATTCATCACAATTAATTCTCTAATATTGTATTTATCATATGATCAAAACATACAAGTAAATTAAAGAGAATAGCTTGATAATAAAAATACTCAAATAAGATGAACTTAATCAAAATCTTACCAAGCAAGTTGTGATGATGCAAACCCAATCATGGATGCTTTCTATCTAGACATAGAAGATGCAATATGAAATTTGATGCACAAAGGATTTGATTTGAGTGGTTAAAAATGAGTTCTTGATTTGATTGTTTTTCTCAAAAATCTCTCTTGAAAGTTTAGGGTTCTAATATGCTTAAGAACTTGTTCAGATCATGAGAAAGTGAGATATTTATAGACATCAAGGATTGGGCATGTGAAAAGACAAGTTTGCCCTTTGAAATCGCCGATCGGCGGTTTCATTCGGCGGCCAGGCCGTAGAATTCAACAGCAGAATGGAGTCCCGAAAGAACAGGGGAACTTCGGCGGTTTCATTCGGCGGTTTCGTGACCGCCGATCATAACCGCCGAATCAGACCCGAGAGATCGAAATCGATCAGGTATGAACGGCGGTTTCGAACGGCGGTCGTGACTGTTGATCTTGACCGCAGATATGCTCCTGGAAGCAAACGGCGGTTTCATTCGGCGACCTGGCCGCCGATAATAACCGCCGATCACCAACAGAGGTGAAAACCAAGGAGAAGCCAAGGGCATTCTCCGTGGGCGGTCTTCGCGCAAAACCAAGCACATTCTAGTGCATGCGCGGACGTTTCCGAACACTATCGGGAAACGAATTACAAGACACATGAATACACAACAAGATATAACAATCAAAGTGCTAGTGTGTAATGTGACATATGAAGAGAATGCACACAGATGTAAGAATGCAAAGGTGTGTGTGCTTCTAAATCTCTTCAAAGAAAGTTAAGCACTAGAAGTATACCTTTGGAGTGCTCGTCCCTTGAGGTCTTGAAAGGGCCTTTGAGAATGATTCTCAATCATCTAAACTACCCTTACATACAAACCCCAACACGTGGTTTGTCCACGAAATAAGCCAATTAAAGAATGGGAATCCTTACAATCTCCCCCTTTGGCTATTTCGTGACAATACCACCACTCACATTGATTCCTCACAACAAAATAAACCTATGGGTCAATGATGATTTTCTACAATACAAAGAGATATATAAAAATAAATCTTGAAGTCTTCAATCTCTTGTAGAACAATCATTCCCTGAAACAAGGTTTCTAAACTTTCCAAAACAAGAAAAGGTGAGATGAATCAAGTGAGATTAAAAACAAGCATTTGCATATTAAAAAATTAAGCACAACATCATGCAATGTTTGTGTATGCAATGCTCCCCCTCAAAGGGTTACTCCCCCTCAATGTGTTGTCTCCCCAACATGCATATTTGCAACTCCCTTTACCACCATTCTACTCCCTCTTTTTGTCATGATATAGGCAAAGGAGTAGTCCCCAACCGGGTCACTTAGCAAAGAGAGATGAAAGCATTCAAGTCATTTGCATAATCATAAAATGCACTTTATGCAACTCTATCAAATGGAGAGAAACAAGGAGATTTATTTTGAAATAAATGTGTGAAACAAAACATGCTTTGCATACAAGACATGTAGCATTCAAGTCCAAAATACAATGGTATTTGGCAAAGCAAATGACAAAGGTTTCTAATAAGAATTCAAACCAATTTCACCAATGTCATGAGAGAAGCAAAGACATAGATTTTTCATTGTTTTTAATTTATGAGCAACTATATCCAACTTTATAAGCCAAACATGTCATGAGCAACTTTGCACTCTATTAGATTTTTTCGGGAATGAAACCCGTATGATAGTAGACATGTTCAACAAATAAAGAAAGAGAGACAATTTGGAATATAAATTCCTTTGAACGGATACAAGATCCTTTATTCATTTTGAGTCTCATAAGCTTTGAAACAAATAATAGCACGGTGTGTATAAAGCTATCTAGAGGGGGGGTGAATAGATTTTACGCTTTTTACCCAATTTTTCGTGTTAGTCAAAATTACGAAAATGCCCTCAAGATAATATAACCAAGCAATTGTAATATGGTGCGGAAATTAAAACAACACTTGGTTTTTACGTGGAAACCCTCACGGGAAAAACCACGGGCTATGTAAGTAAGCCACACTCGAACCTCGAATCCACTAAATGTGCAAACGATTACAACCTAATCCCGGAAGTAATCACACACCTACCTAATCCCGGTATGAGTGAACCTAGTCCAATTTGCTTGCGTTCTAAGCAACCTAATCCCGGATGCTACACACAAGGCTTACTTTCTCTTTGAAGAGAATACAACCCTAAGTGAATATATGTGAATATCCAAAATGCAACATAGAGCAAGGGAAACCCTATATGCTTATCTAAGATGATTAATATGCAATTAAGTATAATCCTAGATATCAAAACTAAATGACATGTCAATTAGTTTAGCTAATCAATATTAAGCACAAAACCTAATATGCTAGCACAATATAAAATCTCAAACATACATCATACTCATCTCAATATTGTATCTAAAGCATACAAAATAACAAACAAGTAATTAATTGAGATTGCTAGATAAGAGAAACACAAAACATGTAAGATATTAGTGAAAAACTTACCAAGCAAAGTATGATGAAGGTTCCATGCAAGATGACATCTAGATGATCTAAGATGATGCTAGATGATGATTGATGATCATGAAAAGTGTTTGAGAATCAAGAATGGAGTTCTTGGAATTTTTCTTCTCTTTGAAAAATATCCTAAGTGTGAATTCTGAATATGAACTCTCTTCATTGACCTAAAGTCAAAGTGGCATATATATAGGGGGCCAAATCAAAGTGTGGTCGTTTAAGTAAGTTTCAAAGAAACGCGCCAATCGGCGGTTTAAATCGGCGGCCAGGCCGCCGTTAATGACCGCCGAATTGAGCTCGTGAAGAACAGAGCATAAACGGCGGTTAATTCGGCGGTTTCGTGACCGCCGATTCCAACCGCCGAAACAGAACAGAGAGATCAAAATCGACCAGGTATGAACGGCGGTTTCGAACGGCGGTTTAATGCCCGCCGTTTCAACCGCCGAATTAGACCGAGAGAAAAATCAATCAGGTCTTGAAACGGCGGTTTCGAACGGCGGTCGTGACCGCCGATATTAACCGCAGAAAAGCTTCAGACCAATCTGGACTGAAACGGCGGTTTCATTCGGCGGCCAGGCCGCCGATCATAACCGCCGATCACCTAGAAAGGTGAAAACCAAGGAGAAGCCAAGGGCATTCTCCATAGGCGGTCCTCGCGCTAAACCAAGCACATTCTCGTGCATGCGCGGACGTTTCCGAAAGTTATCGGGAAACGAATTAACACAACAACAAGACACAATAACACACAACAAAATATAATAAATAAGTGCAAGTGTGAATTGTGACAAATGAAGAGAATGCACACATATGCACTGAATGTTTAGTGTGTGTGTGCTTCTAAATCTCTTCAAAGAAAGGTAAGCACATAGAAATTTACCTTCGGTGCTTATCACCACGAGGTCTTCAAAGGGCTTCGAACAAGAAGACCGATACTTAGGCTACCCTTACAAAGAACCCCCACATATGGTTTGATCACGAAATAAGCCAATTAAAAACAACGGGAATCCTTACAAGCTTTTTCACACAAGTTTTGCATTTATAAATTGCAATCATCAATTCATGCTTTTTCATTTGAGCATGACATTTGAATTTCATGCTTTTCATATTTTTTAGCATGTCATTAAGAATCATCATGTCATGGAGATAACTATAGGTCATTCATATCATACTTCCTATGAAAATCTCCTAGTCCAAAAATGCATGTTTGAACATAAATATGACATGGATTGTAAACAAGCATGGTTCACACTTATTGAATTGAAAACATATATACATATGTGCAACCAAGCTTACTCAAGCAATTTAACAAAGAAGCATAAGATTTTTCAAATATTTGCATGCAACAAGAATGCAAAAATAGCTCCTTTTGCTTGAGTTCCCTATATGGGGTCATCACCAACCTTCATCAAAGAAGGTCATGAGGTCCTATGGACCTCCCAAGTCCATTTGACTTGGATGAACCTATTTGAGACTTGTTAGTCTCGTAGCAAGCGGGTTCATTTTTCCTTATCCACATAGATATAACTTTTTTCTTCTTAGTGGACAAAGGTTCAAGAGTTCTAGAAATAATAGGATCATGAATATGAATGTTTTCCTTCCTATTAGCATGCATTCTAGCTCTTGTCATTCTCTTTTCAATCATGCTTTTGATTCTACATAATTTAATGAAATGAAAGCAATTTGGTCTTATGTGACCATTAATACCACAAAAGTGACATGTAGGGATAAATTTAGAATTCATACCATGTCCTTGTGCATGCATAGGTGCCATCCCATGACTTTGTGGTTGAGCGGGTTCAAACCTTCTTTGTTGTTGAACCGGTCTAGCTTGCTTCCTTGTTTCATTTTGCATGATTGGCCTCTTCCTTTGATGAATGTGAGCTTGAGGGAAGTTCGAATGAGGAACTTTTTGAGCTTGAGGTTGTCTCTTTGGAGCTTCCTTCACTTGTGCACTTCTTGAACATTGTCCTAGATCAATTTTCTTCCTAGGAGTGTGCACCGACGAGGCCTCCATCTTGCCCAAACTCTTGACAAAGACGGTCTTGGTTGGAGTAGTGATCTCCTTGCTTTCTCCATACCCAATACCTCTATTGTCACAAGGGTTCTTTCCACTACCAAGAATGTGGTCAAGTTTCTTGGTGCTTGTAGTCATCCTAGACAATGACTCTATAGCTTCATCAAGCTCTCTCTTCAACCCTTCTTCATTCCTCTTAGACATAGCTAGTTCATCCCTTAGCTTGTCTTCAATCTTCTTGGATGCCTCCACTTGATTACTTAAGTGGTCATTGTGTGTTGAAAGTTCAAGATTTTCATCCTCTAAAATCTTCAATTTTCTATTGTTCTTCTTCAATGAACTTTCACACTTGACTATAAAGTCATTTACATCCATTTTCTCTACACTTCCATTTGTAGAGTAAGATGAGGAGTCATCTTCACTAGAGTTATCTCCTCCACTCTCTTTCTCACTAATGGAGTCATTTCCCCCATTAAGACCTTCACCTTGGTCTCTTGAGTCAATGAGAGCCATATCCCATTGAGTAGCTACATTTATCTTCTCTAGAGCTACTTCTTCATCTTTTTCTTTTATGGGATCACTAGTCAAGTCATTCTTACCAACAACTTTGTTATCTACACAAGTGGCCCTAAAAGCCGTGTAGTTGATGGTAAGCTCATCATCACTTGATGACTTGTCTCCATTTCCGGAGTCATCACTTTCACTCCAAGTGGTGGCCATCACTTTTGCCATCTTGTTCTTCAAGTTCCCACAATCCGGTGAGATGTGACCTATACCACCACACTCATAGCATTGGACCCTTTTCTTTTCACTATGCTCTTGCCTAGGCTCAAAATTCTTGAAGGGAGCTTTTTTCTTCAAGTCTTGGCCCTTGGATCCAACGCCCTTGTTCTCGAACTTGACAAAGTTCTCGAACTTGACAAACTTCTTGAATCTTCTAAGTAGCAAAGCCATGTCTTAGTCCGAGTCACCTTTTTCCTCCTTCACAACCTTGGAAGCATTCAAAGCAATTCCTTTTTGCTTTTTAGGAGGTGAAATACTAGGAGCCTTCCTAGATTCATAGGCGAGGAGTCTTCCAATCACCTCGTTCGGCTTCATATCCTTGTATGTGCTATTTTCCTCTAAAGCCGTCACTTTTGATTCGAACCTAGCGGGGAGAGACCTCATAATTTTCTGCTTGACTCTCCTATCCGAATAAGGATCACCGAGTTGATGGCTTTGATTTACAATATCCATCAACTTGACTTCAAAGTCATTGAAGCACTCATCCTCCTCCATTTTAAGCAACTCAAATTGCGTTTGAAGGACTTGTAGCTTCGAATCCTTAACCACATCGGTTCCTTCGTGTGCAACCTCTAGGATATCCCATGCCTCATTTGCTATCCTAGTGTTCTGAATCAGTTTGTACTGATTTTCATCCACTGCACATAGAAGAGCATGCCATGCCTTCCTATTCCATTTTGAAGTCTCAAACTCTTCAGGTGACCACTGAGCCTTAGGATTGAGTACTTCTTCTCCACCACCCGTGAGAGTCATCATAGGAGGTGCATACCCATCTTCAATAGCCATCCATGCCCTATCATGGATTTGGCACACATACGCCTCCATCTTGCCTTTCCATGAGGCATAATTCACACCGGTGAGGAGAGGAGGTCGTGTGCTTGAAGCACCCTCATGGTTGCCACCGAATCCACTCATTGTATCAAATGAATGAATGAAATGTATGCAAAATGTATGAATGAGCAAAAATCACACAAATGCACAACACACCTAAAATGAGCTAGGATCACCTAAGTATATCTAGGAACCCGCTCTGATACCAATTGAAACAAATTAGAGGCGTGTTCTATATAAAGCTAGAGGGGGGGGTGAATAGATTTTATCAAATATTACCCAATTTTCGCATGCAAGTCAATTTTACGAAAATGCCCCTACTAGTTAAAAATACAAGCAAGTGTAATATAGTGCGGAATTTAAATAACACTTGATGTATACGTGGAAACCCAACCACTGGGAAAAACCACGGGCTGTTTAGTGCGCCACACTCGGACCTCAAAATCCACTAATCGAAATGGAGTTTACAACCTATGTAGACCTCGTCTAACACTCCGGTCAATAACCCCCCACTTCTACCACTCGGGCCATTAAAAGTGGCTTTAGTCCAATTGCTTGAGGCCTAAGCAACCTTAGCCTCAAGACTTAATTCTCTAAGAAGAGATTATGCAACCTATGTGAATATGTATGAATATTCAAATAACAAACAAGGCTAGGTAACCTTAGATGCTTATCTAGGATGATGATATAATCAATTTAATCAACCCTAGATATCAATTGCTAAATGACATGTCAAATAGCTTAGCTAATCAAGATTAAGCAAAAACCTAATTAGCTATCACAAACAACACTCAATCAATTTATCACAATTAATTCTCTAATCTTGTATTTATCATATGATCAAAACATACAAGTAAATTAAAGAGAATAGCTTGATAATAAAAATACTCAAATAAGATGAACTTAATCAAAATCTTACCAAGCAAGTTGTGATGATGCAAACCCAATCATGGATGCTTTCTATCTAGACATAGAAGATGCAATATGAAATTTGATGCACAAAGGATTTGATTTGAGTGGTTAAAAATGAGTTCTTGATTTGATTTTTTTTCTCAAAAATCTCTCTTGAAAGTTTAGGGTTCTAATATGATTAAGAACTTGTTCAGATCATGAGAAAGTGAGATATTTATAGACATCAAGGATTGGGCATGTGAAAAGACAAGTTTGCCCTTTGAAATGGCCGATCGGCGGTTTCATTCGGCGGCCAGGCCGCAGAATTCAGCCGCAGAATGGAGTCCCGAGAGAACAGGGGAACTTCGGCGGTTTCGTGACCGCCGATCATAACCGCCGAATCAGACCCGAGAGATCGAAATCGATCAGGTATGAACGGCGGTTTCGAACGGCAGTCGTGACCGCCGATCTTGACCGTAGATATGCTCCTGGAAGCAAACGGCGGTTTCATTCGGCGGCCTGGCCGCCGATAATAACCGCCGATCACCAACAGAGGTGAAAACCAAGGAGACGCCAAGGGCATTCTCCGTGGGCGGTCTTCGCGTAAAACCAAGCACATTCTAGTGCATACGCGGACGTTTCCGAACACTATCGGGAAACGAATTACAAGACACATGAATACACAACAAGATATAACAATCAAAGTGCTAGTGTGTAATGTGACATATGAAGAGAATGCACACAGATGTAAGAATGCAAAGGTGTGTGTGCTTCTAAATCTCTTCAAAGAAAGTTAAGCACTAGAAGTATACCTTTGGAGTGCTCGTCCCTTGAGGTCTTGAAAGGGCCTTTGAGAATGATTCTCAATCATCTAAACTACCCTTACATACAAACCCCAACACGTGGTTTGTCCACGAAATAAGCCAATTAAAGAATGGGAATCCTTACAGTAAGGTTGTGCAAACACAAATCAAATGAATCCCCAAACACCGAGAAGTCATCCATGAATACCTCAATGATTTCCTCCAACATATCTGAAAAAATTGACATCATACACCTCTGAAAGGTGCCCGGAGCATTGCAGAGACCAAACGGCATTCTTCTATAAGCAAACGTCCCAAATGGACAAGTGAAAGTAGTTTTTTCTTGATCATCCGGTGTGATAGCTATCTGATTCTAACCTGAATACCCATCGAGGAAACAATAATGACTGTGCCCTGCTAATCGCTCAAGCATCTGATCTATGAAAGGAATAGGAAAATGATCTTTTCTGGTAGCAGTGTTCAGCTTCCTGTAGTCGATACACACCCTCCATCCTGTCTGAAGCCTCTATGGAACCAACTCATTCTGCTCATTGCGAACCACGATAATACCTGATTTCTTAGGAACTACGTGAATCGGGCTGAACACCCCACTTGTAGAAGTTTCAGGACTTCTTTCTTCACTACCTCTTTCATTATCGGATTTAATCTCCTCTAAGCCTCTCTTGACGGTCTAGACTCTTCTTCGAGAAATATCTTGTGCATGCAAATTGTTGTACTGATTCCCTTGATATCTTCAATTGACCATCCTATAGCTGACTTGTGTTTCTGTAGAACCCCAATGAGCCTTTCTTCCTCAATACTCTGCAATTTTGAAGCAATAATTACCGGGTATGTCTCATTCTCACCTAGATACACATACTTCAAAGTTGTTGGTAACTCCTTGAGTTCCAACTTTGGTGGTGGATCATTGGCCAAACTGACATTTGAAACTTGGAAGTCTTCAACTGCTTCTTTAGCTAGTTTAGAACTATCTTCAGTCTTGTCGTCTTGATCGTCCCAATCCCAATCCGCCAAATCCTCATCCTTGAATATTCCATCAATCCCAGGGTCTAAAACCTCGATGAATGAACAATCATCAGCTCCGGCAGGGTATGATGATGCTTCAAACAGTTTAAACTCCACTGTCTCATCTAACATTGTCATTGAAAGTTTTCCATTCTGCACATCAATAAATGTCTTTGCTGTGGCCATGAACGGTCTACCCAGAAGAACAGGTCTCATGTTAGTCTCTTTACTTACGTCCTCCATGTCTAATACCATGAAATCTGCTGGAATAATAAGCTTTCCAACTTGGACCAGTACATCTTCAACATGCCCTCTCAGATATCTTACTGAACCATCTGCTAACAGAAGTGACATTGTGGTAGGCTTTAACTCATTCAAACCTAACTGCTTGTAAATAGAATAAGGCATCAAATTAATACTGGCACCTAATTCTAGCATTGCTCTTTCAAGTTGGGTACCTCCTACTGTGATATTGATGCAAAAACTGCCCGGATCTTTCAGTTTGGGAGGAAGTTCCTTTTGCAAAACTGCACTAGCACTGCCTGCTATATATTCCTGATGATTCGGTCCAAACTTCTGCCTATTGGTGTGAAGGCTCTTGAAAAATTTTGCATATGCGGGCATCTTTTCTATCATCTCAAGAAGAGGTAAGTTCACATGTATCTTGGACAGAACATCAAAAATCTCTTTGAATGCCTTACTTAGCTTGTCCCTTTTAAGTCTCCCAGGAAAAGGAATTGGTGGAACATATGGAGGGGGTGGAATATAAGGGTCTGACGATTTGTGTAAAACCGAGGTTTTCTTTGGTGGTGGATCTACCACTACCTCTTCTTCTTCTCTATCCTCCTTCTCCCTCACCTCTTCTGATCCCCTGGTGTCCTCTTTCTTTTGCTGTCTAACAACTTCAGTGTCTAACACTCGCCCACTTCTCAACATAGTCAATGCCTTGGCTTGTTCTGATTGACTAGGAAACCTTTCTGGTTCATTCTTGCGAACTGCGTCGACTATTTGGCCCATCTGTGTTTCTAAATTTTTAATGGATGACTCAACATTGTTAAATCTCTGATTTGTATCACGTGAGAAACGCTCTGTATTCTCAGCTAGGGATGTCACAATATCCTCTAAGGATCTCTTCTTCGGCTGATAGGTGGTACTGTCTCTATTTGCAGCATTGTTCCATTGTTGAGGTTGACTATTGGAACCTTGGCCTTGGTAATTGCCTCTGTTGTACCCTCCTTGATTTGTTCCTTGAGTGTTCTGTTGAATGATCTGATGACTATTAAGAGCAGTGTTTGGGTCAGAATAAGATAAATTTGAGTGGTTACGCCATCCAGGATTGTAGGTGTTCGAGTAAGGATCGTTTCTTCCTCTTTGGTAATTGAAAGCTTGAACCTCCTCTGTCTCAAATGGTATCCCATGTCCATCTTGCAATGAGTTCACCCCTGACTGCTGTTGAGTCCTATTCGAGTTTTGGGCCATCATAGCCTATACTTGCTTAGCTAGATTTGCCATCTGAATTTCCACCCCAGTTGTCTGGTTAACCTCATACTTACCTCCCTTTCTGACAGTTGAACTTCTATGCTGGGAGTTTAGAGCCAAAGTTTCATAGATCTCAGTAATCTCTAAAGCAGATTTCCTGGTAATGATACCCCCACAAGCGTTGTCAACAATGTTTTGTGTGAAAGGTGTCAATCCATCATAAAAAGTGCGGACTTTGTACTCCTCTGTCACCATGTGAGGGGGGATTTGATCTAACAGCTCCTTATATCGTGACCATGATTCATGGAACGACTCACCATCTTCTTCACCGAAACTAGCTATCTTGATCCGGATTTCTTTTGCTTTAGAAGCAGGGAAAAATCTGTTGAAGAATGCAGTGCACACGTCAACCCATGATCTCAAAGATCCTGCCCTTACTGAATTGTACCACTTGATGCCCTTGTCCTTCAAACAATACCAAAAACACCTCATCCTTAACTGCTCTTCTGTCAATCGGCCCATCGGGAAGTTCCCTACGGTAGCTTGATAGTTCTTCATAAACTGGAGGCAGTCTTCTGTTGCCAAACCGTGAAAAGATGGTAGCATATTTAAATGGCTACTCCTCAACTCATAACTCCTGGCTACGGCATCTAACACAACTGGCTGAGGTTGATCTCCCAGCATAGGCTGTCCAGACTCTCTCATTATTCTGATATCATCTTCTAGTGCACGTCTTGGAGAACCCGGTGGATTGTCTCGAACTTCCTGTCTATTTTGAACACCTTGTTCATCATAAACCTCCCTTTCAGCTCGAATAACCCGGTCACGTTGCTCACCGTGATCACCCATGTCCTCAACCAAAGGATCTAACTCTTCGAACTATCTGTCTGTCTGTCTGTCTGGCCTACTCGGTCAATCTCGTCATTAGCCGGGATCAGAATACCTCCAAGCGAACGACGTCCGTTCATACACCTGTAAAACCTGAAACACCAAAAACACAACTACCACGAGATAAAAAGAAACAAAAGAAAAAACTAAAACTAAAAATAAAATCTAATGACACATATTACCTAACTTAAACTAACTAGATTCAACTAATAAAATCTATACCAATCCCCGGCAGCGGCACCAAAATTGATGCAGTAAAATCTGTGTTCAATTTACTAAGAAAGTTCGTTCACTGGGATCGGCGATTCTATCGGTCAAAGCCAAATAATCTAGCAAGGATTACTCTAAATGCGAAAATTAAATTGTATAATGCTTTTCTTTGGAAGATTGTTTAACTCTAAAATTAACCTAAATTATGACTTCTTGGACTAAGAACTAAATCAATTAAAATCAAATCAAAGAATGAATGTATGGAGAGAAATACTAGGGAATCGATGCACCTTTCTTAGACACTCAATGCTCACAATCAGTCTCGTTAAACACTTCAATCCAGTTACGGGCTTGTTTTCAAGATAATTCAATTAGGTTCGAAGATCCTTTCCAATACTTGCACACGGTCATGCAACAAATACGGATTAATAATCTAGGGTTCTTCCTACTACTCACACACGGTCATGTAATGAGCAATTGTCAAAACCCATATTTTACACAAAAACTCTAAGCCAAATTAACATAGCACGGTCATGCATATATCAATTTTCCTGTTTATTAAGCTTTTGATTCAGATTTAAATGGAACGGTCATCCACACCTAAACCCTAATCTCATAGATAAACTAAACTACAAAACTCAAATCACTTGCGGTCACAACATAATCAGAGAAAGTAGAATAGAGCAATTAATTCAATAAACAAAACGAAACCAAATTGATTAACAAAAGATAGACTAATAGTTCACATAGAGTTATCCAAAATCGGTTACATCATCCCCTAGTTATAGGTTTAGTTACACATCAATGGAGAGAACGAAAACATAGAAGAGATGGAGAGAAAACCCATTATGGTGAGATGCTCTTCACTTGAAATCTGCGTCGTCTTCTTGTTTCCAATAATATTCTAATAAGAGTTATGCATGTTGTGTGTGTGTGCAACTATATCTCTTCAAGCCAAAGTAAGCACAAGATATACCTTTGGTGCTTGTCCTCTTGAGGTCTTGGAAAGGGTCTTTGATTTTCAACAAATCACCTAGACTACCCTTACAACCAAACCCCAACATGTGGTTTGACCATGAAATAAGCCAATCAATTAATGGGAATCCTTACACGTGAACTACTTAAAAGGCCTGTAATATTTCCTACCCTTGTGTGTGTGCTCCATAGCCCCGTTTGAAGCCAAACACTGAGTTGCCTTTTCTTTCTTCACCACATTTACTGTAACCCATGTAAGCCATATTATAGCCATACCTGTTAACTTGGGATCATGCTTTGAGATTGTGAAGAAGGTTGAAGAGTTCACATAAGAATTGTGCGATATTGATATGAGTCACATAAAGAAGGAGCTGCATTCAATCCAAATGAAAGAGGAAAGGTTGTCTGGTTTTGTATTATTATATCTATGTTTATTGTCAAATAAATAAAAAAAATTAAAAAAAAATCAATCAAAAAGAGAAAGAAAAATAAAGTTTTGCCACCAAAATGAATGGTGAGTTGCGTGTGCCAGAGAAAAGAATCTAAGGAACACAACATGTCAAAGGATTTAAGTGTTGTATCTACTCTCGAAGGAGTGGGCAAAAGAGAATGGTGAATTAAGGGGACATCAATGAATGGTAAGTGGCAGTATTCCACTTACAAAGGAAGTCAATGAAGACCTAAGAGCTTGCGCCAAACCGTAAAGGTAACTGAAGGCTCTCACTGAATGATCCTAGGTTTTTGAACTCCTACATCCCGTTCCTTTCTAACCTTTACCCAATAGCCCCATTACAACCTAATGAAAAGTCTAATTGATCTGCTGGTTATCCTTGCTATGAAAGTAGAAGTGAAGTGTGTGTTTATCTTGCTCATAATGATTTGATTCGTTTCATGAGATCTTTGCATACAAATCAAGCGTTCTTTCAATGATATATTCATATGCGATTATAATTTGAAATTTCCTGTGCATAACTTCTTTCGCATATGCTTGATGAGTGAATTTGCCTAGGTTCTGTGAGAAATATGAACGATATCTGGTGAGGCTTAGAGTCGAGGCGAATTACATCTATGGCATTCGGCAAAAGTGTTTTTGATGCTTGAATATCTTGAGTGTGGGCTTTTCATCTTAAATTGAGCAATGCATTCAAATTTGTGACATAATGTTAGTCTTTACCTATTGGCTTTTGCATGCATTGTTTCAATCTGGGCATTAATCGATTGCATCTCGAATGATTGGTTTTGTGGGATATGTTTGTGGGTGTCATAACTGAGAACCCTCAAGAGACAACACTTCTCCTTCTAGGGACATCTAGAGGTTTAAAGGCTTGTAGCATGTGCTCAATGCTATCGCGTTCCCTGCGAAAGTGGCTTTGTTAGGATTTAGTCTTCTTTTCAGTTTAGGAATGTTAGGTTTTGCTCGAGGACGAGCAAATGATAGGTTTTGGGGTATTTGATCAGTCTAAGTCTATGCTTATATTTTGCCCATTTTTCCTTTGTATATGCTTGTTTCTTGAGTCCTTTTGGTGGGTTGATGTGTTTGTTAAAGCCTTTGTAGGTCTCTTTCCATAGAAGGATTGATCCGATCTTATTTCGGAGAAATGGAGTAATAAGATGAAGAAAGTGGCTAAATTTGCCATTTACCGCGGCCCATGCCGCTCAACAGGCATATGCTCCATCGGCGGCACGCCAGGCGGTCAAGAAGGGCCATTTATCGCGGCCCATGCCGCTAAGGAGGCAAGTGCACGACAAGCGGTACACCCAGCGAGCCAGATCAGTTTGTCGCCGTTTGATTTACCGCTGCCCAGGCAAGTGCACCATAAGCGGTACGGGCAGCGGTAACCCGCCTTTTCAGTTCCTCGAGCCAGGTCAGAAGACCTAATAAAAAGGAAAATATAAGGAGGCCATAAGAGGATATATAAAGAGAGGACACACAAGACAGAGAGGCATGATACCGATTCCATTCATTCATTCTACTATAAGCTCCATCAATTGAGGATTATTGGAAACAAGAAGACGACGGAGACTTCAAGACAAGAGCATCTCACCATCATGGGTTTTCTCTTCTTCTCTTCTATGTTTTTGTTCTCTCCATTGATGTGTAACTAAACCTATAACTAGGGGATGATGTAACCGATTTTGGACAACTCTATGTGAACAATTAGTCTATCTTTTGTTAATCAATTTGGTTTCGTTTTGTTTATTGAATTAATTGCTCTATTCTACTTTCTCTGATTATGTTGTGACCGCAAGTGATTTGAGTTTTGTAGTTTAGTTTATCTATGAGATTAGGGTTTAGGTGTGGATGACCGTTCCATTTAAATCTGAATCAAAAGCTTAATAAACAGGAAAATTGATATATGCATGACCGTGCTATGTTAATTTGGCTTAGAGTTTTGTGTAAAATATGGGTTTTGACAATTGCTCATTACATGACCGTGTGTGAGTAGTAGGAAGAACCCTAGATCATTAATCTGTATTTGTTGCATGACCGTGTGCGAGTATTGGAAAGGATCTTCGAACCTAATTGAATTATCTTGAAAACAAGCCCGTAACTGGATTGAAGTGTTTAACGAGGCTGATTGTGAGCATTGAGTGTCTAAGAAAGGTGCATCGATTCCATAGTTTTTCTCTCCATATATTCATTCTTTGATTTGATTATTCTTTGATTTGATTTTAATTGATTTTAGTTTTTAGTTCAAGTAGTCATAATTTAGGTTAATTTTAGAGTTAAACAATCTTCCAAAGAAAAGCATTCTGCAATTTAATTTTCGCATTTAGAGTAACCTTTTGCTAGATTAATTGGTTTTGACCGATAAAATCGTCGATCCCAGTGAATGAACTTTCTTAGTAAATTGAAAACAGATTTTACTGCATCAGAAGCCATCCTAGTTAATGACTCTTTAGCTTCATCAAGTTCCTTCTTCAAACTTTCTTCATTTCTCTTAGATAAGACTAACTCCTCTCTTAGCTTATCTTCATTCGATGTGGATCTCACTACTTCTTCACTTAATTGATCTATATGTGTTGAGAGCTCTAGGTTTTCCTCCTTCAATCTCATAATTTCTCTTTTGTTTTTTAACCTAGAGTTCTCAAACATGACCATGTAGTCTCTAAGATCCATCATATCCACTTTTCCATTAGTGGAGTGAGATGAATAGCCATCATCACTTGAGTCAATTTCCTCTTGACTATCATTCTCTTCTTCACTAGAACCTTTGCTTTTGTGAGAGGAGGCAAAGGCTATGAAGTTAGCCATGAGCTCTTCATCATTTTAAGACTCATCTCCCTCATTTGAGTCATCACTTCCACTCCATGTGGCGGCCATCACTTTTCCCTTTTTATTGTTAATGTGATTAGCACATTCAGGGACAAAGTGGTCTATTCCACCACACTTATAGCATCAGACCCCTTTCTTTTCGGTCTTCTCTTGCCTAGGCTCAAACTTCTTGAATGAAGTCTTTTTCTTGAAGTCTTGGCCCTTGGATTTGAAACCCTTCTTCTCAGACTTGTAGAACTTCTTGAACCTTCTCATCAACAAAGCCATTACTTCGTCCGAGTTATCTTTCTCCTCCTTCTCAACTTTAGAGGCTTTCAAAGCAATTCCCTTTTGCTTTTTAGGAGGTATGGAGGTAGGACCTTTCCTAGACTCATAAGCTAGAAGCCTTCCAATCACCTCACTCGGCTTCATATCCTTGTATGTGCTATTCTTCTCTAAAGCCGTCACCTTGGATTCAAACCTATCGGGGAGAGATCTCATAATCTTTTGCTTGATTCTCCTATCCGAATATGGGTCACCAAGTTGATGACTTTGGTTAACTATGTCCGTTAACTTGATCTCGAAATCATTGAAGCACTCATTCTCCTCCATCTTAAGCATCTCGAATTGAGTTTGGAGGACTTGAAGCTTGGAGTCCTTCACAACTTCGGTTCCCTCATGTGCAATCTCTAGGATATCCCATGCTTCCTTAGCTATCCTAGTATTTTGAATCAATTTATATTGATTTTCGTCCATTGCACATAGGATGGCATGCATCGCCTTCCTATTCCATTTTGATGCCTTAAACTCTTGCGCGCTCTATTGCGCCTTCGGCTTGAGCACATCCTCTCCTCCACCCGTAGGAGTCATCATGGGTGATGTGTAGCCGTCTTCAACCGCCATCCAAGCCCGGTCATGGATTTGACATATGTATGACTCCATCTTGCCTTTCCAAGAGACATAATTTAACCCGGTAAGAAATGGAGGCCTTGTGCTAGAAGATCCCTCGTTGACACCACCATTTCCATCGTTTCCACTCATAGTGTTTATGAATGAATGCAATGAATGCAAATGTATGAATGATCAAAAATCATGAAACAAATATTGCACGGTGTGTATAAAACTAATCTAGAGGGGGGGGGGTGAATAGATTTTAATCATTATTACCCAATTTTCGCATGTATGTCACGAAAATGCCCCTAACTAGTCACAATAATATAACAAGTGTAACAAGGTACGGAATGTAAATAACACTTGATATTTACATGGAAACCCTCACGGGAAAAACCACGGGTTGTTATGTGCGCCACACACGAACCTCGAATCCACTAATTGAAATGATTACAACCTAATCCCGGTTTAATGATCTAATCCCGATCAATAATCATCACAACTACCTAATCCCGGTATAAGTGGACCTAGTCCAATTGCTTGTGATTTAAGCTACCTAATCCCGATAGCAACACAAGACTTACTTTCTCAATGAAGAGAATAACACCCTAAGTGAATATATGAATATCCAAATGCAACATAGAGCAAGGGAAACCCTATATGCTTATCTAAGATGATGAATATGCAATTAGAACAATCCTAGATATTAAAACTAAATGACATGTCATAAAGTTTAGCTAATCAAGATTAAGCACAAAACCTAATTAGCTATCACAATACAACTTCTCAAACATTCAACACACTAATCTCAAACTTGTATCCAAAATATATATAAATAACATACAAGTAATAAATTGAGATTGCTTGTTAAGAAAAACACAAAATATGTAAGATATTAGTGAAAAGCTTACCAAGCAAAGTATGATGAAGAATCCATGCAAAGAGACATCTAGATGATGCTAGATGATGCTAGATGATGATTGATGATCATGAAAAGGTGTTTGAGTAATTAAAAATGAGTTCTTGGAATTTTTCTTTTCTTTGAAAAATATCCTAAGTATGAAATCTGAATATGAACTCTCTTAATTGACCTAAAGTCAAAGTGGCATATATATAGGATGCCGAGATGAAGTGTGGTCGTTTTGATAAGTGACACCACTATTTTGCCTTGGGCGCTATACGTAGAGTGCTTCTGTACATTGCCTGTACAGCGCCCCAACTCTGTTCTCTCGGGAAAACAGAGCAGTGCTGTACGTACAGCGCTTTGTACAGCGCCTGTACAACGACCGAATTAAATCGATCAGGTCTGAATAGCGCTTGATGGGCGCTGTTCGTACAGCGCTTCTGTAGAGCACTTTTGAGAGCGCACATTGCAAAAATGCACTCCTAAGTCTAAGCATGACAAGGCAATTGGATATGCAAGATGCAATCAAAATAACATGCAAGAAGAGATGTTAATGAACATTAATGCACAAAAATAAGACACACAACATACAAGGATTAAACATATGCATGAGTTGTGAGTGTGTGCAACTATCTCTTCAAGACAAGTAAGCACATAGAAATTTACCTTCGGTGCTTATCAAGACGAGGTCTTCAAAGGGCTTTGAGCAATAACACCAACACTTAAGCTACCCTTACAAAGAACCCCAACATGTGGTTTGTCCACGAAATGAGACAATCAACAAATGGGAACCTTACAAATCACACAAAATGCAAAACACACCAAAATGAGCAAAAGATCACCTAAGTATATCTAGGAACTCGCTCTGATACCAATTGAAACAAATAATCGGTGTGTTTAATATAATCTAGAGGGGGGGTGAATAAATTTTAACTCTTATTACCAAATTTTCGTGTATGGTCAAGATTACGAAAACGCCCTTAATAGTCAATATAGTATAGCCAGTGTAATATGGTGCGGAATGTAAATAACACTTGATATTTACGTGGAAACCCTCACGGGAAAAACCACGGGCTAGTAAGTGAGCCAAACTCGAACCTCGAATCCACTAAATGTGTATAAATGATTATAACCTAATCTTGGTATATAATCACACACCTACCTAATCCCGGTATAAGCAGACCTAGTCCAATTTGTTTGTGATTTATGCAACCTAATCCCGGAAGCTATACAAGTCTTACTTCTCAATGAAGAGATAAAGAGCCTATATGAATATATGAAATATCCAAAATGTAATAAAGATCTAGGTAACCCTATATGCTTATCTAGGATGATGATTTTACAATAAATTCAATCCTAGATATTAAAAGCTAGATGACATGTCAAAAAGCTTAGCTAATCATAGATTATGCAAACCTAGAAAGCTATCACAATACAACTCTCAAACATTCAAAACACTAATCTCAAACTTGTATCTAAGATATATATGAATAACATACAAGTGATAAATGAGATTGCTTGCAAAGAAAGAGACAAAATATGTAAGATATAAGTGAAAAACTTACTAAGCAAAGTGTGATGAAAAATCCATACAAAATGATATCTAGATGATCAAGGATGATGCTAGATGATGATTGATGATCGATGATCGATGATCATGGAAAGGTGTTTGAGTAATCAAAGGTGAGTTCTTGGAATTTCTCTTGCTTTTGATAAATATCCTAAGTATGAAATCTGAATATGAACTCTCTTGAGTGACCTAAAGTCATAGAGGCATATATATAGGGTGTCAAAATCAAAGTGGTGCGTTTTGATAAGTGACAAAAAAATTGCCTTAGGCGCTATACAGGTCGCTGTATGTAGAGCGACTTGTACAGCGCCTACCTGGAAAATGAAGAACATTCTTCACTGGCGCTGTTCGAACAGCGCTTTTGTACAGCACCTGAACTGCGCTACAACCCTTGAAAGGAATAATAAAATGCTCAGTGTGTATGATAAATATATCTAGAGGGGGGGGGGGGGGTGAATAGATTTTAACTAATTTTACCCAATTTTCACATACATGTCAATTATACGAAAATGCCCCTACTAGTCAAAAAGACAAACAAGTGTAATATAGTGCGAAATTTAAATAACACTTGATGTATATGTGGAAACCCAACCATTGGGAAAAACCACGGGCTGTATAGTGCGCCACACTCGAACCTCGAAATCCACTAATTGAAATGGAGTTTACAACCTATGTAGACCTCGTCTAACACTCCAGTCAATAACCCCTCACTTTTACCACGCGGGCCTTTAAAAGTGGCTCTAGTCCAATTGCTTGAGGCCTAAGCAATCTTAGCCCCAAGACTTAATTCTCAATGAAGAGATTATGCAACCTATGTGAATATGTATGAATATTCAAATAACAAACAAGGCTAGGGAACCTTAGATGCTTATCAAGGATGATGATATAATCAATTAAATCAACCTTAAATATCAAGAGCTAAATGACATGTCAAATAGCTTAGCTAATCAAGATTAAGCAAAAACCTAATTAGCTATCACAATACAACACTCAATCAATTCATCACAATCAATTCTCTATTCTTGTATTTAGCATATGATCTAAAACATACAAGTAATTTAAAGAGATGGCTTGATAGTAAAAATACTAAAATAAGATGAAGTTAATCAAAATCTTACCAAGCAAATTGTGATGATGCAAAACCATGCATGGATGAATGCAAGATGATCTTTGATGCACAAAGGAATGTATTTGAGTGTTTAAAGAAGAGTTCTTTGATGATTTTTCACTTGAAAAATATTCAAAGGAAAATATGTGATATTTTGAACTCAGCTTATGACCTAGTAATGAAAGAGGCATATATATAGGATGCCTAATTGAAGTGGTGCCGTTTTGCAAATTTGTTAAAAAGCGCCGATTCTGCGCCCTTAATTCTGCGGCCACGGACCGCAGAACAAGGCGCATAATTCAGTCAAACTGAGTTGACTAACAACTCTGTGCCTATTTCTGCGCCCTGGGCCGCCGAACAAGGGCACCGATTTGAGACCTGACGTTTTGGTCCCTTTTCGGCGGCCTTTTTTTACAGCCACTAAACGCCGAACCAAGGGCGCCGATTTGCACCAAAAACAGAGCACTTCAAAATGCACCCTTGTTCTGCGGCCACCGACCATCGAACAGGGCACTGATTTGCTCTGTAGCTTACAACTTAAAATTAAAACATATTAAGGCACAACAAGCACGAGCAAACAAAAATCAATGCTTGAAGAGATTTTCAAAGCAATAAGGTGCACAAATAAGAACACACAACATATAAATAAGTGAAAGTAATACAATAACGCTTGGTGTGTATGATAAATATATCTAGAGGGGGGGTGAATAGATTTTAACTATTATTACCCAATTTTCGTATGCAAGTCAATTTTACAAAAATGCCCCTACTAGTCAAAAATACATGCAAGTGTAATATAGTGCGGAATTTAAATAACACTTGATGTATACGTGGAAACCCAACCACTGGGAAAAACCACGGGCTGTTTAGTGCTCCACACTTGGACCTAGAAATCCACTAATCGAAATGGAGTTTACAACCTATGTAGACCTCGTCTAACACTCCGGTCAATAACCCCCCACTTCTACCACTCGGGCCTTTAAAAGTGGCTCTAGTCCTAATTGCTTGAGGCCTAAGCAACCTTAGCGTCAAGACTTAATTCTCTATGAAGAGATTATGCAACCTATGTGAATATGTATAAATATTCAAATAACAAACAAGGCTAGGTAACCTTAGATGCTTATCTAGGATGATGATATAATCAATTAAATCAACCCTAGATATCAATTGCTAAATGACATGTCAATTAGCTTAGCTAATCAAGATTAATCAAAAATCTAATTAGCTATCACAAAACAACACTCAATCAATTCATCACAATTAATTCTCTATTCTTGTATTTATCATATGATCAAAAACATACAAGTAAATTAAAAGAGAATATGCTTGATAGTAAAATACTAAAATAAGATGAAATTAATTAAAATCTTACCAAGCATGTTGTGATGATGCAAACCCAATCATGGATGCATTCTATATAGACGTAGAAGATGCAATATGAAATTTGATGTAAAAAGGATTTGATTTGAGTGTTTAAATGTGAGTTCTTGATTTGATTTTTTCTCAAAAATCTCTCTTTCAAGTTTAGGGTTCTAAAGATTCAAAGAACTTAATCAGAGAATGAGAAAGTAAGATATTTATAGACATCAAGAATTGGGCATGTGAAAAGACAAGTTTGCCCCTGAAACGCACCGATCGGCGGTTTCAATCGGCGGCCAGGCCGCCGATCATAACTGCCAAATTGAACCCGAGAAGAACAGGGGAACAACGGCGGTTTCATTCGGCGTTTTCATGACCACCGATCCAACCACCGAATCAAACCCGAGATATTAAATCGATCAGGTATGAACAGCGGTTTCAAACGGCAGTCGTGACCGTCGATCGTGACCGCAGAATTGCTACAGACACTTTTGGAAGCAAACGACGGTTTCATTCGGCGGTCAAGCCGCCGATCATAACAGCCGATCACCAACATAGGTGAAAACCAATGAGAAGCCAAGGGCATTCTTCGTAGGCGGTCTTCGTGCAAAACCAAGCACATTCTAGTGTATGCACGGACGTTTCCGAACACTATCGGGAAACGAATTACTAAGCAAATATATACACAACAAGATACAACAATCAAAGTGCTAGTGTGTAAAGTGACATGTGAAGAGTATGCACACAAGAACAAGTATGCTAAGTGTGTGTGTGCTAACTAAATCTCTTCAAAGAAAACCAAGCACTAGAAATTATACCTTTGGCGTGCTTATCCCTTGAGGTCTTGAAAGGGCCTTCGAGCTTGAAGATCAATCACCTAAACTACCCTTACATTATCAACCCCAACAAGTGGTTTGTCCACGAAATAAGCCAATCAAGATATGGGAATCTTTACAATCTCCCCCTTTGGCTATTTCGTGATAAAACCACCACTCACATTGATTCCTCACAACATAATAGAAACTACGGGTCTACTATGATTTTCTACTTTACAAAGAGATATATAAAAATAATCCTGAAGTCTTCAATCTCAAGTAGAACAATCAATCCCTAAAACTAAAGTTTCTATACTTTCCAATTCAAGTAAAATGTGAGATTAATCAAGTGAGGACATAAACAAGCATTTGCATTTCTAGAATTTAAGTACAACAAACAACATCATGCAATGTTTGATGAATGCAATGCTCCCCCTCAAAGGGTTACTCCCCCTTAATGTGTTGTCTCCCCAACATGCACAATTGCTACCACAATTTGCAACTCCCCTTACTACCATTCTACTCCCCTTTTTTGTCATGATATAGGCAAATGAGTAGTCCCCAACCGGGTCACTTAGCAAAGAGAGATAGTAGCATACTAAATACTTGCATAATCATATAATCAACTTTATGCAACTCAATCAATTGGAGAGAAACAAGGAGATTTATTTAAAATAAATTTGTGAATCAAAACATGCTTTGCATACAAGACATGTAGCATTCAAGTCCAAAATACAATGGTATTTGGCAAAGCAAATGCCAAAGGTTTCTAATAAGAATTCAAACCAATTTCACCAATGTCATGAGAGAAGCAAGGATATAGAGTTTTCATTGATTTTAATTTATGAGCAACTATATCCATCTTTATAAGCCAAACATGTCATGAGCAACTTTGCACTCTATTTGATTTTTCCGAGAATGAAACCCGTATGATAGTAGACATGTTCAACAAATAAAGAAAGAGAGACAATTTGGAATATAAATTCCTTTGAACGGATACAAGATCATTTATTCATTTTGAGTCTCATAAGTTTTTTTCACACAAGTTTTATATTTAAAAATTGCAATCATCAATTCATGCTTTTTCATTTTAGCATGTCATATGAATTTCATGCTTTTTCATTTGACATTTGCATGTTTTATAAAAACAACTCATGCTTTTCAATTTTTAAGCATGTCATTAAGAATCATCATGTCATGGAGATAACTATAGGTCATTCATATCATACTTCCTATGTAAATCTCCTAGTCCAAAAATGCATGTTTGAACATAAATATGACATGGATTGTAGACAAGCATAGTTCACACTTATTGAATTGAAAACATATATACATATGTGCAACCAAGCTTACTCAAGCAATCAACAAAGAAGCATAAGATTTTCTCAAATATTTGCATGCAACAAGTATGCAATAGCTCTCTTTGCTTGAGTTCCCCATATGGGGTCAATCTCATTCTTCATCAATGAAGGTCATGAGGTCCTATGGACCTCCAAAGTCCATTTGACTTGGTTGAACCTATTTGAGACTTGTTAGTCTCATAGCAAGCGGGTTCATTTTTTCTTATCCACATAGATATGGCATTTTTCTTCTTAGTGGTCAATGGTTCAAGAGTACTAGAAATAATAGGATCATGAACATGAATATTTTCCTTCCTATTAGCATGCATTCTAGCTCTTGTCATTCTCTTTTCTGTCATGCTTTTGATTCTACATAATTTAATGAAATGAAAGCAATTTGGTCTAATGTGACCATCAATACCACAAAAGTGACATGTAGGGAGAAATTTAGAATTCTGAAAGTTCATAAAATACTCGAGGTGTGTTCATCAATATAAAGCTAGAGGGGGGGTGAATAGATTTTATCTAATTATTACCCAATTTTTGCATGCATGTCAATTTTACGAAAATACCCCTAGCAAGTCAACAAAACATACAAGTGTAATAAGATGCGGAAATAGTAAAAGACACTTGATGTATACGTGGAAAACCCAACCACTGGGAAAAACCACGGGCTGTTAAGTGCTCCACACTCGGACCTCGAAATCCACTATATGAAAAGACGGTTACACCCTCAAGTGATTCTCGGACCCTCACCCTAGATAACCTCAGGCTATGGACACTACCAATCGCCACTCTTGGTTCAATCCCTAGTGATATCCCCTGATACACTACTCTTGGCGTGAGCACCCTCTAATCTACCACGCGGGCCTTTTATAGCGGCTCTAGTCCAATTTGCTTAAGGCCTAAGCACACTTAGCCCCAAGACTTCAATCTCTCAAAAGAGATGCACAACCCTATGTGAATATGTATGAATATTCAATTAATGCAATAAGAGCTAGGGTACTCTAAATGCTTACCTAGGATTATAAGATGACAATATAATCAATCCTAGATATCACATATAGCTATATGACATGGCATATAACTTTAGCTAAGTAAAGGATCACCAATCCTAGATACAAAGCTATCATATAAAACCCACAAACATTCAAAGGATTAACTAGTTGATTAAAAAACAATCTATCAACCTAGTTATCAATACATCACACAAGAATGTTCATGGCATAGCTTTTAGGCAATAATGACCTAATCAAATAAGCTATGAAAAATAATCTCAATCAATAAATGAGATCAATTAGCTAGATGGCATATGAACATTAAAGCCTAGCTAACAAATAAAAACCCAATCAACACATAATCTCAATCTTATATGTAGAAATTAATCTAAACACATATAAGTAAAATATGAGATAAAATTGATAAGTAGAAACACTAATTATGTAAGATAAAAGTGTTCAACAAATCATACCATGTGTGTTGAAGAAGTCCCATGCATTAGCATATGCTAGATGATCCTAGATGATGCTTAGATGAAGATTTATGCATGTGGGGATGGGTTTAGAGAGATAAAGATATGATCTTTAAGCTTTCTCTCTCAAGTCTCTCTAAATATCTCTCTAGGGTTCTTATAATCAAAGACTTGTGTTCTGAACCAGAGATAAGGATGTATTTATAGAGACCAAAAACAGGGCAGGTGAAAATACAATTTTGCCCTTGAAACGCACCGACCGGCGGTTTCATTCGGCGGCCAGGCCGCCGAAATGAACCGCCGAATGGCTCCCGTGTGGAACAGGGGAACTTCGGCGACTTCATTCGACGGTATGGAAACCACCGATCCCAACCGCCGTTTTGGACCCGAGAGATATATTTCAATCAGGTCTCATTCGGCGGTTTCGAACGGCGGCAAGGCCGCCGAACGTAACCGCCGATTTACCAAAAATGGTGAAACCAAGGAGAAGCCAAAGGCATCTCCACCGGCGATCATCGCGCAAATCAAAGCACATTACCGTGCACGCGCGGACGTTTCCGAACATCCTTAGGGAAACGAATTACACCACACTAAAAGCTAACATACATGAAGTGCAAGTGTGGGTATTGAATGCATCCTAATGCCTAACATGTCATGGCATTATCATATAACAAGATGCAATCAATTCAACATGCAAGAAGAGATATTGAATAAATCAATAAAGCACAATGCACACAAAATATAAACACACCATACAAGAATAAGAGTTATGCATGTTGTGTGTGTGTGCAACTATATCTCTTCAAGCCAATGTAAGCACTAGATATATACCTTTGGTGCTTGTCCTCTTGAGGTCTTGGAAAGGGTCTTGATCTTCAACAAACACCTAGACTACCCTTACAACCAAACCCCAACATGTGGTTTGACCATGAAATAAGCCAATCAATAATGGGAATCCTTACAAATTCATACCATGTCCTTGTGCATGCATAGGAGCCTTCCCATGACTTTGTGGTTGAGCGGGTTCAAACCTTCTTTGTTGTTGAACCGGTTTAGCTTGCTTCCTTGATCTATTTTGCATGATTGGCCTCTTTCCATTGAGAGTCATTTGTTGAGGAATGTTGTCTTGGGAGACTCTAATGCGTTGAGCTTGAGGTTGTCTCCTTGGGGCTTCCTTCACTTGAGCACTTTTTGAACATTGTCCTAGATCAATTTTCTTCCTAGGAGTGTGCATCGATGAGGTTTCTATCTTGCCCAAACTCTTGACAAAGACGGTCTTGGTTGGAGTAGTGATCTCCTTGCTTTCTTCATACCCAATACCTCTTTTGTCACAAGGGCTCTTTCCACTACCAAGAATGTGGTCAAGCTTCTTGGTGCTTGTAGTCATCCTAGACAATGACTCTTTAGCTTCATCAAGCTCTCTCTTCAACCCTTCTTCATTCCTCTTAGACATAGCTAGCTCATCCCTTAGCTTGTCTTCAATCTTCTTGGATGCCTCCACTTGTTTACTTAAATGGTCATTGTGTGTTGAAAGCTCTAGATTTTCATCCTCTAAAATCTTCAACTTTCTATTCTTCTTCTTCAATAAACTTTCACACTTGACTATGAAGTCATTAACATCCATTTTCTCTACACTTCCATTTGTAGAGTTAGGTGAGGAGTCATCTTCACTTGAGTTATCTCCTCCACTCTCCATCTCTCCTATGGAGTCATTTCCCTCATTAAGACCTTCATTTTGGTCTCTTGAGTCAATAAGAGCCATATCCCAATGAGTAGCTTCGCCTATCACCTCTAGAGCTACTTCTTCATCGTTTTCTTCTATGGGATCACTAGTCAAGGCTTTCTTACCAACAACTTTATCTTCTACACAAGTGGGCCCAAATGCCGTGTAGTCGATGGTAAGCTCATCATCACTTGATGACTTGTCTCCCTTTCCGGAGTCATCACTTTCGCTCCAAGTGGTGGCCATCACTTTTGCCATCTTATTCTTTAAGTTCCCACAATCGGGTGAGATATGACCTATACCAACACACTCATAGCATTGAACCTCTTTCTTCTCACTCTTCTCTTACCTAGGCTCAAGACTCTTGAAGGGAGCCTTTTTCTTCAAGTCTTGGCCTTTGGATCCAAAGCCCTTCTTCTCAAACTTGACAAATTTCTTGAATCTTCTAAGCAACAATGCCATGTCTTCGTCCAAGTCACCTTTTTCCTCCCTCTCAACCTTGGAAGCTATCAAAGCAATTCCTTTTTGCTTTTTAGGAGGTGAAATACTAGGAGCCTTCCTAGATTCATAGGTGAGGAGTCTTCCCATTACCTCGCTCGGCTTCATGTCCTTATAAGTGCTATTCTCCTCTAAAGCCATCACTTTTGCTTCAAACCTAGCGGGGAGAGACCTTGTAAGGTTCCCATTTGCTGATTGGCTAATTTCTTGGTCAAACCACATGTTGGGGTTCTTTGTAAGGGTAGCTTAGGTGTTGGTTTTATTGTTCGAAGCCCTTTGAAGACCTCGTCTTGATAAGAACCGAAGGTAAATTTCTATGTGCTTACTTGTCTTGAAGAGATAGTTGCACACACTCACAACTCATGCATATGTTTAATACTTGTATGTTGTGTGTCTTATTTTTGTGCATTAATGTTCATTAACATCTCTTCTTGCTTGTTTTCATGATTGCATCTTGCATTGTCCATTGCCTTGTCTTGCATAGCCTTGGATTTCTTGCATTCCAAAGGGCGCTGTTCGAACAGTGTCCTAATGACCTGATGCAAAAATGGTCATTTTAATGCATCAGGTCTGATGCATTTTGTTGAGGCGCTGTACGAGCGTTGTACACAAGTGCTATTCGTACAGCGCCCGATCAAGACCTGATTGAAATTGTATTTTAAATGCATCAGGTCTGATGCATTTTGGGTAGGCGCTGTACAGAAGCGCTCTACGTACAGCGCCCAAGGCAATATTGTGGTGTCACTTATCAAAATGACCACACTTCATATTGACTCCCTATATATATGCCACTTTGACTTTAGGTCAATTAAGAGAGTTCATATTCAGATTTCATACTTAGGATATTTTTCAAGAGAAGAAAAAATTCCAAGAACTGAATTTTTATTCACTCAAACACTTTTTCATGATCATCAATCATCATCTAGCATCATCCTAGATCATCTAGATGTCTTTTTGCATGGATTCTTCATCACACTTTGCTTGGTAAGTTTTTCACTAATATCTTACATATTTTGTGTTTTTCTTAACAAGCAATCTCAATTAATTTCTTCTATGTTATTTATATATCTTTTGATACAAGATTGAGATTAGTGTGTTGTATGTTTGAGAAGTTGTATTGTGATAGCTAATTAGGTTTTGTTCTTAATCTGGATTAGCTAAACTATTTGATTGAACATGTCATTTAGTTTTAATATCTAGGATTGTTCTAATTGCATATTAATCATCTTAGATAAGCATATAGGGTTTCCCTTGCCCTATGTTGCATTTGGATATTCATATATTCACTTGGGGTGTTATTCTCTTCATTGAGAAAGTAAGTCTTGTGTGTAGCTTCCGGGATTAGGTTGCTTAGATCGCAAGCAAATCGGACTAGGTTCACTCATACCGGGATTAGGTAGGTGTGTGATTACTTCCGGGATTAGGTTGTAATCGTTTTACACATTTAATGGATTCGAGGTTCGAGTGTGGCTTACTTACTAGCCCATGGTTTTTCACGTGAGGGTTTCCACGTAAAAATCAAGTGTTATTTAATTTCCGCATTTTATACTTGATTTATTACTTTATCTATTTAGGGGTAATTTCATAATTTTGACTAAACACGAAAAATTGGGTAATAAGCTTAAAATCTATTCACCCCCCCCCCCCCTCTAGATAGTTTTATACACACCGTGCTATAATTTGTTTCAATTGGTATCAGAGCGGGTTCCTAGATTTACATAGGTGATCCTTGCTTATTTTGGTGTGTTTTGCATTTTGTGTGATTTTTGATCATTCATACATTTGTATTCATTTCATTCATTCATAAACACTATGAGTGGAAACGGTGGAAATGGTGGTGGCAACGAAGGTGCTTCTAGCATAAGGCCTCCGCTTCTTACCGGATTGAACTATTCCCAATGGAAAGGGAAGATGGAATCCTACATATGTCAAATTCACGACCGTGCATGGATGGCGGTGGAAGACGGATATGGTCTACCCAAGATGACTCCTGGTGGTAGAGGAGAAGAAGTATTGAAGCCTAAGGCGCAATGGAACGCGCAAGAGTTTGAGGCTTCAAAGTGGAATAGGAAGGTGATGCATGCCATCCTATGTGCAATGGACGAAAATCAATATAAATTGATTCAAAATACTAGGATAGCTAAGGAGGCATGGGACATCCTAGAAATTGCACATGAGGGAACCGAAGTGGTGAAGGACTCTAAGCTTTAAGTCCTCCAAACTCAATTCGAGATGCTTAAGATGGATGAGAATGAGTGCTTCAACGACTTCGAGATCAAGTTGATGGACATAGTCAACCAAAGTCATCAACTTGGTGATCCATATTCGGATAGGAGAATCAAGCAAAAGATTATGAGATCTCTCCCAGATAGGTTTGAATCAAAAGTAACGGCTTTAGAAGAAAATAGTGGATATAAGGATATGAAGCCGAGTGAGGTGATTGGGAGACTTCTAGCTTATGAGTCTAGGAAGGGTCCTATCTCCACACCTCCTAAAAAGCAAAAAGGAATTGCTTTGAAAACCTCCAAGGATGAAAATGAGGCAAGGAAGAATGACTCGGACGAAGACCTTGCATTATTTGTGAAGAGATTCAAGAGAGTCATGAAGTTCGGGAAAAAGGACTTTGGTTCCAAAGGTCAAAAGTACAAGAAAAAGGGTTCCTACAACAAGTTTGAGCCTAGGAAAGAGAAGACCGAAAGGAAAGGGGTCCGTTGTTTTGAGTGTGGTGGGATAGGTCACTTTGCCCCCGAATGTGCAAATCACAATGAGAAGAAAAAGGGAAAAGTGATGGCCGCCACTTGGAGTGGAAGTAGTGATGACTCCATTGAGGGAGATGGGTCTTCGGATGATGAAGAGCTCATGGCTAATCTCCTAGCTTTTGTCTCCTCCCATAAAAGCAAAAGTGCTAGTGAAAGAGAGGAAATGAGTTAAGAGGAAAATGACTCAAGTGAAGAAGAAAGTGATTCCTCCTCTAACTCCATAAATGGATTTGTGGAGAAAAAGGTGCTTGCTAAATATCATGCCGAGTTTAATGATTTAGCAATCAAAAGCACTAGAAAGATCAAGATGTTGAGAGAAGAGAATCTTGAGCTTTTATCTCATAATGACCACTTAAGTGAACAAGTGGAAAAATTCAAGAAGATGGAAGATAAGCTAAGAGAGGAGTTAGTCTTATCTTGGAGGAATGAAGAAAGTCTAAAGAGGGAGCTTGAAGAAGTAAGAGAGTCTATGGCTAGGTTGGATTCTAGCACCAAGAAATTTGACCATATGCTTGGTGTTGGAAAGAGTCCATGTGACAAAAGGGGTCTTGGGTATGAAGATGGCAAGAAGATCTCAACCTCTAACAAGACCATGTTTGTCAAGAGTTCGGGGATCAAAGAAGCCTCATTCGAGCAAATTCCTAGGAAGAAGTTAGAACTATAACAATGTTCAAATGCACAAGTGAAGATGGTGCCAAGAAGGCAACCCAAAGCTCAACCCCCTAGGGTTCCTCAAGCCAACATTCCTCCACAATTGGCTTACAAATAAAAGAGACCAATCATGCAACCTCAAGCTAGGAAGCAATCTAGACCGGTTCAACAACGAAGATGGATTGAACCCATTCATCCACAAAGACAAGGACAACGTATGATTCCTTATTTTACTCATATATGTCACTTTTGTGGATTTGATGGTCATATTAAACCACATTGCTTTCGATATATTAAAATGTGCAAAACTAGAAGCATGATTGAGAAGAAAAAGAAAAGAGCCATGATGCATGTTCCTAGGAATGATGATATTGTTATGCATGATCCTAGAACATCTAGAGCCCATGTACCAAAGACCACTAAGAAAGCTAAGATTGTTTCTAGGTGGATTAGAAAGAATGAAAATGTTTGCCATGTTACTCAAATAGCCTTAAAGGCAAATTCTTCTAATTTTTGGTATTTAGATAGTGGGTGCTCTAGGCACATGACGGGAAACAAGAGTTTCTTCGAGACTCTTGTTATGGAGGAAGGAGGATATGTCACTTTTGGTGATGGATCCAAAAAGAAAGTTGTAGGGAAAGGAACCATTTCCATTCCCGGATTACCCTCCTTATCCTATGCTTTATTTATTGATGGCTTGAAAGCCAATTTAATAAGTATTTCACATCTAAGTGATGAAGGATATTCCGTCTTGTTTTGTAAAGATGATTGCTCTATCCTAAAGCCCGATGGACAAACCTTATTGAAAGGTATGAGATCTAGCGACAATTACTATTGTCTTGAAGCTAGAATAGTCTCAAACAATGTGTCCATGGATGAGCAAATAGAGTTGTGGCATGAAAGACTTGGCCACATGAACTTTAGGGATTTAAGAACCCTTGGAAAGTTCGATTGTGTGCGTGGCCTCCCTAAGTTTAGGAAGAAAGCCAATGGTATTTGTGGACCTTGCCAACAAAGAAAACAAACCAAAAGCATGCACAAAAAGGGCAAGTATCTCTCCACCAAGGAGCCCCTAGAGCTTCTCCACATGGATCTCATGGGTCCTATGCAAACCGAGAGTTTAGGTGGAAAGAGATATATTTTTGTTTGTGTTGATGATTTCTCTAGATTTACATGGACATATTTTCTTAGAGAAAAATCTGAAACTTTTGATAAGTTTAAAATGCTTTGTACTAAAATACAAAATGAAATGAATTCTAACATTAAAAGCATTAAACGGATTAGAAGTGACCATGGGAGGGAATTTGAGAATGCCTCTTTTGAAAGCTATTGCAATAGCTTAGGCATCTCCCATGAGTTCTCGGCTCTTAGGACACCTCAACAAAATGGAGTTGTTGAGAGGAAGAATAGGGTCCTTCAAGAGATGGCCCAAGTGATGTTGCTTAGCAACAATGTCCCTAGGAACCTATGGGCCGATGCCGTCAATACAGCTTGCTATATAGGGAATCGTGTTTTCCTAAGGCCCAGATCTAGAAACACCTCCTATGAGTTATGGAAGGATAGGAAGCCAAATGTTAGCTACTTCCACACATTTGGAAGCAAATGCTACATTTTAAATGACCGTGATCAACTTGGCAAGTTTGATGCTAAGAGTGATGAGGGTATTTTTATTGGCTATACCTTGAATAGTAGAGCCTATAAAGTTTTCAACTTGAAGACTCGAACCGTCATGGAATCATCGAAGGTTGTTATTGATGATACAAGGCTCAAGTCTAATGACCATGAGGAGGAGGAAGTTTTAGATGATGACTCTCCTCTGAAGAGGGTTGTGGTGACTCCCAACGTTGGGATGTCCAATGACAATAATGAAGTCACACAACCTATTACTAGAGTCCCTCTCTTAGACTCTAATGAACCCGCTCCATGGGTTAGAAGACTCCATAACAAAGAGGATGTTATTGGAGATGTGAATGAGGGTGTTAGGACTAGGCGTCAATTAGCTAATCTCATTAGCTTTACATGCTACACCTCTCAAATTGAACCCAAAAAGGTTGATGAAGCCTTGAATGATGAATTTTGGGTTCTTGCCATGCAAGAAGAGCTAAACCAATTCGAAAGGAATGAGGTTTGGACTCTAGTTCCTAGGCCTAAAAGCACTAATGTGATAGGCACTAAGTGGATTTATAGGAACAAATTCGATAAGGATGGCAACATAGTGCGGAACAAGGCTAGACTTGTAGCACAAGGGTACTCTCAAATTGAGGGTATCGACTTTGAGGAGACATTTGCTCCCGTTGCCCGTTTAGAGTCCATTAGGCTTCTCTTGTCCATTTCTTGTGTGCACAAGTTCAAATTGCACCAAATGGATGTCAAGAGTGCCTTCCTCAATGGCTTCTTGCAAGAGGAAGTGTTTGTTGAACAACCCAAGGGGTTTGTGGATGCACACCACCCCAACCATGTCTATCGCCTCAAGAAGGCTTTATATGGGTTGAAACAAGCACCGAGGGCTTGGTATGAACGCCTCACTCAATTTCTTGTTGACAATAACTACATAAGAGGTAGTGTTGACAAGACACTATTCATCAAGAAAGACAATGATGAGCTTTTCATAGCTCAAATCTATGTTGATGATATAGTGTTTGGCTCCACCAACAACACCAAGGTCCAACAATTTGTTGATGTCATGTCTCATGAATTTGAGATGAGTCTTGTTGGTGAGCTTAGTTACTTCCTAGGTTTGCAAATTAGGCAATTAGATGATGGAATTTTCATAACCCAAGCCAAATATGCCAAAAACCTAGTGAAGAAGTTTGGTCTAGAAAATGCCAAACATTATGATACACCCATGAGTACCACTTTGAAGCTAAGCAAGGATGCTAGTGGTAAAAGTGTGGAACAAACTCTATATCGGGGCATGATAGGTAGCTTGCTTTATTTGACCATAAGTAGGCCCCGATATATCTTTTAGTGTGGGTGTGTGTGCTAGGTACCAAGTGGATCCCAAGGAGTCCCATCTCTCTTCCGTAAAGAAAATCATTCACTATATGAATGGGACATCCAACTATGGGATTTGGTACTCTTTTGACACTAATGCTAGTCTTGTAGGCTTTAGTGATGCGGATTGGGTAGGAAATTGCGATGATAGGAAGAGCACATCGGGCGGTTGCTTCTTTCTAGGCAACAACTTGGTGTCTTGGTTTTGCAAGAAGCAAAACTCAATTTCCTTGTCCACGGCCGAGGCTGAATACATAGCCGCGGGGAGTGGATACACACAACTCCTATGGATTAAGCAAATGCTAGTAGACTACGGATTCAACCAAGGTACACTCATTCTCTTTTGTGATAATATGAGTGCCATTAATATTTCCAAGAATCTGGTACAACATTCTAGAACTAAGCATATTGACATCCGCCATCATTTCATTAGAGAGCTTGTTGAAAATAAATGCATAGTACTTGAACATGTAGGTACTAATGATCAACTTGCGGACCTATTTACTAAACCCTTAGATTCTACTCGATTTAAAACAATGATATGTCTAGTGGAGTGATGTGTTTTGTTATTGACCCTGATCGTGCTCTAAATATTTATATTTAGAGCACCTTTTACCTTGTTTTGCTATCATTTTCTAAGCATTCCATGTGTTTAATTGTGTAAATAAGTATTTTCAGGTAAAATAGGTGTTTTAAGGGCATTTTTGTCTAAAGTGAAGAAATGGGGGCAAATTGGGAAGAAAAGCAGAAGAAGAGCAAGAAGGCGGGTTCGTGCATTCAGGCCGGCGGGAACAAAGCCGTCGCTCGAAGCCGCCGGAGGAAGCATCTCGTCAAAAGTGGCGAGTTCAGACGATCTGGAAGGCGGGCAAATGGACGCCGCCATAAGCCGCCGTCATCAAGGCAGGATCTTTCGGCGGGCACAAAGCCGCCGTGAATGCCCGCCGCCGATTCTGAGAAGCTGCAAATTGACTGAAGCTCGCCCCAAAAGTCAGAGAAGGCTGCCCCTTTCTCCACCTATTATCCTTGGAAGGCCTCCTCTCTCATGATATAAAGGAGTTCTTTTAGTGAGAGAGAGGAGTTAGGAGTGAGTGAGTTAGTGAGTTAGTGAGTTAGTGAGTAAGTTAGTTAGTTAGTTAGAGAGAAGAGAAAAAGTAAAAGATATTAATTAGAGATATTTTGTTCTTAGGAATCAAGAAAGATAGTATTTTCTTGGCCAATTTCTAGGTAGCCAAACACCACATGTTGGTTACTTAGAGTGATCACTTCAAGTTGCCATAGAAGAGTTAATTGCTTGGATTGCAAGGAAGACCATTTCCACCACACAAGTTTGTTCATTGGTGATGTTTCCTTTTCTTGTATATCTTTGTAATTTTGATACTATGTGTAGCTAATCCCTCTTGTTAGGGAATTAGATGTAATTCTTGTAATCCCTTGTCATCTAATCAATCATATTGTTATAATCCTCTTGAGTCATGTTTATGTAAATTTATGATTGCATGTGTGGTGGTTGCAACCACCTCTCTCTTTATAGTGCAATAACTTGATGAAATTGTATGCATGTACCATTTATTGCATATTAATAGTGAAGCACCTATGAGTAGAGATTACTAACTTGTAATTCTCTATTATGAAATGACTAATTCCACTTAATCACACTCTAATCTTAGATTTCATTGTGATTCAGTCGAGAATTAGGTGCTTAGAACATTCATATGAATATATGTATGTTAGTAATTGAGGGTTAGGCTTTAATGAATAATTGATTAGAAGCTAGAATATACTTGAATGAATCTAATTCCTTAACAATTTGCAATATAGATTTAATTCAAGTAGTTGTAATTGATAATTAGACAACTTCATCTTAGAATAATTAATTTGTTAATCACTAGTTAATTTAAGTAAAACTTGTTAGAATAATTAGGAAATTGTAGAGTTAATCTAAGGATAGAAAGCTTTTTAGTGCTGACCTAGTGGGAACGATACCCTTACTTGCTCACTACACTAGTTTAATGACTTGTGCACTTGCAATAGGGTCACCAGACTCGCACGCCCCTTTAATACAACCGAGGTATAATAGGTTATATTATAGTGACATTTGTAGAACCGGTTTGGGCGTGTCAGACCCCATATGGGGAACTCAAGCAAAGAGAGCTTTTTTGCATTCTTGTATCTTGCAAACAATTCGAAATAACTTATGCCTCTTCTTTTAATTGTTTGAGTAAGCTTGGTTGCACATATGTATATATGTTTTCAATTCAATAAGTGTGAACCTTGCTTGTTTACAATCCATGTCATATTTATGTTCAAACATGCATTTTTGGACTAAGAGATGTATATAGGAAGTATGATTTGAATGACCTATGGTTATCTCCATGACATGATGATTCTTTAATAACATGCTAATGTCAAATGAAAAAGCATGAAATTCATATAACATGCTCACATGAAAAGCATGAATTGATGATTGCATATTCTTAAAATGCAAAACTTGTGTGAAAGCTTATGAGACTCAAAATGAATAAAGGATCTTGTATCCGTTCAAAGGATTTAAAAAATCCAAATGTCTCTCTTTCTTTATTGGTTGAACATGGCTACTATCATACGGAATCTTATCCGGAAAAATCAAATAGGGTGCAAAGTTGCTCATGCCATGTTTCGCTTATAAAGTTGGATATAGTTGCTCTTAAATTGAAATCAATATATTCTATATCCTTGCTTTAATCATGACATTGGTGAAATTGGTTTGAATTCTTATTAGAAACCTTTGTCATTTGCTTTGCCAAATACCATTGTATTTTGGACTTGAATGCTACATGTCTTGTATGCAAAGCATGTTTGATTCACACATTTTCTCAAATAAATCTCCTTGTTTCTCTCCAATTAATTGAGATGCATAAAGTGACTTATATTGATTATGCAACTATCTTGCATGCTACTCTCTCTCGTTGCTATGAGTGACCCGGTTGGAGACTACTCCTTTGCCTATATCATGACAAAAAGAGGGAGTAGGATATGGTAAGGGGTAATTGTGCTTGTTGGGGAGAATATACATTGAGGGGAAGTAACCCGTTGAGGGGGAGCATTGCATACACATACATTGCATAATGTTGTGCCTAATATTTTACAAATACAAATGCAAATGCTTGTTTTTGTTCTCACTTGATTAATCTCACTTTTTACTTGTATTGAAAATGTTAGAAACTTTATTTTCAGGGATTGACTATTCTACAAGAGGTTGAAGACTTCAAGTTGCATTTTCTTATCTCTTTGTAATGTAGAATATCATTGTAGTCCCGTAGTTTCTATTTCTTTGTGAGGAATCAATGTGAGTGGTGGTTTTGTCACGAAATAGCCAAAGGGGGAGATTGTAAGGTTCCCATTTGTTGATTGGCTCATTTCGTGGTCAAACCACATGTTGGGGTTCTTTGTAAGGGTAGCTTAGGTGTTGGTTTTATTGTTCGAAGCCCTTTGAAGACCTCGTCTTGATAAGCACCGAAGGTAAATTTCTATGTGCTTACTTGTCTTCAAGAGATAGTTGCACACACTCACAACTCATGCATATGTTTAATACTTGTATGTTGTGTGTCTTATTTTTGTGCATTAATGTTCATTAACATCTCTTCTTGCTTGTTTTCATGATTGCATCTTGCATTGTCCATTGCCTTGTCTTGCATAGCCTTGGATTTCTTGCATTGCAAAGGGCGCTGTTCAACGCGCTTTACAAGGCACTGTTCAAACAGCGCCCAAATGACCTAATGCAAAAATGGTCATTTTAATGCATCAGGTTTGATGTGTTTTGTTGAGGCGCTGTACGAGCGTTGTACACAAGCGCTATTCGTACAGCGCCCGATCAAGACCTGATTGAAATTGTATTTTAAATGCATCAGGTCTGATGCATTTTGGGTAGGCGCTGTACGAGCACTGTACAGAAGCGCTGTTCGTACAGCGCCACTCTGTTTTCCCGAGAGAACAGAGTTGAGGCACTGTACAGAAGCGCTCTACGTATAGCGCCCAAGGCAATATTGTGGTGTCACTTATCAAAACGACCACACTTCATATTGACTCCCTATATATATGCCACTTTGACTTTAGGTCAATTAAGAGAGTTCATATTCAGATTTTATACTTAGGATATTTTTCAAGAGAAGAAAAAATTCCAAGAACTCAATTTTTATTCACTCAAACACTTTTTCATGATCATCAATCATCATCTAGCATCATCCTAGATCATCTAGATGTCTCTTTGCATGGATTCTTCATCACACTTTGCTTGGTAAGTGTTAGGTTTATAGTTTGTGTTGGCATAAATTCCATATCAAAACGTGTTTCTCTTGTAATGTTTAGTGGTTCATATATTGAAGATTTAAGAAGACGAAGAATGTCACGACCACAATTCATGCAAGAAGCCGGCATTAAAGAGATATGTGCTTTATTGATCATCAAAGGTAATATAAGACCTCATATCTCTTACAAGGCTAGGCACACACACACACATGACATCCTTGTGTGTTCCTTCATGGTTAAACATCATTGATATAACACATTCACATACTTGATAATATATGCTCATGCATTTATACTATCTTGACAAACTTTGCTTATTGCATGTTCTAGGACTATGTCTAGGAAATAGCATATGTGTGTGTCTTTGTGTTTGTATGTTTCCATATTTTTGTATTTGGACTTGAATATGCTCTATTATGATTCCTTATTGAGTTCCGGTCGTTTCGGTTACTCATTCATTTAATTTCGAGTCCAAACGATGTAGCTACGCTACTTTTCGTTCTCATTCGTTGAGTTGACTTCATCATCGTTTTCTGAGATGATTTCTCAACTATTTTTCAAAGTTGTGTAGTCTTTGTCATGCATAAGAGAGTCACGGTTCGTAATCCGAAAACAGATTTGAAATCGGAGTTCGGATGCCCAAGATACGGGCTGAAGAACCGAGAGAGCACGTGAGAGAGGTAGCAGGCCGTGAGGCCACTTGGCCCAGCCGTGAGGGAGGCCGTGGGCCCCACGGCCAAGGGGACTCTCTGCCCCCGTGAGGCCCACGTGCATCCCACGGCCTGGGGTGATGTGGCCTCACCTTATTGGCCCGGAATCTCTTCTCTCGCCTCCTTTTATTTCCCTCCTCTCTCTCCATTTGATTTTTTAAGAAGAAAATTGCAAAGAATCCCGTCAGTTTTTCTCTCTAGATTTTCTCATCTTCCAAACATCATATCTCCCTCATCCGGAGTCGGATTTGAGTGATTCGAATTGGAGAACGTTCATAATTGAGTCCTCTATCATTTCTGAGTGGTTTGGTAGCTGATTGATCGAGTTTTCTGGTGGTTACACACTGAAATCCGAACCAGCTGTTGAATCAAAGGTATTGGACTTATCTTTGGGATTTCTTTCTTTTCAACCTTCAATTTGCTTGGGGTTTCTTCTTCTATATCTATGTTTATGTTTGGTAAAAGCTATTGAGAAAGGTAGCTTGATAATCATTCTAATTGAAAGTCAATTTATAGACAAATGTTGACTAGTTTCTATGATTCTAGGTTTTTCACATGTTTGTGAGTTGTATTGTGATTAGAATGGCATCTTAGGTTATTTGTGACTTGATTGAATCAATTTTGTGATAAATGACCTTGAGATTTGATTTGATCCTTTGATTGATGAAATCTAGGATTTGTGTATTTGTTTGTGTTTTAGAGCAATCTAAGATTTGATTGATTTATATCTTGAATCTTTGCTCTATAATTTTGTCTAGAATATTGATTGATTAAATCTCATATATCTAGCATTTTATTGTATGTTGATTGCATCTTGAACTTGTACTTTATGAATATATTTTGTTTCAAGTGTTGTATATGTGAATGAGACTTTGAGCTTATGTGTTTGGTGTTTCACATGCTTTAGGTTTTATTCTTGTATTTTGCATCTAGACTTTATTACTTGTGATATCACATGTTTAGGTCTATTTGTACCATAGAATGTATTGATCACATGTTCTATGTTGATTTGATTGTTTGCATCATTTGCATTCACATGATCACACTAGGAAGTCCTTGTAAAAGGCATGAAGTCTTAGTTAGAGTCGGGATGACTCGGATAGCCAAGCAAGAAGACTTGCCTAGAGTCAGGATGACTCAGATAGGTAAGCAAGAAGTCATGGCTAGAGTCGGGAGGACTCGGATAGTCATGCATGTGAGGCTCCCTAGAGGCAAGAGTGCCTTGGATAGGGAGTTGGCTATTGTATTGGTAGGCTTAGGCGTATGGTTAGACATAGACTCCGATAGAGCGGGGTACACGGGAGGTGTATGCACTCTTGAGGAATTTCTAATCTACCATCGATGTTGATTTTGTGTGGTGTCCAAAATATGGTGGTTTCGCATCATTGAGGGATTTCACTCTTTCCAATAGGGTTGGGTAGGCTTAGACTTCACTAGGTTGGGTGAGCTAAAGATTGGTCACTTTGTGAATGTTCTATGTTTACTTTCCAATAATATAGTACCTAATGGTTGTAGTTCAACCTGTGGATGTTTCCTCCTTGGAGGTTTTACCATGTTAAAAAATCTCTTGTGTTAATTCTTCCTATCTCTATCTCTATCTCTTATATTTTATTTGTATATTTTTATTATCTTGTTTCATAACATTCACTTATAATGTATTGTGAAGCAAGACTTTGTATAGTGTGATTAGTGAATTCATTTTATTGATCAATTTTATTTCTATGATTCTTTTGTATATTGTATTTGTGTATAGTGATATTTGATCACTCTTGTAACTCATTGAACATATAGTGAAATACAAGTATTCTTTGTTGTTATACTTATTTGTTTGTTTACCTCATACAACTTGATGATGTATGTAGACCATGCTTATATGATTACCTATTCATATTGTTTATGTATGTTGTCTTTTCTTAGTATGTTTGTTGTATGTAAGGCAACCTTGAGGGACAAACGAAAGTTTGTTCAAGGGATTGAAAAAGGCGTAAAAACCTATTCCCCCCCCCCCCCCCACCCCAATCTAGGTATGCCTTAAGCAATTTAACTACGTTTATATACTTTCAGTAAGCTTTTCACTAATATCTTACATATTTTGTGTTTTTCTTAACAAGCAATCTCAATTAATTTCTTCTATGTTATTTATATATCTTTTGATACAAGATTGAGATTAGTGTGTTGTATGTTTGAGAAGTTGTATTGTGATAGCTAATTAGGTTTTGTGCTTAATCTTGATTAGCTAAACTATTTGATTGAACATGTCATTTAGTTTTAATATCTAGGATTGTTCTAATTGCATATTAATCATCTTAGATAAGCATATAGGGTTTCCCTTGCTCTATGTTGCATTTGGATATTCATATATTCACTTAGGGTGTTATTCTCTTCATTGAGAAAGTAAGTCTTGTGTGTAGCTTCCGGGATTAGGTTGCTTAGATCGCAAGCAAATCGGACTAGGTTCACTCATACCGGGATTAGGTAGGTGTGTAATTACTTCCGGGATTAGGTTGTAATCGTTTTACACATTTAGTGGATTCGATGTTCGAGTGTGGCTTACTTACTAGCCTGTGGTTTTTCCCGTGAGGGTTTCCACATAAAAATCAAGTGTTATTTAATTTCCGCATTTTATACTTGATTTATTGCTTTATCTATTTAGGGGTAATTTCGTAATTTTGACTAAACACGAAAAATTGGGTAATAAGCTTAAAATCTATTCACCCCCCCTATAGATAGTTTTATACACACCGTGCTATAATTTGTTTCAGACCTCATAATTTTTTGCTTGACTCTCCTATCCGTATAAGGATCACCGAGTTGATGGCTTTGATTGACGATATCCATCAACTTGACTTCAAAGTCATTGAAGCATTTGTCCTCCTCCATCTTGAGCAACTCAAATTGCGTTTGAAGGACTTGTAGATTGGAATCCTTAACAACATCGGTTCCTTCGTGTGCAACCTCTAGGATACCCATGCCTCCTTGGCTATCCTAGTGCTTTGAATCAGTTTGTACTGATTTTCATCCACTGCACATAGAAGAGCGTGCCAAGCCTTCCTATTCCATTTTGAAGTCTCAAACTCTTCAGGTGACCACTGAGCCTTAGGCTTGAGTACTTCTTCTCCACCACCCGTGAGAGTCATCTTAGGAGCCACATACCCATCTTCAATTGCCATCCATGCCCTATCATGGATTTGACACAAGTATGCCTCCATCTTGCCTTTCCATGAGGCATAATTCACATCGGTAAGGAGAGGAGGCCGTGTGCTTGAAGCACCCTCATGGTTGCCACCGTATCCACTCATTGTAAATAATGAATGAATGAATTCAAATGAATGCAAAATGTATGAATGAGCAAAAATCACACAAATGCAAAACACACCTAAAATGAGCTAGGATCACCTAAGTATATCTAGGAACCCGCTCTAATACCAATTGAAAGTAATACAACAACGCTCGGTGTGTATGATAAATATATCTAGAGGGGGGGGGGGGGGGGGTGAATAGATTTTAACTATTATTACCCAATTTTCGTATGCAAGTCAATTTTACAAAAATGCCCTACTAGTCAAAAATACATGCAAGTGTAATATAGTGCGGAATTTAAATAACACTTGACGTATACGTGGAAACCCAACCACAAGGAAAAACCACGGGCTGTTTAGTGCGCCACACTCGGACCTCGAAATCCACTAATCGAAATGGAGTTTACAACCTATGTAGACCTCGTCTAACACTCCGGTCAATAACCCCCCACTTCTACCACTCGGGCCTTTAAAAGTGGCTCTAGTCCTAATTGCTTGAGGCCTAAGCAACCTTAGCCTCAAGACTTAATTCTCTATGAAGAGATTATGCAACCTATGTGAATATGTATAAATATTCAAATAACAAACAAGGCTAGGTAACCTTAGATGCTTATCTAGGATGATGTATAATCAATTAAATCAACCCTAGATATCAATTGCTAAATGACATGTCAAATAGCTTAGCTAATCAAGATTAATCAAAAATCTAATTAGCTATCACAAAACAACACTCAATCAATTCATCACAATTAATTCTCTATTCTTGTATTTATCATATGATCAAAAACATACAAGTAAATTAAAAGAGAATGTGCTTGATAGTAAAATACTAAAATAAGATGAAATTAATCAAAATCTTACCAAGCATGTTGTGATGATGCAAACCCAGTCATGGATGCATTCTATATAGACATAGAAGATGCAATAGGAAATTTGATGCAAAAAGGATTTGATTTGAGTGTTTAAAGGTGAGTTCTTGATTTGATTTTTTCTCAAAAATCTCTCTTTGAAGTTTAGGGTTCTAAAGACTCAAAGAACCTAATCAGAGAATGAGAAAGTAAGATATTTATAGACATCAAGAATTGGGCATGTGAAAAGACAAGTTTGCCCCTGAAACGCACCGATCGGCGGTTTCAATCGGCAGCCAGGCCGCAGATCATAATTGCCGAACTGAACCCGAGAAGAACAGGGGAACAACGGCGGTTTCATTCGGCGGTTTTGTGACCGCCGATCCAACCGCCGAATCAAACCCGAGATATTAAATCGATTAGGTATGAACGGCGGTTTCGAACGACGGTCGTGACCGCCGATCGTGACCGTAGAATTGCTCCAGACACTTCTGGAAGCAAATGGCGGTTTCATTCGGCGGCCAGGCCGCCAATCATAACCGCCGATCACCAACATAGGTGAAAACCAAGGAGAAGCCAAGGGCATTCTCCGTAGGCGGTCTTCGCGTAAAACCAAGCACATTCTAGTGCATGTGCGGATGCTTCCGAACACTATCGGGAAACGAATTACTAAGCACATATACATATAACAAGATATAACAATCAAAGTGCTAGTGTGTAAAGTGACATGTGAAGAGTATGCACACAAGAACAAGTATGCTAAGTGTGTGTGTGCTAACTAAATCTCTTCAAAGAAAACCAAGCACTAGAAATTATACCTTTGGCGTGCTTGTCCCTTTAGGCCTTGAAAGGGCCTTCGAGCTTGAAGATCAATCACCTAAACTACCCTTACATTATCAACCCCAACAAGTGGTTTGTCCACGAAATAAGCCAATCAAGATATGGGAATCCTTACAATAAGAACAATACATGAGATGTGAGTGTGTGTGTGCAACTAATCTCTTCAAAGCAAATTAAGCACATAGAAGTTTACCTTTGGTGCTTATCAAGATGAGGTCTTGAAAGGGCATTGAGCTTGAACACTAATATCTAAGTTATCCTTACAATGAATCCCCAATATGTGGTTTGTCCTTGAAATAAGCCAATCAAGATATGGGAATCCTTACAATCTCCCCCTTTGGCTATTTCGTGACAAAACCACGACTCACATTGATTCCTCACAACATAATAGAAACTACGGGTCAACAATGATTTTCTACTTTACAAAGAGATATAGAAATAATCTTGAAGTCTTCAATCTCTTGTAGAACAGTTAATCCCTGAAAGCAAAGTTTCTATACTTTCCAATACAAGTAAAATGTGAGATTAATCAAGTGAGAGCATAAACAAGCATTTGCATTCTAGAAATTTAAGTACAACAACAACATCATGCAATGTATGATGAATGCAATGCTCCCCCTCAAAAGGTTACTCCCCTTCAATGTATTGTCTCCCCAACATGCACAATTGCTACCACAATTTGCAACTCCCCTTACCACCATTCTACTCCCCCTTTTTGTCATGATATAGTCAAAGGAGTGGTTCCCAACCGGGTCACTTAGCAAAGAGAGTTAGTAGCATAGTAGATACTTGCATAATCATATAATCCACTTTATGTAACTCAATCAATTAGAGAGAAACAAGAAGATTTATTTAAATAAATGTGTGAATCAAATCATGCTTTGCATACAAGACATGTAGCATTCAAGTCCAAAATACAATGGTATTTGGCAAAGCAAATGACAAAGGTTTCTAATAAAAATTCAAACCAACACCAAAGTCATGAGAGTAGCAAGGATATAGAGATTTCATTGATTTCAATTTAAGAACAACTATATCCAACTTTATAAGTTAAACATGGCATGAGCAACTTTTCACCCTATTCGATTTTTCCGGATAGTATATCCGTATGATAGTAGCCATATTCAACCAATAAAGAAAGAGAGACATTTGGATTTCAAAATCATTTGGATTTCAAAATCCTTTGAACGGATACAAGATCCTTTATTCATTTTGAGTCTCATAAGCTTTTTCACACAAGTTTTGCATTTAAAAAAAAATTGCAATCATCAATTCATGCTTTTTCATTTGAGCATGTCATTTGAATTTCATGCTTTTCATATGTCATTAGCATGTTATAAAAACTCAGGCTTTTCAATTTTTAAGCATGTCATTAAGAATCATCATGTTATGGATAACTATAGGTCATTCAAATCATACTTCCTATGTAAATCTCCTAGTCCAAAAATGCATGTTTGAACATAAATATGACATGGATTGTAAACAAGCATGGTTCACACTTATTGAATTGAAAACATATATACATATGTGCAACCAAGCTTACTCAAGCAATCAACAAAGAACCATAAGATTTTTCAAATATTTGCATGCAAGTATGCATTAGCTCTCTTTGCTTGAGTTCCCCATATGGGGTCATCACCATCCTTCATCAATGAAGGTCATGAGATCCTATAGACCTCCCAAGTCCATTTGACTTGGTTGAACCTGTTGACGGTGAATTTTGGATCGTTGAAAAGTCAACCGCCAAACAATAACACGTAGGCAAATCGATTGAATAATCAAAGCCTCTTTCTCCATGTGGATGTGATACAATTTGTTCATATTTGAGGATAGTAATATAGAAAAGCAGGAAATAAAGAATAAATCAAACATAACACATGTTTTACGTGGTAAAACCCCAAGGCGGGGAAACATCCACGGTGCTGGTGACGGCGAGAAGAGATCCACTATGAATAAAATAATTACACACTCAATACTCGCTTTCTCTCAGATAATTGCTTATGAGTTGTATCTCTTTTCTCATGTCAGTGTAAATTGCTCATGATCTCCCCTCTTATAATAAGTACATGGTTGTATTTATATGGTTCGATCTAGGGTTGCCCTAGTTCTTGTCGTATAAGTGGTGGATTCATTAATTAGAATCTTTGTAGGATTCCGGTAGAGTAGACCAATTAGGACTCGTTTCCCGTTTGGTGCTTATCCTTCTGGAAGCTTCTAATCCTTTCTGGATTAGACTTCTCTGGTATTGGAGAGGAAATAGGGATATTTCCTTATTGGAATATTATCCTGAGATTTTGTATCTATGCAGATCTTTTCCTGATATGGCGTATCTTGGTAAGGCTGTATTTCCCGTTTTTGGTTGAGCAGAATCTTGGCTGAGCAGATTCCTGGCCGAGTAGAATTTTGGTCGAGCAGATTCCTGGCCGAGTAGAATCTTGGCCGAGTAAAGATCTTCGGTGAGCAGGATCTTCGCTCATTAATATCTCTTTAACTAGACGACTTTACTTGGCACATACGCTTCTAACTTCCATATTTAGTTTTCTTGATGACGTGTCCATACCTAGTGACGTGTCCTTGGTCAGCGTTCCTTTCATTGACTGGTTGACTTTGGATGACGTGGAATTACTGTACTTCTGTATTAAACGTTATCTTTGCTGACGTGTCATGCTGACGAAAATATACATACAACAATACCCCCGTAAATACTTCGAGCCGAACAAGCGACTTGATCTATTCATTCCTTCGTTTTGGCGAGTAGTATTTATAATCATACTTGGCTTCTGGTTTTTAAGGAAATTCTTTCCCTCCTTTCTATCTTTAACCATCGTGTTCCCTTTTGAGTGCAAACTTCAGCATTTAATGCTTTTTTGCATGACCGCTTCTTCTGTTGTTCTTCGTATCATTTTTTTTTCGTACTTCTATTACTTTCCGTTTGTGCGAGTGCTTTGTTCACCATCATTCTTCTGACCGAGAAGTATTCCATTGTTCAATGCTTTCATCGTCGTGTAAATAATCTCCTTAAATGGCGAAGTCACTGATTGTGAGACAATTATGATCGATGTTGATGCTCTGGTGAAGTGTTGATTACTTTCAGTGTGTATTTGCCGTTTATTTGTCGTTTATCATCTTTACCAACGTGGTTGGCTGTGGAGTGGATGATGTTATTATGGCAAGTAAAGCAACATGATAAATAGCTGGTCAACCCGAGAGGGCTGCCAGTCGTGTAGTTTAGTTGTCCCCTTTTTGGCATTTATTTTGTTAGGGCCTTTTGGCTGATATTCCTGCAAAAAGAAAACACTTTGTTTGTATAAGAATAATTTTAACTTCTTACTTGCATTTGGCTCTGATCGTGTTCGATAAACTGCCTTGTTTCACGAGCCCTGCTGAGTTGAATAGTCACAGCGAGCTGAGTTATTCTAGCTACGGCGAGTTGAACTGCCACAGTGAGCTGAATAGGTTGACACCTAAGATTTGATGCTCGAATGCTTTTAAGTCTCTTCATTCCGATGAGGTCCCGACTTTTTGATACTTCACTCGGTCTTGTTAAAACGATATATATATATATTTTTGTTCAGCTACCATTGCTGAATTTTTGGTTTAAGGCTCAAAGCCTTTTTTGTTCAGCTGCAATTGCTGAGTTTTTGGCTTAGGCGCAGGGCCTTTTTTGTTATTCAGCTGCCATTGCTGAGTTTTCAGCTTAGGCGCAGGACCTTTTTTTGTTATTCAGCTACCATTGCTGAATTTTTGGTTTAAGGCTCAAAGCCTTCTTTGTTCAGCTGCCATTGCTGAGTTTTCGGCTTAGGCGCAATGCCTTTTTTGTTGTTCAGCTGCCATTGCTGAGTTTTCGGCTTAGGTGCAGGGCCTTTTTTGTTGTTCAGCTGCCATTGCTGAGTTTTTGGCTTAGGCACAGGGCCTTTTTTTGTTGTTCAGCTACCATTGCTGAATTTTTGGTTTAAGGCTCAAAGCCTTCTTTGTTCAGCTGCCATTGCTAGGTTTTCGGCTTAGGCGCAGTGCCTTTTTTGTTGTTCAGCTGTCATTGCTGAGTTTTCGGCTTACTCAGTATTTTGTCGAGACGTATCTGACCATACACCAAGTCTTTAAGGCTCAAAGCCTTCTTTGTTCAGCTGCCATTGCTGAGTTTTCGGCTTACTCAGTGTTTGTCGAGATGTATCTGACCATACACCAAGTCTTTAAAGCTCAAAGCCTTCTTTGTTCAGCTGCCATTGCTGAGTTTTCGGCTTACTCAGTTTTTGTTGAGACGTATCCAACCATACACCAAGTTTTTAAGCATACTATTGGGACGTCTCCTTCTTTTACTTATATTGTTATTAAGTGCTAGTTTTTTCGACCCCCAGCGTTTCTTTCGACCGCTCTCTTTTGAGTGCTTATCCTGCACTTTTGAGGGGTCACACTTGCCAATGGTAGTGAGCACCAATTGGTCTTTTTACGTTTTTCTAACTCAGGCTGCTCTGACGTTTTCGTATTTAGAGCCTGCTATGATTGTGGGTACCCATTCACTAGTGTTTACTTTGTCATTGTTGAGAATGTTCTGCCTTCGCTTGAATTTCTACATGCACCGAGATGAAACTCGTTTTACACGCATTGATACGAAGCTCGATACCTATGCTAAGGTTCTCATCTTTTCTTTCTATGCCAAACATGTGAGCAGCATTTGCACAAATAATAAATATACATGTATATACTTTAGTAATGCTGAACAAAAATAGTTGGATCCATGTACAGTATTGGTGATGGTCATCGTTCAGGATACAATATCCATGGATTCATGTTCGGTGCTTTGCTTATAAGAACACTTGGCATGACAAACAAGAAGTATATATTTTGACAAAAAAGCATACAGTGTACAGCTTATAATTTTAATTAATTAGCAGCAGAAAAATAAGCACCATGATATCCTATCATGTTATTGAGATGCAAGATAATAACAAGTAATGATAATTGAACCAAAACGTACCTCCAAGCCCGACCGATTTTGACAATGTCATTAAGCGCTTTCGAAAACACTTTTATCAAGACAACTGTCTTGATTAAATTCCAAAAAATTGTTATTTGATTTATTATTTAATACGCCGGATGGATATCTTTTTCGCATAATGATTTGATAAAATTGTAATACTAAACAGATATGTAAATTAACTAACCTTGGTCACTCACCGAACCTGAAGTTTAGTTGTATTGCTTTCAGATACTTTATCTTTGAGCGGTTCTCTAATTTTTTTTTTGTCGGGGCGGAAAAGGGACTTTCGTAAAAACTACTTTCACAACTGCGAACTTCCTTACGGTAAAATCTTCTGCTCCCATAGCCCCCCAGCAATTGTTGTAAGTAGGTTTAGGCTTGTTGAAGCGCTTTTAACACCGCATCCACCCCCTTTTTTTCTTGTGCACGCTGGATTATGTTTCGGAGTATGGTGGTAAGGTCAGAAATTCCTTAGTGTCTAAAAGATCCACACTAGTTTGTGGATGCGTCGAATGATTATCCATGATTGCTGCCTGTGACCCACTGCAATGATTCCATTAAGACCTGACTTCTTTTCTCGGCTGATCTTTCTTGTAGACCAAGCTGGTATTTCTCATAGATCAAGCTTCTTCTACTCGGCTGGTCTTTCTTATTTCGACAGCCAATAGTGTGGTGATATCCAGTAATTGACTGATGCCATCCCAGTTTGGAGTTTCATTGACATGTTTGATCAGGAAGTTTAGAAGTTTATCTAGGCCGATTCCTAATGGATTTTGCTATATAATAATCTTAGTAGATGGCTAGTCAAAGCACAGTTTATTAGTGCATGTGAGTGAAGTTTGAACAGATAATAATAATTATGCATTTTAATGAGACCGAATAAAATTGAAGCAACTCATTCATACTTGGTAATGGTTAGTGTCTGAATATAGTGTCCATAAAGGCATAAATTCGTATTTTGACAATATGTGCCATGTGCGTCGAAGCTATAAAAGCTGGTAAGCATACTCATTAAGCGGGCATTGTATGTTATCTATTAATTTGTACATGCATATTATGTGTTGCGTATGAGAGTAACAGGCATAGACAACATGTGGGGGTAATATAAAGTAAAGAGAAATACAACAAGTTCGTGTATGCTATGGATTTATATGTGACAGTATAACAATATGAAGAAGTAGACATAATTTAATATATCTAGATTAAAGAAATTATATGTTTCAAGTATCATAGACTCATCTTCGATCTCACCAATGTATTAGGCATATCAAATATTCCGAGTGTTAAATTTGGCAAAACTTATGCTCAAAAGACTGAATTTGGTTGAACTAAATTGTATTCAGTCAATCCAATATGGATTTTTAAATAACAGTTGACATAATATATTTTAATCATCAATAATAAAGATTGTGGCGTACCTGTTGCCGATTGAATTTGCTTTGGTGAAGGTAATAGTGCACCTCCAAATCAAAGTGATTTGTACACATATTTAAAGAGAATTTATATTTACAGACTATGTCGTTTCTAATTACCTATTAGCTAATTCACATTATTATAGGTGAAAGTGAGAGCGTACCTCCTTGCCCGAACAATTCCGGTACTGCATTTAAACGCTCTCGAAAGCGCTTTTTACCAAGATCAAAGCCTTGGTTAAATTCCACTGAGTTTTTGGACAATTTTCTTTTATTTTACCATATACAACTATGTATATTCTCTGCTCGCACAATAGAACGACAAAATCGTAAAATTAAACAATGTGTAAATTGGCTTACCTCGGCCACTTACCAAACCTGGTGTGTAGTTTTTTTTTTATTCTTGGATCCTTTGTTGTTGGATAAGTCGGTAACGAAGAGCCGAATGAGCTTTAGTTGAGAATTGACTTTGGGTCCTTTCTTTCCTTTTTTGCTGAACTGCAACGTTCTGGAGGTCATCAAATATTCCTCAAGCTGAATTGTGTCGCGGACCACATGTCCTCGGAAGGCTCCGTGCATCTAGTTTGCAGCAAAATTCGCGGTTCGTGATTCCATGCTTTCTGGAGAGAGTTACCTCTGTTTTAGCGACCAGTGGTCGGATCAGACAGTTCTCCGCAAGTGACTTTCTTCAATATTTCGGAAGCCATAAAAACTTTCATAGGTCAAACTAGATTGTGGACCATATATTTTTGGAAAGGTCTGCATGTCTAGTTTCCAACGGTTTTTACGGCTTGTGGTTTCGATGTTTGTAGAGGAAGATATGCTTGTTTTAGTGCTCGATGGTCAGATCAGAAAATCTTCCGCGAATTGCTTACTTTTGTGTTGCGGGGGCCACCAAAAATTTCAGAAACCGAACTGGGTTGCGTACCATTTATGCTTGGAAAGATTTTGAGGTCTAGTTTCCAGCGGCTTTTACAGTTTGCAAATCCGAGTTCGGTAGAGGGAGATATGCTCACTTTAGTGTACAATGGTCAGATCAGAAATCTATACGCGATCTGGTTTCTTCAATATTGCGGAAGCCACCAAATACTGCTTGAATTGAACTAGGATACGAACCATATATGCTTGGAAAGCCTTAGATGTCTAGTTTCCAGTGGTTTTTACGGTTTGTGAATCCAACTTCTGTAGAGGGAGATATGCCCACGTTAGTGCGCATTGGTCAGCAATTCCGAGATTCTGGACAACTCTCTTCTCGTTTCTTTCGTGAGCTGTCGAAATGGGAAAGCAATTCCTCGGACGGATTTTTGATACTTTAAAGCTCTGAGTATTGCTATCACAATATTCTTCCTTCGGATTTGGTCGCGGCCACGGCTCCTGCCACGGGTTCTGTAGTTAATCCACTCCCTAACACATCCAATAGTCGTTTGTTGGGTGCTTCAAGTGTTGGATACATCAGAATTCCTTCTGCGGTCTGTTCATGAGGGTTCCTCGGAGTTGAGTTCAGCCCCCTTCTTCTAGCGCCAATTGTTGACGGTGAATTTTGGATCGTTGAAAAGTCAACCGCCAAACAATAACACGTAGGCAAATCGAAGCTTTAACCAATATAGGGTTGAATAATCAAAGCCTCTTTCTCCACGTGGATGTGATACAATTTGTTCATATTTGAGGATAGTAATACAGAAAAGCAGGAAATAAAGAATAAATCAAACATAACACATGTTTTACGTGGTAAAACCCCAAGGCGGGGAAACATCCACGGTGCCGGTGACGGCGAGAAGAGATCCACTATGAATAAAATAATTACACACTCAATACTCGCTTTCTCTCAGATAATTGCTTATGAGTCGTATCTCTTTTCTCATGTCAGTGTAAATTGCTCATGATCTCCCCTCTTATAATGAGTACATGGTTGTATTTATATGGTTCGATCTAGGGTTGCCCTAGTTCTTGTCGTATAAGTGGTGGATTCATTAATTAGAATCTTTGTAGGATTTCGGTAGAGTAGACCAATTAGGACTCGTTTCCTATTTGGTGCTTATCCTTCTGGAAGCTTCTAATCCTTTCCGGATTAGACTTCTTTGGTATTGGAGAGGAAATAGGGATATTTCCTTTTTGGAATATTATCCTGAGATTTTGTATCTATGCAGATCTCTTCCTGATATGGCGTATCTTGGTAAGGCTGTATTTCCCGTTTTTGGCTGAGCAGAATCTTGGCTGAGCAAATTCCTGGCCGAGTAGAATTTTGGTCGAGCAGATTCTTGGCCGAGTAGAATCTTGGCCGAGTAAAGATCTTCGGCGAGCAGGATCTTCGCTCGTTAATATCTCTTTAACTAGACGACTTTACTTGGCACATACGCTTCTAACTTCCATATTTAGTTTTCTTGATGATGTGTCCATACCTAGTGACGTGTCCTTGGTCAGCGTTCCTTTCATTGACTGGTTGACTTTGGATGACGTGGAATTACTGTACTTCCGTATTAAACGTTATCTTTGCTGACGTGTCATGCTGACGAAAATATACATACAACAGAACCTATTTGAGACTTGTTAGTCTCGTAGCAAGCGGGTTCATTTTTCCTTATCCACATAGATATGACATTTTTCTTCCTAGTGGTTAGTGGTTCAAGAGTTCTAAAAATAATAGGATCATTAACATGAATTTTTTCTTTCCTATTAACATGCATTATAGCTCTTGTCATTCTCTTTTCAATCATGCTTTTGACTCTACATAATTTAATGAAATGAAAGCAATTTGGTCTAATGTGACCATCAATACCATAAAAGTGACATGTAAAGATGAATTTAGAAATCATACCATGTCCTTGTGCATGCATATGAGCCTTCCCATGTCTTTGTGGTTGAGTGGGTTCAAACCTTCTTTGTTGTTGAACCGGTCTAGCTTGCTTCCTTGATTCATTTTGCATGATTGGCCTCTTTCCATTTAGAGTCATTTGATGAGGAATGTTGACTTAAGAGACTCTAATGCGTTGAGCTTGAGGTTGTCTCTTTGGAGCTTCCTTCACTTGTGCACTTCTTGAACATTGTCCTAGATCAATTTTCTTCCTAGGAGTGTTCACCGGCGAGGCTTCTATCTTGCCCAAACTTTTGACAAAGACGGTCTTGGTTGGAGTAGTGATCTCATTGCTTTCTTCATACCCAATACCTCTCTTGTCACAAGGGTTCTTGCCAACACCAAGTAAATGGTCAAGCTTCTTGGTGCTTGAAGTCATCCTAGTCAATGACTCTTTGGCTTCATCAAGCTCTCTCTTCAACCCTTCTTCATTCCTCTTAGACATAGCTAGCTCATCCCTTAGCTTGTCTTCAATCATCTTGGATGTTTCCACTTGCTTACTCAAGTGGTCATTGTGTGTTAAAAGCTCTAGATTTTCATCCTCTAAAATCTTCAATTTTCTATTGTTCTTCTTTAATGAACTTTCACACTTGACTATAAAGTCATGAACATCTATTTTCTCTACACTTCCATTTGTAGAGTTAGATGAGGAGTCATCTTCACTCGAGTTATCTCCTCCACTCTCCTTCTCACTTATGGAGTCATTTCCTTCATTAAGACCTTCACCTTGGTCTCTTGAGTTAATTAGAGCCATGTCCCAATGAGTAGCTACACCTATCACCTCTAGAGCTACTTCTTCATCTTTTTCTTGTATGGGATCACTAGTCAAGGCATTCTTACCAATAACTTTATCTTCTACACAAGTGGCCCCAGATGCCGTGTAGTCGACGGTAAGCTCATCATCTCTTGATGAGTTGTCTCCCTATCCGGAGTCATCACTTTCACTCCAAGTGGCGGTCATAACTTTGGCCATCTTACTCTTCAAATTCCCACAATCGGGTGAGATATGTCCTATACCACCACACTCATAGCATTCGACCCCTTTCTTTTCACTCTTCTCTTGCTTAGGCTCAAAACTATTGAAGGGAGCCTTTTTCTTCAAGTCTTGGCCTTTTGATCCAAATCCTTTCTTCTCGAACTTGACAAATTTCTTGAATTTTCTAAGCATCAAAGCCATGTCTTCGTCCGAGTAACCTTTTTCCTCCTTCTCAACCTTAGAAGCTTTCGAAGCAATCCCTTTTTGGATCAAATACTAGGAGCCTTCCTAGATTCATAGGCGAGGAGTCTTCCAATTACCTTGCTCGGCTTCATGTCTTTATAACCATAATTCTCTTCTTAAGCCGTCATTTTTGCTTCAAACCTAGCGGGGAGAGACCTCATAATTTTCTGCTTGACTTTTGTTATTCGAATAAGGATCACCGAGTTGATGGCTTTGATTGACAATATCCATCAACTTGACTTCAAAGTCATTAAAGCATTCGTCTTCCTCCATCTTGAGCAACTCAAATTGCGTTTGAAGGACTTGAAGCTTGGAATCCTTGACAACATCGGTTCCTTCATGTGCAACCTCTAGAATATCCCATGCCTCTTTGGCTATCCTAGTGTTCTGAATCAGTTTGTACTGATTTTCATCCACTGCACATAGAAGAGCGTGCCATGCCTTCCTATTCCATTTTGAAGTCTCAAACTCTTCAGTGGACCACTGAGCCTTAGGCTTGAGTACTTCTTTTCCACCACCCGTGGGAGTCATCTTAGGAGCCACATACCCATCTTCAATTGCCATCCATGCCCTATCATGGATTTGACACAAGTATGCTTCCATCTTGCCTTTCCATGATGCATAATTCACACTGGTAAGGAGAGGAGGTCGTGTACTTGATGCACCCTCATGGTTGCCACCGTATCCACTCATTATATGAAATGAATGAATGAAATGAATGCAAAATGTATGAATGAGCAAAAATCACAAATATGCAAAACACACCAAAAATGAGCTAAGATCACCTAAGTATATCTAGGAACCCGCTCTGATACTAATTGAAAGGAATAATAAAACGCTCGGTGTGTATGATAAATATATCTAGAGGGGGGGGTGGGGTGAACAGATTTTAACTAATTTTACCCAATTTTCACATACATGTCAATTATACGAAAATGCCCCTACTAGTCAAAAAGACAAACAAGTGTAATATAGTGCGGAATTTAAATAACACTTGATGTATACGTGGAAACCTAACCACAGGCTGTATAGTGCACCACACTCGAACCTCGAAATCCACTTATTGAAATGGAGTTTACAACCTATGTAGACCTCGTCTAACACTCCGGTCAATAACCCCTCACTTTTACCACGCGGGCCTTTAAAAGTGGCTCTAGTCCAATTACTTGAGGCCTAAGCAATCTTAGCCCCAAGATTTAATTCCCAATGAAGAGATTATGCAACCTATGTGAATATGTATGAATATTCAAATAACAAACAAGGCTAGGGAACCTTAGATGCTTATCTAGGATGATGATATAATCAATTAAATCAACCCTAAATATCAAGAGCTAAATGACATGTCAAATAGCTTGGCTAATCAAGATTAAGCAAAAACCTAATTAGCTATCACAATACAACACTCAATCAATTCATCACAACCAATTCTCTATTCTTGTATTTAGCGTATGATCTAAAACATACAAGTAATTTAAAGAGATGGCTTGATCGTAAAAATACTAAAATAAGATGAAGTTAATCAAAATCTTACCAAGCAAGTTATGGATGCAAAACCATGCATGGATGAATGCAAGATGATCTTTGATGCACAAAGGAATGTATTTAAGTGTTTAAAGAAGAGTTCTTTGATGATTTTTCACTTGAAAAATATTCTAAGGAAAATATGTGATATTTTGAACTCAACTTACAACCTAGTAATGAAATAGGCATATATATAGGATGCCTAATTGAAGTGGTGCCGTTTTGCAAATTTGCTAAAAAGCGCCGATTCTGCGGCCACGGACCGCAGAACAGGGCGCATAATTCAGTCAAAACAACTTTGTGCCTATTTTTGCGCCTTAGGCCGCCGAACAAGGGCACCGATTTGAGACCTGACGTTTTGGTCCCTTTTCAGCGGCCTTTTTTTATGGCCACTAAACGCCAAACCAAGGGTGCCGATTTGCACGTGAAACAGAGCACTTCAAAATGCGCCCTTGTTCTGCGGCCACTGACCGCCGAACAAGGCGCCAATTTGCTCTGTAGCTTACAACCTAAAATTAAAACATATTAAGGCACAATAAGTAAGAGCAATCAACAATCAATGCTTGAAGAGATTTTCAAAGCAATAAGGTGCACAAATAAGAACACACAACATATAAATAAGAACAATACATGAGATATGAGTGTGTGTGTGCAACTAATCTCTTCAAAGCAAATTAAGCACATAGAAGTTTACCTTTGGTGCTTATCGAGATGAGGTCTTGAAAGGGCATTGAGCTTGAACACTAATATCTACGTTACCCTTACAATGAATCCCCAATATGTGGTTTGTCCACGAAATAAGCTAATCAAGATATGGGAATCCTTACAACCCTATTCCTCTCGGGTCTTAGATAGGCGCTGTACGTACAGCGCTCGTACAACGCCTTCACAAAAATGCAACAGGTTTGATGCAATTAAAACCCATTTTCCATCAGGTCAATATAGGCGCTGTTCGAACAGTGCTTCTGTAGAGCACTTTCGACAGCGCCCTTTGCAAGTATGCAATCCTAAGCCTATGCATGACATGGCATTTGGACAAACAAGATGCAATCAAAAGAACATGCAAGAAGAGAGATTAATGAACATTAATGCACACAAATTAGACACACAACAAACAAGAATTAAACGTATGCATGATTTGTGAGTGTGTGCAACTATATCTTCAATTGAAAGTAAGCACTTAGAAATTACCTTTGGTGCTTATCAATAATGAGGTCTTCTAAGGGCATTGAACTTGAACACCAATACCTAAGCTACCCTTACATCTAGGAACCCGCTCTGATACCAATTGAAACTAATAATGCATGGTGTGTATAATATTATCTAGAGGGGGGGCGTGGAATAGATTTTAAATTATTATTACCAATTTTCGCATTTAGTCAAATTATGAAAATACCCCTAACTAGTCAACGCAATAAATCAAGTGTAATAAGTGCGGAAAATAGATGACACTTGATTTTTATGTGGAAACCCTAATCCCGGGAAAAATCACAGGCTGTTATGTGAGCCACACACAAACCTCGAATCCACTAATGGTAAAAGAGATTACAACTTAATCCCGGTATGTAACTCACAACCACTACCTAATCCAGGTATAAGTGAACCTAGTCCAATTGCTTGTGATTTACGCAACCTAATCCCGGAAGCTACACAAGACTTACTTCTTAATGAAGAGATAAAATAGCCTATGTGAATATGTATGATATCCAAAATGCAAATAGAGCTAGGGAACCCTATATGCTTATCTAGGATGATAATATGACAATTAAAACACTCATAGATATCAAAAGCTAAATGACATGTCATAAAGCTTAGCTAAACATAGATTAGGCAATCCTATGAAGCTATCACAATACAACTCTCAAACAATCAATACACTAATCTCAAGCTTGTATCTAACATATATTCTAATGGCATACAAGTGATAAATAAGATTGCTTGTTAAGAAAGACACAAAATATGTAAGATATTAGTGAAAAGCTTACCAAGCAAAGTGTGTTGAAAAACCCATGCAAAGATGACACCTAGATGATCAAGGATGATGCTAGATGATGATTGATGCTCATGGAGAAGTGTTTGAGTAATCAAAGGTGAGTTCTTTAGTGAATTTTTCTCTTGGAAAAATATGCTAAGTAAAAATGTGATTTTTAACTCCTTAACTTGACCTAAAATGAAAGAGGCATATATATAGGGTGTCAAAATGAAGTGACAACATTTTGATAAGTTTACAAAAAATATGCCTTGACCGCTGTTCACCCGCTCTACGTAGGGTGGGTGTACAGCGGTCCACCTGGGAAATGAAGAGCAAGTTCTTCATGACCGCTCTACACAAGAGCGGAAACCAGGCGACCTAGGGGCGGTTGCTTTCGGGTTTTGAGAGCCGCCGTTCACCCGCTCTACGTAGGGTGAGTGAAGGGTGAGCCAAAATTGATAATTAAATCAATCAGTGGTATCGCTGTTCACCCGCTTTACGAAGAGCGGGTGTACAGCGGGTAAGAGCAAAAATGCCCAAACCCCCTTATGGGCGTTGTTCACAGGACGACTTTAGAGCGGGTGAACAGCGCCCATACTTACACAATGCATCTAAAGAATAAACATGATATGGCATAAGAACCAGTAGATGCAATCAATAAAATATGCAAGAAGTTATATTTAAAAAATGAATGCACACATATAAAACACACAATATACACAAAGTATGGATATGCATGGAATGTGTGTGTGTGCAACTAAATCTCTTAAAAGCAAAGTAAGCACTAGAATTTTACCTTTGGTGCTTCTTCTCTTGAGGTCTTGAGAGCCTAAGCTACCCTTACATCAAACCCCAATATGTGGTTTGTCCACAAAATAAGCCAATCAATAAATGAGGACCTTACAGTGTCATTAAATTTCCTCGTGATGTTCCAACACATTGGAATTCTACTTATAAATTGCTTGCTCAAAGTTATGAGTATAGGGATTTATTAGTTTCTTTTATTCAATTTCATGTTACTTACATTGAACTTTATTAAGCTCATTGGGAAGCTTGTTACAACGTTTTCAATTTGTTAAAAGTCTTTTATAATGCTACAAACAATTTATCTGGTGTTTATTATCCTACAACTCATTTATTTGTTATTGAAAGTCTGAATATTACTGGTGCATTTGCTCATTGTGAATCCGACATAGCAATAGCGGAAACCGTTAATGCTATGAAGGTAAAATGGTTAGATTATTATAGGGAGTTTCCAAATATTTATTTTATTGCCATGGTTTTTGATCCACGCTATAAATTAGAACAATTGTGTTATTATCTAAAAGGTTATTATGGCATCAAAGGTTTAAAAATTGAATATGATGTTAATGCGTGTTATGATAGAGTTAATAAATTATTGTATGATTTATATGATGAATATGTTACAGTTTATGGATCCTCACTGAACTTAGATGTTACACAAACACAAACTGCATCTCAGCCCTATTATCCTCCTCTAGATTTATGAATTTAGGGTATAGTATGTTATAAAAAAAAAACCAAAAATCCTAGATGTTCTTCATCAAGCTCCGACAAGTATTCCAAGCTTGAATCTTATCTAAATTCTTCTGTTATCCTAAAAAATCCATCGGGAGTTTCCTGGGATAACCTGGACCACGGCGTACGGGTGCGCAATAGCTGGTCCGGACCGGGTAAGGGATGGTTCCTTGCATCCCGGGGTAGGTACCAGGGGAGGCCCTTGGTCCGGTTGCCAGGGACCGGTACAATGCAGTAGGACCAGTCCTGCAAGCGGGGATGAGGTTGAGTTTGGTGTATATAGAGGCGTGCCAAGTACGATTTTACTTCCGGGAAAGAGGGATCTTTTTATTCCTTAACGATGGGGGACATTATGAGCCATTACATGTTGGACAGAGGTAAGATACCCTAGCTAAATGGGAGTTAGCTCACAAGGGCTTTAGCTAAGCCAGGCAGTGACCACATAGATCATGTAGGGAAAAATACGGTCAACGCAGCGGAAGCGAGACTAAAATAGAGTTTAGTATAGTTTAAAATTTTTCCATAAGTTGAACCTTAACCCTTTAATTAATTAACATATAATACTAAAGATATCATACCTTTGTCGCGTGATCCGATTGATATTGCATCGATGGTAATCTGCAAGATCTTCCAATCCAATCTCGAACGTGAATCACCTAGGAGCGTGGTCTCCCTTCTCTTTGAATTGTGTACCTGAGGATGGATTAATATAACTTTTTCTTTTTCTTTTGTTAGTCACAATAAATTCCAAGAGGCTACAAAGAATGTTCCAGTCACTTTTGAAATTCCTTTAAGCAATATAGTGTAATATATACCTAGAGGGGGGGTGAATAGGTATAGTCCCAAATTCTTCCAAATTCAAAATATGCGGATTACAAGAATGAAATGTACACTTGATATGATTTAATCAATGGTATAGTATGATTCAATACATGTGAAAATCAATATACAAGAGATACAATCAATACATGATATGGAAGATAATGAAAAGTAAAGCGAAAATAGACACAAGTATTTTTACGTGGTAAAACCTCAAAGAAGAAACATCCACGGGTTGATACCACAACCACCGGCAAAGCAATTCACTATACAAAAAGGACTTACACACTCAAGCTATCAACACATGATATCCGCTCAAGCTATCACCTCCTAATCTACCCTCGGGCAAGTGAACTACCAAGCCTACTTCCTATCCGAGATGTGTCCTACACCTCTAGAAAGTAACTTCCTATCCAAGACGCTCTCGTCTCTAGGAAGATTTCTTGCTTGCCTATCCGGATACTCCCGACCCTAGACAAGTCTCCCTTGCTTGATTATCCAAGTCCTCCCGACTCTAATCAAGACTCCCTTGCTCTATCCACAAAGCTTCACTCACTTTGCTAGATACTTCAACCTAATGCAAGGCTATGATCTAAGTGGTGCAAATGATGCAAACACAATCAAATTTAGCTAGATGATCAATCAAGCAAAATGTACATGTTCAATGATAAACTAGAAAATGCTTTCAACACACAATCACAAACTTATCTAGAAATCAAGACATGTAAATCAATAAGAACAAGGTATGAATATTCAATATATCACATTAAAAACCTAGTTCTTAGATCATGAAATTAAACCTAGAAAATAACATGAGGCACATCATATATACTTTTTTCTAGAATCAATTTCAAACAAAATCAAGTTTAGCACATATATGTTCAAGAGAAATCACAAAGCTAAAACTCAATTGACAAATGATCAAACACCCCTAGCATATGATCTAACATACTTCTCAACAAATTTCATCAATCAAATAGTAAGAATCAAGAGATGATCAAAGATGAAATTGAAAAAGAAGAAGTTGAACAAAACAACCTTGACCACGTACTGAAGATCAGGCTGCTGGGAACAATGACGAAGTCAGCTCCCTCTGGAAATGTTTGAGGTTTGTAGCTCTCCTCAAGACCAACAATTTTGGCTTTTGAATCGATTGATTTCGAGTTCGTATGAGAAAGATATGATCAAAATACTAAAACTAAAAATTGAAGAAAATCTGCAGAATTTCGTGAAAAGTTCTTCAAAATCTTCAACACATGTGGAGGGAAGGAGAAGTGTTTAAAAAGAAGAGAGAGAAGAGATTTTTGGGCAAATCAGCAAGGGCCACGTCACCCACCCTGTGGGGGGCACGTGGGCCTCATGGGGCCAGAGAGGGTCTCTGGCCGTGGGGCCCACGGCCTCCCTCACGGCGTGGCCCACTTGGCCACTCTCACCTCTCTCGCGCACTCTCACGTTCTTCAGCCGTAACTTGGGCATCCGAACTTCGATTTCGAATCCGTTTTTGGATTACGAACCGTGACTCCCTCACACACGACAAAAACTACACAACTTTGAAAAATGGTTGAGAAATCATCTCGGAAAATGACGATGTAGTCAACTCAACGAATAAGAACGAAAAGTAGTGTAGCTACATCGTTTGGACTCGAAACCTTATGAATGAGTAACCGAAACGACCGGAACTCAATAAGGCATCAAATAAGAACATGTTCAATTCCAAACCACAAAATAAACAAACAAATAAACACATATTCACACAAGCATGCCATATCAAAGAGATAGTCAAAAAGCATGCAATTCTACAATGTTTGTCTATAAGAGACCAATGCATGTGCATACTCAAAAGTGTGTGAATGTGTTATACCAAATGTTTGAACCATGATGCAGGGACACACATGTATGAATTGTGTGTGTGTGTGTGTGTGTGCGCGCTTACGCCTTGCAAGAGGAAGAAGAATCTAGATACCTTAGCATCCGAGTACGCGATGTTCCTCTTGAAGACGATATATGCAAGATACGTTGCTTTTAACCTTTGAAGCTTCTTCTCTCCAAGAAACACCTAAGCAACTAACCAATATAAATAAAGAGTGTTTTGCAATGGAATCAAGCAAACACAAATCTAAGATCTTACAACTTTTGAATTCACAATCGTTAGATCGAAACTCGCGTGAACCTTATTCGAAATTGTGCACAAAACCTTTTAATATAAAAGTTACTAGTGCACTATCGAAAATAAGAACAAACTTTTCTCTCTTTTCCTCCTGGCCGAATTCTCACACTAGTCTAAGAGATAGCTTTTATTTTTCAAGCAATAGAAAAATAAATCTCTAGAAAACTATTAGGGTTACCGAAATCTCTTTGCACAATTTATATATATATATATATATCAAAAGACCGAATTCTCTTTTCCATAAAAAAAAAATACCTCAAAGACCGAATTCTCTTTATATATATATATATATATATTTTTTTTTTTTCTTGCACCGGCCGCATTCCACTTGCCTTATATAACATATATTACTGCACTACTTTTCACTTGCATATATTTATATATATCTCACCGTGAATTCAACTTTCATATATGTTATATATAGCTGCATGCTTTATAAATTTATATATATTCGGCTAATTGCCATATATATTTCATATATATCTACACATTGAGGCCGAAATCCTTTTATCATGTAGGATTTGTGTCTTTTGACTTAAATCCTAACCCTAGGTAGATTTCCTTAGAATTCCAAACCTTAATCCAACTCTTTAGTGTATTTGTGACTATATCAAAGACTTCCTAATTTAACTAGATAAATAAATTCCCTTTATTTATCTACTTACCAAATAAAGTCTTTAATATTTGTTATACTACCACAATAGTATACTATTAAGAAACATATTTCCTAGTCAGAAAAAGATTTTGATTCTCAATTAAATGATTAACTAATAAATTAATTAATTTCCATTTAATCAATCAATAAAATAAAATAATATTTTAGACTAATATTCTAGTCTTGCCGCCCACACCATATACATGAGCCTAATATTATTTTCTTAATTTATTTAATCCATTAGACTTTAATTAAAAAGCCCACATGTGAACCAGACCCATTCTTACTAAAAGAAACAAGCCCACATGCCTTTCATTAATATATTAATATAATTGATCAGCCCATTAAATAAATAATGTGCAAATTGTAGGGAAAAATACGGTCACGCAGCGGAAGCGAGACTAAAAATAGGTTTTAGTATAGTTTAAAATTTTTCCATAATTTGAACCTTAACTAAAGATATCATACCTTTGTTGCGTGATCCGATTGACATTGCGTCGATGGTAATCCGCAAGATCTTCCAATCCAATCACGAACGTGAATCACCTAGGAGCGTGGTCTCCCTTTTCTTTGAATTGTGTACCTGAGGATGGATTAACAAAACTTTTTCTTTTTCGTTAGTCACAACAAGTTCCAAGAGACAACAAAGAATGTTCCGGTCACTTTTGAATTCAAAATCTTTAGATCGAAACTCGCGTGAACCTTATTCGAAATTGTGCACAAAACCTTTTGATGTAAAAGTAACTAGTGCACTATCGAAATGAGAACAAATTTTTCTCTCTATTCCTCTTGGCCGAAAATCACACTAGTCTAAGAGTTGGATTCTATTTTTCTCTAGCAAAAGAAAAAACTCTCAAGTCCAAGACATTAGGGTTAGCCAAATTCTATACAAAGAATATATATATATTATGTGGCCGAATTCCCTTGCTAAATATGTTATATATCTCTAGTGCAAAAACTTTGCACAATATATTATATATGTAGTGCACGAATTCTGCCTCTCACCTATATTGTATATAAGTCAATATATATATCTTCTTTTTATCTCTGCTGCACCATATATAAGTCAATATATATTAATATATATAACCTATTCTGCATAATGTATATCGTATATATAAGTCAATATATATTATATACGATTCTGCATGCCTTTATTTCTGCATGCTGTTTAAATATATATATATATATATATATTCCACATGCTTTATAAATATATCTATATATATCCGGCTAATTACCATATATATTTCATATATATCTATATATTGAGGCCGAAATCCTTTACCATGTAGGATTTATGTCTTTTGACTTAAATCTTAACCCTAGGTAGATTTCCTTAGAATTCAAAACCCTAATCCAACTCTTTAGTGTATTTGTGACTATATAAAAGACTTCCTTATTTGATTAGATAAATAAATCCCTTATTTATCTACTTACCAAATAAAGTCTTTTATTTTATTTATACTACCACAATAGTATACTACTAAGAAACATATTTCCTAGTCAGAAAAAGATTTTGATTTTTAATTAAATAATTAACTAATAAATTAATTAATTTTCATTTAATCAATCAATAAAATAAAATAATATTTTAGACTATTATTCTAGTCTTGCCGCCCACACCATATACATGGGCCTAATATTATTTTCTTATTTTATTTAATCCATTAGACTTTAATTAAAAAGCCCACATGTGAACTAGACCCATTCTTACTAAAAGAAACAAGCCCACATGCCTTTCATTAATATATTAATATAATTGATCAGTCCATTAAGTAAATAATGTGCAAATTATATTCTTAATATATTAAATACAATTCTAGAGGGACCCATAAATTGGTCCGGTAGAATATATCAAGTAATCCATGCAAGTCCGTGTGGATTGGGGATCTTGGCAGGTCTATCTAAATTTAAGCTCCAATAGACATAACCCAATCACAATCAACAAATGATTCACTTAGGTTCAATCTATTAATTTTAGTTCATTCCACTAAAGAACTAAAATTGCACTCTTAAATAAAGATGGAATAAGTAAATGATTCTCATTCATACCCTAGACAATCTTATTGGAGATGGTGTATTCTCGTGAAGAATATCAGTAATCGCCAAGAGCTCATAGACCGCCTATAGCTCTCCAAGTTACCATATTTACTCATATGACCACATCTTGAACTTGGATATTTTGACTTGTCCAGAAGCCATGTTTCAATACTCTATCGAAAACTTAACGTTAAGATTCAATATCCAATACCTCAAAACATCCATATGATGATATTCTACTCTCATTTAATAAATGGAGCCACAATGTCCATATCTATAAATGAAGTCCTCTATCGATTAACAAATGAATACCACCAAACTATCGATGATAGACTATGCTACATAATCGTACTCATTGATAACTCAAATGATAACACTTGCAACCATAAGTCCATCATTTATCTCAGGATTAAGATAGACTCTCTGATTGTCCTGATAATGAAAAAACTTTTATCTACTGATGGTTCTAGATAAAGTATTTCATTGTGATCCTATTCAATGCACCCAGTGCACTAGATTCTTTTACTCGAAGACCCTTCGATGATTTTAGACTCATCATAACACATTTGATCCCACTCAAATGCTAGTCAAAGAATTCTACAACTTTAACAAGATAAAGGTGCCCAACCTTTAACTTAAGTTGTGAATATTATTCAAGACTAACTAAAGAATTGTGTCTACCTCATACATATCCAGATGTACGAACAATTCTTCTTTTCTCATAGTCTTTTGACCTTATGATTATTTATTTTTGACAATTATAATATTCAATCTATAAATGATATAAGATTTGTTTAAATCAGAAATCACTTTATTAATATGAAAAGATTGTCAAAAACAATATTACACTCTTGCTATTGAGCATAATCCTAACAATCTCCCACTTGCGCTATAGCAAATGTGTCATATCTCTCATTCCCATGTTCTCTATGTGCCCATCAAAACTCTTATGTGGTAGAGCCTTTGTGAAGGGATCCGCTAGATTTTCTGCTGACGCGATTTTGGTAATCGTCACGTCACCCCTATGCACAATCTCCCTAAGAAGATGATACTTCCTTTCAATGTGTTTTCCTCTCTTATGACTTCTTGGTTCTCTCGAATTAGCCACTGCTCCACTGTTATCACAGTAGATAGTGATCTGCTTATTCGCACTGGGAACCACTTCCAAGTCAATCAGGAATTGGCGGAGCCAAACAGCCTCTTTGGCAGCTTCGCATGCAGCAACATACTTAGCTTCCATGGTGGAATCAACAATACAAGATTGCTTGATACTCCTCCATATGACTGTTTCTCTTCCAATAGTAAACACATATCCTGATATGGATTTTCTGGTAGTTAGAATCCGACTGGATATCAGAATCTGTATACCCAATGAGAATCAAATCCCCTCCTGAGTATACAAGTATATTATCTCTCATTCTCCTGAGATACTTGAAAATATGCTTGACTGCCGTCCAGTGATCAGGACCAGGTTTCGATTGAAACCTGCTAACTATGCCCACAGCAAAACAAATATCTGGTCTAGTGCAGAGCATTGCATACATGAGACTTCCAACTGCTGAGGCATTTGGAATCCTACTCATGAATTGCTCTACGTGCTCATTCTTAGGAACTTGTTCCTTAGAAAGTTTGATTCCATTTTTGAAAAGTAACATACTTTTCTTGGAATCTTGCATGGAAAATCTAGACAAGATTTTATCTATGTATGAAGCTTGGGATAGTGCAATCGTTCTATTCTTTCTATCCCTTATTACTTGGATACCAAGAATATAACTTGCTTCTCCTAAGTCATTCATATCAAATTGTTTTGCTAACCATTCTTTTACTGATGTCAATACACTTACATCGTTTTCGATGAGTAGTATATCATCAACATAAAGAATTTAGGAAAACCAACTTGTCGCCATTAATACTTTTGCATACACAAGTTTCATCACAGCTTGATCGAACCTTATGTTCCAGGATCAGGATGCTTGCTTTAATCCATATTTGGATTTTTGCAACTTGCATTGCCTTTTGCTAATGGCGACCATCAACATGCTCCATTGCTTCCTTATATGTGTAGGGATTATCGTCGTTCGGGAGATTCTCCGTTGATTCTCCCAGACCGATGTATCTCTCGGGTTTTCTACTAACCCTCCCACTACGACGAGGAATGGTAGGTTGTTGATTTTGTGATGGTGCTGAACTTACAATTGGGCTAGGTTGTGTAACCTCTTGTGGAATTGTATCTTCTGACATCTCATTCAGGACAATTCTACTTTTGGGTACAAAATCATTCATGTAGTCCTTTTCCAGAAATTTAGCATTTGTTGAAACAAATACTTTAAGATCTGAAGGACTATAGAAATAATATCCCTTAGTTTCTTTTGGATACCCCACAAATATGCATATTTCCGAATGGGACTCCATCTTTTCTGTCTTTCCTTTTAACACATGCGCAGGACAACCAAATATCCTTAAGTGTTGTAAACTAGGCTTTCGCCCAGTCCACAACTCATGCGGTGTTTGAGGAACTGACTTAGATGGTACATCATTTAGAATGTATATTGCAGTTTGTAAAGCATATCCCCAAAAGAAATAGGAAGCGTTGAATAACTCAACATAGACCTAACCATGTCTAAAAGAGTTCTATTTCTCCTTTCTGCCACCCCATTTTGTTGAGGTGTACCTGGTGCAGAAAACTGAGATATAATTCCATTATCAATAAGATATTGCTGAAACTCACCAGATAGATATTCTCCACCACGATCAGATCTCAAGATTTTTATATGTTTATCTAGCTGATTTTCCACTTCAGCTTTAAATGCTTTGAACATGTTAAAAACATCAGACTTATGTCTCATGAGATATACATAGCCAAATCTCGAGTAATCATCTGTGAAAGTGATGAAGTACTCATATCCATCTCTAGCTTGAATGCTCATAGGACCACATACATCAGTATGCATTAATCCTAAACATTCAGTGGCTCTTGTGCCTTTGGTCCTGAACGACCTTTTGGTCATTTTACCTTCCAAACAGGATTCATGAGTTGGTAGATCATCGACCTTTAAGTCACTTAAAGGTCCATCACTAACCAATCTTTTAATCCTATTAAGGTTAATATGACCTAGGCGCAAATGGCATAGGTAGGTTTCATCTTATGATAATTTTACTCTTTTATGGTTAGGTTGCGTTAATTCTGTGTCTAACAAGTGAGAGATATTTCTATGTAAATAGAATAGACCATTTTCCATTGTACCTTTGCAAACAAATTTGTCATCTTTACTAATAATAAAAAAATTTATTAAAAGTAACTGAATATTCAAATTTATTTAATCAAGAAACTGAAATTAAATTTCTCTTGAATTGAGGTACATAATAAATGTCTATCAAATCTAAATGCCTACTAGAATCTAGATTAACTCTAATATCTCCCACTGCACTAGCAGACACCAACGCTCCGTTGCCTAAACACAAGTTGATTTCATTCTTACTCAGCCTTCTCCTTTCTTGAAACCCCCATAAGGAATAACAAACATGATTATTGGCTACTGAGTCTACGATCCAAGAATCTGTAGAATCTGCCAGTAAACATGTTTCAAGATAATTCACATTACCTTGTTCCTTCTTATTCTGAGACTTTGGGCAATTACTTTTCCAATGTTTCTTTTCACCACAAAAGAAGCACTTCCTTTTGATCTTGGTTACTTTCTTAGTCTCCTTCTTGGTAGGTCCAAGTTGCTTTTTCTTCTGTTGTTCCTTGACCTTCTGACGGGTCTTAACAGTAGCAACTTTACCAACCATATGAATCTCTTCTAGAGACATCATCATATCAGCAGCAGACCTCATTCCTTCATGCTGCTGTTGCAACACGTCGGAGATGGTAGCCATTTGGCCATCTCATTCGAGGTCTTCCACTGCTCATACTCGTCTCTTTGCATCACATTAGATTCATTAGTGGGAGCAGGTGGTTTTTAGGAGTAGTCAGAATAAACTTATGTTTTTCAGCTTGCAGCAACAACCCAATTTTCCTTTTCCATGTGACATAATTATCACTAGTTAAAAATATTTATCTTTTAGGATGATCATTAGGGATGGGGTTATGATTTCTTAATAAAACAAAATTATATATGAGTAAATAATCATGTTTTAGCACTTTCAAATATTTATCTTGAATTAAATAAATAACTCAATCGTAAAAATTCAACGGTGATCCAACACCCATAAATGTTACGCCTCCTTTGGGAGTACGTACCATTTATTAGTTGGATTAGGTCCCACCTAATTGTTAACATAACAACCAGCGTTTTCAATTTTAGCCTTGCAATTTTATTGACAAGAACTCTTGGGAGGATATCAATAAAATTACATTGAGTGTGTTACCAAGATATCGACCCTCAATATTTTCTCTCACGAAAATCCCTCCTTGGGGAGTAGATCTCGTTTGAGTCAATTGTCTAGTCTATCCTTGTAAGGAAGTATGTTGCTAAATTCCATTCATGGACGCCCCTTGGGGGGATTACCAATAAATAATAAAGCTCAACTAACCTTGGAGGCCATAGGTGTTGCAAAACACCTTTTCCCACTCAATTATTTAAGGCGTGTGAATAAATCCCATAGAATGATTTACCAAGTTATCTAGATGCCAATTTAGATACCTAAATCATTCAATGCATGTTCATACCAAAAGAGATATATGAGTGGCACTCCTATTCTATATGACATGTCATCAAACAATAACAAATATTGTAATATTTACGCAAAATAAATAGCCACAATTTTGATCCATCCTAGAAAAACAAGTAAATTACATTTGTTTGGAATACAAAAAACTCATTTCTTGGTGAAAAAGTCTTCAAGCGGCCACCGATCACTTGTGCATCCCATGGCTGCCCCTATGGGCGTGCGCACTCCACAACCCCAACAAGGGCTGCCGTGCGCAGCCCATGGCACTTCATGGGGCTGCCGTGCGCAGCCCACAGTCCAACATGCACAGCTGCGTGCAATCTTGCGCGCATGCATGTTGCTATGGTGCGCACGGTCCCAAACTTGTTCCAGTTGCTTCCAATTCTTCAAGTCTTCGAATCTTCGATGCTAGAACGTATTACAACATTATTTAAACAATAAAATACTGCATTTTTTTTTAATCACTGCAGTATTTAATAAATAAAAAAAACTGCACTATATTTTAATACAATAAAAAAAAACTGCACCTAATTTTAATACAATAAAAAAAACTTAGCAACTACCAAGAAGGAAATTGTGACAATAATAGGCCACCCTTCTTATTACAATTCCGAAACAAAAATACGTTGAAATTCTAGGATCAAAATTGAGCAATAACAATTCACTTTATAACAACATATCACATATATAAATCCATAAATTCCAATGTAATTATATATGAGAATACCTAGAGTACCATCTCTTTCTAAACATGAATAATCACAATAAAAAGAAATAGATTCACGTATATATACGTTAATTAATTAAAGGGTACAACCAGGCTCTGATACCAATTGTAGGGAAAAATACGGTCACGCAGCGGAAGCGAGACTAAAAAAAGGTTTTAGTATAGTTTAAAATTTTTCCATAATTTGAACCTTAACCCTTTAATTAATTAACATATAATACTAAAGATATCATACCTTTATTGTGTGATCCGATTGACATTGCGTCGATGGTAATCCGCAAGATCTTCCAATCCAATCACGAATGTGAATCACCTAGGAGCGTGGTCTCCCTTTTCTTTGAATTGTGTACCTGAGGATGGATTAACAAAACTTTTTCTTTTTCGTTAGTCACAACAAGTTCCAAGAGACAACAAAGAATGTTCCGGTCACTTTTGAATTCACAATCTTTAGATCGAAACTCGCGTGAACCTTATTCGAAATTGTGCACAAAACCTTTTGATGTAAAAGTAACTAGTGCACTATCGAAATGAGAACAAATTTTTCTCTCTATTCCTCTTGGCCGAAAATCACACTAGTCTAAGAGTTGGATTCTATTTTTCTCTAGCAAAAGAAAAAACTCTCAAGTCCAAGACATTAGGGTTAGCCAAATTCTATACAAAGAATATATATATATTATGTGGCCGAATTCCCTTGCTAAATATGTTATATATCTCTAGTGCAAAAACTTTGCACAATATATTATATATGTAGTGCACGAATTCTGCCTCTCACCTATATTGTATATAAGTCAATATATATATCTTCTTTTTATCTCTGCTGCACCATATATAAGTCAATATATATTAATATATATAACCTATTCTGTTATAATATATGTGGATTTACCACATGTGTTATACACAAAATATCACAAAATATCATCACAAATATCACCACAAAATATCTTCTCTTACACATGCAAAATATCACCACAAATATCACCACAAATATCTTCTCTTACACATGCAAAATATCACCACAAAATATCTTCCCTTACCTCCACTCCACCGTCTCTCTCTCTCACCTGATACCACCCATTTGCTCAACTTGCTTTGCCTATATATATGTTTGTTGAAAATAAATAATAAACGTGTCCTAAAGTAATCTAGAGGGGGGGTGAATAGATTTTAAACAATTTTACCCAATTTTTCGAGATTAGTCCAAATTACGAAAAAGCCCCAATCTAGTCAATATACAAAAAACATACAAGTGCGGAAATTTGAGGACACACAATATTTACGTGGAAACCCACACGGGGAAAAACCACGGGCTGTTATGTGCGCCACACGAGAACCTCGAATCCACTATTTGCAAATACGATTACAAATTAGGTTGACCACATCACACCTAAATTTACTAATCCGTCTTTGCTACCCGCGGGCCTTTAATAGTGACTCTAGTCCCTTGCTTGCAAACTACCTAAGAGGTAAATACAAGACTTGTCTCTAAAGTGAAGAGATAGCACAACCTAAGGTGAATAGGTGAAATACTCAAGATGCTAAAAATGCAAGGTTAGACATTTTAAGCTTATCTAGGCAAGGATGAACATGTTAGACAATCCTAGATATCATATTACTAGATGACATGCATAAACCAACACTAAATAAGCAACCAAAATCCTATATGCATTATCTATCACAATACAACTCACAAACCACAATAAAACAATCTTGAAACTAAGTCAAGTCATAAAGATGCAATCTTGAATCAATTCAAGTGATAAAGAAGCTATCTTGTAAAGCAAGAACATATAGATATGAGAATGATGTTCTAGATACAAGTCATGTGAGCAAAACTAAAAACCCTAGATGAAATCAACCTAGAATTATGCTAGATGATAAATGAAAGATGCAATATGAAGGGTTTTGTGATTTGGAAGCTTAAAGATGAAGTCTTGATACCTTGGCTTGAAGATACTCAACCATGCTCTCAAAAGTGTAATTTTTGCTCTACAAACCGAGCCAAGACTATCAAGACATATATAAATGGGATCCAAGTGAAGTGACATCGTTTTTGAAAAAAACGGTTCAGATTCCCGTCAGCTGCGCTGGTGCAGCGCTGGACGACCAGCGCAACTCACCAGCGCACGCCCTTTAACTGGCAAGGGCGCTCGACGAGTGGCGCGCCTCAAGGGCGCAAGACCAGCGGCAACATTCTGGACGAGATGCGCTGGTGGAGCTTGCGCTGGTGACGACCAGCGCACCAACAGCGACAACCTACTGGAGGAGTTGCGCTGGAGGAGAGCGCCGGTGCAGACCAGCGCACGACCAGCGGTAGTCCACTGGACTAGTTGCGCTGGTGACACCAGCGCATGACCAGCGCACACACTCCCTTAAGCACACAAACAAAAGTCCAAGGGTCAAAAGAAATGCATCCTAAGCCTAACTAGATATGCCATTATAATCACAAGATGTAAGAAGAGAGATTTAAATACCCAATGATGCACAAAAACTTCAAACACAACATACAAGTAAGAGTTATGCAAGTGTTGTGTGTGTGTGCAACTACATCTCTTCAAAGTAGAGTAAGTCAAGAAATCTACCTTCCTTGAAGCTCTTGATCATGCAATGAGGTTTTCTTCCATCCTAAGCTATCCTTACATATAGAACCCCATTGTGATTTTGCCAACGAAATACGCCAATAAAAAAAAGAGGCACTTACAATCTCCCCCTTTGGCTATTTCGTGACAAAATCACCACTCACATAGCATCCTCACAAAATAAAAGATTGGTCAACAAAAGTTTTCTACATTACAATTAAGCTCCTAGTCTAAGTCTTGAACATCTTCAAGTCAAATCCAAGCTTGTAGAAAAGAAATCCAACCTACACACAATCAACAAGAAAAATACCTTCCAAGAACAAGTGTGGGAGAGATGCTAATAACAAAAGAAATTTCATTTCAAAAGGTTTCAAAAAAAAATCAAACAAGCAATGTAATGCAATGCAACTCCCCCTAAATGCAATCATCTCCCATCATGGGTTACTCACTCTCAACTCCCCCTAAATGCAATGCCTAGAAGCACAAATTCTCCCCAAACATACTCCCCCTTTTTGTCATGAGATAGGCAAAGGGAGTCTCCCCTAATAGGTAAGCATTAGCAAGGAGAGCTTGTAGCACGAACACATATGCAATCAAATAGGCAATTTTATGCACCTCAATCAAGTAAGAGAGATTCAGGGAGTTTTATTTTATGACAAATGTGTGACAATAATGCTTTGCATGCAAGACATGTTGCATCTAAGACCAAAGCAATGGTATTTGGTAAAGCAAACAACAAAGGTTTCCAAAAGAATTCAAACCAATTTCACCCTTTGTCATGGAAAAAGCAAGGAAATAGAATTTTAGTATTTCAAGACAAACAACTATATCCAACTTTATAGGCAAAACAAGACATGAGCGACTTTGCACCCTATTTGATTTTTCCAGGTGAGATACCCGTATGATAGTAGCCTTGTTCTACAAATAAAGAAAGAGAGACTTTGGATATTAGGATCCTTTCGATTTAAGTCTCAATATTGCTTTTGCACACAAATTTGCATTTAACATTTGCAATCAAACATTTCACATTTTCATCTCATACTTTTCAACTTAGGTATGTCATTTAAAAAGAATCATCATGTCATGGAGATCAATTAAAGGTCATTCAAAAAGTACTTCCGAAGTACATCTCCTATTCCAAAAATGCATGTTTGAGCATAGATATGACATGGATTGCAAGCAAGGCAATGTAGCACACTTATTTAGAAAAATACATATAAGTATGTACAACCAATCATCTCAAGCAATTAACTAAGAGGCATAAAATATATCAATGTGGCACAATGTATGATCATGCAACTTTGCTCTCTTTGCTTGAGCTCCCCATATGGGGTCAAGACATACCAAATCAACCCAATTGACAAATCCCAATAGACTTGCTAAGGTTCCCAAATCTAATGGTGTCTAAAGGCTTTGTAAACAAATCCGCTAGTTGGTCATTTGTTCCCACATGTTCCAATGCAATGGTTTTGCTCTCAACTAGCTCTCTTATGAAATGGTGTCTAATGTCAATGTGCTTTGTCCTAGAATGTTGGACGGGATTCTTAGAAATGTTAATGGCACTCATGTTATCACAAAATAAAGTAAGAGTACCTTGCTCCAAGCCATAATCGGCTAGCATTTGTTTCATCCACATCAATTGAGTGCAAGCACTACCGGCGGCAATATATTCCGCCTCGGCCGTGGATAGGGAAATTGAGTTTTGCTTCTTGCAAAACCAAGAAACCAAATTGTTCCCAAGGAAGAAGCAACCGCCCGATGTACTCTTCCTATCATCACAATTTCCCGCCCAATCGGCATCACTAAATCCAACAAGACTTGGATTAGTGTCAAAGGAGTACCATATCCCATGATTTGAGGTACCATTCACAAACCGAATGATCCTCTTCACCGCCACAAGGTGAGACTCTTTGGGATTAGCTTGGTACCTAGCACAAACACCCACACTAAAACAAATATCGGGCCTACTTGCGGTCAAGTAAAGCAAGCTACCTATCATGCCACGATATAGACTTTGTTCCACATCCTTTCCACTTGCATCTTTGCTAAGTTTCAAGGTGGTGCTCATGGGTGTGTCACAATGTTTGGCATTCTCAAGGCCAAACTTTTTCACTAGGCTCTTAGCATACTTAGCTTGGGATATAAAGATCCCATCATGCATTTGCTTGATTTGCAAGCCTAGGAAATAATTTAGTTCACCAACCATGCTCATTTCAAACTCATGAGACATGACATCAACAAATTGTCTAACTTTGGATTGGTTGGTGGAACCAAATACAATGTCATCAACATAAATTTGAGCTATGAATAGCTCATCTTTAGTGCACTTGATGAACAAAGTCTTGTCAACACTACCTCTTGAGTAGCCATTGTCAACAAGATAAAGAGTGAGGCGCTCATACCAAGCCCTCGGTGCTTGTTTCAACCCATATAGAGCCTTCTTGAGGCGATAGACATGAGAGGGGTGGTGTGGATCCACAAACCCCTTGGGTTGCTCAACAAACACTTCCTCATGCAATAAGCCATTGAGGAAGGCACTCTTGACATCCATTTGTTGTAACTTGAACTTGTACACACAAGAAATGGATAAGAGAAGCCTTATGGACTCAAGACGGGCAACGGGAGCAAAAGTCTCCTCAAAGTCAATACCCTCAATTTGAGAGTATCCTTGTGCAACAAGCCTTGCCTTGTTTCGCACAATGTTGCCATCCTCATCGGATTTGTTCCTAAACACCCATTTAGTTCCTATGACATTGGTGTTTTTGGGTCTAGGAACAAGAGTCCAAACCTCATTTCTCTCAAATTGGTTTAGCTCTTCTTGCATGGCAAGAACCCAAAACTCATCTTCCAAGGCTTCATCAACCTTTTTGGGTTCTATTTGAGAGGTGTAACAAGTGTAGCTAATTTGATTAGCTATTTGACGCCTAGTCCTAACACCCTCTCTAACTTCTCCAATGATATCATCCTTATCATGGAGCTTTTTAACCCAAGGAGCGGGTTCATTAGAGTCCAAAGGGGGAACTCTATTAAGAGGCAAATCATCCTCTTCATCTTGGTTTGACTTCACACCACTAGAAGTCTCACCACTTTCCTTCAAAGGAAGGTCATTCACCTCACAAACATCCTCCTCATGGTCATCATGTTTGGGCCTACAATCATCAAAGACAACATTTGATGATTCCATAACACTTTGAGTCTTTAGATTAAAAACTCTATAGGCCTTGCTATTAAGTGCATACCCAATGAAAATACCCTCATCACTCTTGGCATCAAACTTGCCAAGTTGATCCCGGTCATTTAGTATATAGCACTTACTCCCAAAGATGTGGAAGTAGCTCACATTGGGTTTTCTACCCTTCCATAACTCATAGGATGTTTGTTTAGTCCCGGGCCTAAGGAAAACTCTATTCCCTATGTAGCAAGCCGTATTGATGGCTTCGGCCCAAAGATTTCTAGGGACTTTGTTGCTAAGCAACATCACACGGGCCATCTCTTGGAGGACTCTATTCTTCCTCTCAACAACACCATTTTGTTGAGGAGTCCTAGGGGCCGAAAATTCATGGGAAATGCCTAAGCTATTGCAAAAATTTTCAAACTTAGCATTTTCAAATTCTTTCCCATGATCACTTCTAATTTTCTTAATGCTTTTAATGTGAGAAGTTTTCTCATTTTGAATTTTGACACAAAGCATTTTGAATTTCTCAAAGGCTTCGGACTTTTCTCTAAGGAAGTAAGTCCAAGTAAACCTAGAGAAGTCATCAACAACAACAAGAATGTACCTTCTACCACCTAAACTTTCGGTTTGAATGGGACCCATAAGGTCCATATGGATGAGCTCCAATGGCTCTTTGGTGGAGAGGTATTTGCCTTTCTTGTGCACACTCTTAGTTTGCTTTCCTTGTTGACAAGGTCCACAAACTCCCTCAACCTTTTTCCCAAACTTGGGAAGGCCCCTAACAACATTCAACCTATCAAGGACTTTCAAGTCCCTATAGTTCATATGGCCAAGTCTTTGGTGCCACACCTCAATTTGCTCACTAGTAGACAAGTTACAAGAGATGAGATTAGACTCAAGACAATAACAATTGTCACTTGATCTCTTGCCTTTCAACAAAACTTGCCCATTTTCCTTAAGAATAGAGCAATCAACTTTTCCAAACATAACCGAAAGCCCTTCATCACTTAAGTGTGATATACTAATGAGATTGGCTTGCAAGCCATCAACATAGAGAGCATTGGGCAAGGAGGGTAAACCGGGAATAGATATATTACCTTTCCCTATGACCTTTTTCTTAGATCCATCACCAAAGGTGACATACCCACCATCCTCCATCACAAGAGATTCAAAGAAACTCTTGTTTCCGGTCATGTGCCTAGAACACCCACTATCAAGGTACCAAGTGTTAGAGGCATTTGCTTTTAAGGCAACTTGGGCCACATAGCAATAATAGTCATTATGTCTACTCATCCTAGGTGAAACATGGTCATTCCTAGGAGCCATTGGTCCATTAGCTCTAAAATTTCGAGGTGCATGCATTGTGGCTCTTCTAAGCATATTTTTCTCAATCATACTTTCTCTTCTACACAATTTAATATACTTAAGACAATTAGGCCTAATATGGCCTTCAATTCCACAAAAATGGCAAGTAGGAGTAAAGTAGGAATTCATACCATAGCCTTGAGCAAACATTTGTGGCCTCCTTCTATTTTGAGTTGCTATTTGATGTTGAGGCAACTCTCTCCTTTGTGGTTGAGCCAAGTTGGCATGTCTTCTAGGTTGAGCATGAAAGACCCCATGTTGAGCTTGTGGGATCCTTTGTTGTGGAGGTCTTGGTAGTGGAGCTCTAGGTTGAGGAGGTCTTGGTTGTGGAGCTCTAGGTTGAGGAGGTCTTGGTTGTGGAGCTCTAGGTTGAGGAGGAGCTCTAGTTGGAATCCTTGCTTGTGCTTGCTTGGAGGATTCACCGACTTCAACCCACTTGGTTGTTTGTTGAGGGGTTTGAACATTCTCAACCTCCTTGCTCTTGACAAAAGTTGTCTTCTTCAAGGATGTGGCTTCCATTTCTTCCACATATCCTAACCCCTTCTTGTCACTAGGACTCTTCCCACAAGATAGCATCTTGTCAAGCTTCTCGGTTCCGGAAGTCATCTTAGCAATCAACTCTTTTGCTTCCATGAGCTCTTTCCCCAAGCTTTGTTCACTTTTCTTGACCAAGACTAACTCCATCTTCAACCCTTCTTCTATCTCCTTTGCCTTACTCATTTCCTTGCTCAAATGAGTCACTTTGGATGTCAACTCAAGCTTCTCCCCTTTCAACTTTTGTATCTCCTTTTTCTTCTTCAATCTTGAGTTCTCAAAGAATCTCATGAAGTCATCATAGTCCATCTCTTCATCAAACTCAAAATTTGACGTTGAGGAGTTACTCCCACTATTTGAGTCATTTTCATCCACTTCTTCTTGCTTGTCATCTTCCTCTTCTTTATCACTCATAACTTCATTGCTATTGTGAGAGGATGAGAAAGCAATGAAGTTGGCAACTTGGTCTTCCTCATCATCCGAAGACTTGTCTTCATCTTCTAGGTCATCACTATCACTCCAAGTAACCGCCATGGCTCTTCCTTTCTTCTTCTTCAAATTTGCACATTCGGGAGCAATGTGTCCAAACCCACTACACTCATAGCATTGGACACCCTTCTTATGGTCTTTCTCTTGAGCTTGCTCCACTTTCTTGAAAGGAGCCTTCTTCTTTACAACCTTTCCCTTGGAGCCAAACCCTCTCTTCTCAAATCTCATGAATTGCTTGAACTTCTTTGCCATCAAAGCAATTTCTTCATCCGAGTCTTCTTCATCTTTCTCAACCTTGACACTTTTCAAGGCAAGACTCTTTTGCTTCTTTGGAGGTGTAGTTGTAGGACCTTTCCTAGATTCATACGCCAAGAGCCTTCCAATGACTTCACTTGGCTTCATTCTTGAGTAGTCACTATTTTCCTCCAATGCCGTCACTTTGGATTCAAACCTCTCGGGAAGTGACCTCATGATCTTTTGTTTAATTCTTCTATCCGAGTAGGGATCACCAAGTTGGTGACTTTGGTTTACTATATCCATGAGCTTCACTTGGAAGTCATTGAAGCACTCATCATCCTCCATCCTTATGGTCTCAAATTGCGTTTGGAGAACTTGAAGCTTGGAATCCTTAACCACATCGGTTCCTTCATGAGCCGTCTCTAATATATCCCAAGCTTCCTTTGCTATCCTTGTAGTTTGAATGAGCTTGTATTGGTTGTCATCCATGGCACATAGGATTGCATGCATGGCTTTGTTGTTCCATTTTGAAGCCTCAAATTCTTGTGGAGTCCATTGTGCCTTCGGCTTGAGGACTTCCTCTCCACCTCCCGTAGGAGTCATCATAGGTGGAGTGTATCCATCTTCAATCGCCATCCATGCCCGGTCATGAATTTGACTCACATAAGCTTCCATTTTGCCCTTCCATGAGGCGTAATTGACCCCGGTGAGCAAGGGGGGTCTTGTGCTAGAGGCACCCTCACCTCCCATTCCATTTCCACTCATTGTGTTTGGGTTTGAATGAAATGAATGCACACAAACAAACTAAGCACACACCACAATGCAAACAAATGCAAGAGACTTTAACAAGAGCAAGGGATCTCCTAATTATGTTAAGGAACCCGCTCTGATACCAATTGAAAATAAATAATAAACGTGTCCTAAAGTAATCTAGAGGGGGGGTGAATAGATTTTAAACAATTTTACCCAATTTTTCGAGATTAGTCCAAATTACGAAAAAGCCCCAATCTAGTCAATATACAAAAAACATACAAGTGCGGAAATTTGAGGACACACAATATTTACGTGGAAACCCACACGGGGAAAAACCACGGGCTGTTATGTGCGCCACACGAGAACCTCGAATCCACTATTTGCAAATACGATTACAAATTAGGTTGACCACATCACACCTAAATTTACTAATCCGTCTTTGCTACCCGCGGGCCTTTAATAGTGACTCTAGTCCCTTGCTTGCAAACTACCTAAGAGGTCAATACAAGACTTGTCTCTAAAGTGAAGAGATAGCACAACCTAAGGTGAATAGGTGAAATACTCAAGATGCTAAAAATGCAAGGTTAGACATTTTAAGCTTATCTAGGCAAGGATGAACATGTTAGACAATCCTAGATATCATATTACTAGATGACATGCATAAACCAACACTAAATAAGCAACCAAAATCCTATATGCATTATCTATCACAATACAACTCACAAACCACAATAAAACAATCTTGAAACTAAGTCAAGTCATAAAGATGCAATCTTGAATCAATTCAAGTGATAAAGAAGCTATCTTGTAAAGCAAGAACATATAGAAATGAGAATGATGTTCTAGATACAAGTCATGTGAGCAAAACTAAAAACCCTAGATGAAATCAACCTAGAATTATGCTAGATGATAAATGAAAGATGCAATATGAAGGGTTTTGTGATTTGGAAGCTTAAAGATGAAGTCTTGATACCTTGGCTTGAAGATACTCAACCATGCTCTCAAAAGTGTAATTTTTGCTCTACAAACCGAGCCAAGACTATCAAGACATATATAAATGGGATCCAAGTGAAGTGACATCGTTTTTGAAAAAAACGGTTCAGATTCCCGTCAGCTGCGCTGGTGCAGCGCTGGACGACCAGCGCAACTCACCAGCGCATGCCCTTTAACTGGCAAGGGCGCTCGACGAGTGGCGCGCCTCAAGGGCGCAAGACCAGCGGCAACATTCTGGACGAGATGCGCTGGTGGAGCTTGCGCTGGTGACGACCAGCGCACCAACAGCGACAACCTACTGGAGGAGTTGCGCTGGAGGAGAGCGCCGGTGCAGACCAGCGCACGACCAGCGGTAGTCCACTGGACTAGTTGCGCTGGTGACACCAGCGCATGACCAGCGCACACACTCCCTTAAGCACACAAACAAAAGTCCAAGGGTCAAAAGAAATGCATCCTAAGCCTAACTAGATATGCCATTATAATCACAAGATGTAAGAAGAGAGATTTAAATACCCAATGATGCACAAAAACTTCAAACACAACATACAAGTAAGAGTTATGCAAGTGTTGTGTGTGTGTGCAACTACATCTCTTCAAAGTAGAGTAAGTCAAGAAATCTACCTTCCTTGAAGCTCTTGATCATGCAATGAGGTTTTCTTCCATCCTAAGCTATCCTTACATATAGAACCCCATTGTGATTTTGCCAACGAAATACGCCAATAAAAAAAAGAGGCACTTACATTTGTCTATCATGTAAATTGGGGGTTAGAAAATTATCAAATGCAAATACATGTAATGCTCTGTTCTCTATCTCGTCTATCTTGATTAAATTCTTCTCTCAATCTCTCTCTCAATTATTTATTAAATATTCTTCATCTATCAATTCTTCATCTATCAATTCTTCTTTTATTTTACAACACGTTATCAGCACGATTATAGACTAGGCTAGGCAAGTGAACAGCGAGTGTTCTTGAGAGTTTTAGCTTTGGTTTAGATTGAGTCCAGAAATTTCAAAGTGCTCGAATCGTTGTTCGGATGATACCGTTGTGTTCATCTCGGAAATACGATTCCAACGCCACTGACCACATCTCAAACGGAGCACTAACGAACTCTATAGCTTCGGTCAAAGTTCGGTCAAATCTGAAGAAAAAAAATTTCCAGAATGTTTCTGCAATTTTCAAGGAAGAAGACGACACTGTAGCGCCATGTCATCGCCACGTCAGCGAATAGTCATCGCCACGTCAGTGCCAGTCATCGCCACGCCATCGAACGTCAGTGCCACGTCAGCGTTTGGTCACAAGACAGGGAATATTCCGTTACCATCAGAGAATATTCCGTTAGTCTAAACAGAATATTCCGTTAGTCAACTCAACCAAACTCAGTGAAATTTTCACCCGTTTTCAACTGACTCGGACCTGTTTCCAGCTATTTCGATCGTTCCGGACGCAACCGTACCATCAGTTTCAGCTAATTCCGCTTGTAAGTACTGTTTTGACTTATTCAAGCTTTATTAACTCTGTTTTCAGGAGCGATAGAAGATCCAAATCTCTAGCACGATTGCGTATAGGTAAAAAGGATCCCATGATAGGTGATTTACTTATTTATTCTCTTTAATCCCAATATTCTGGATTTGTATATATTTTCGTATAACAAGATGGCCTTTGCCATCAACGGAATGTATATATAGTTCTGGATTTATTTTTACGCACATAGCAGGTGAGCTCAGCCTGCTGGAATTGTTATTTACAGAACATATATACCGTTTTGGAACTGTTTATTTACTAAACATATGAGATTGGCCAGACCGACGAACCAGAACTTAAAGTTTCTGGAATTATGATATTTAAGTCGGTACGGTTTTGAAAACCGATGAAAACCTGGAGTTCTGGATCCAGTGTTATATTCATGAATGCCATAAGGCACGGTATTGAAAACCGATGAGAACCTGGAGTTCTGGATCCAGTGTTATATTCATGAATGCCGTACTTCATTATTTGGAACCTGGGATTTCAAATCCAATCAGAATCTGAAGTTTTCTGAATTTTATATATGAACTTACAGTTCATGGGTCGAACCGGAAGTTCAAAAAATTAATAGGATCCATGATTTTATTTTATCTCATATATATAAAGTGATATGTTTACATATTATTCATTTGAGAAAAAGGATTTACACATCTAACAGGATGTTGTGAGTGTTGTAAATGGGATTTAAGATCCTAAACGTATAATGAAATTGGAATTAATATTTTATCCATTTCATACACATCCAACAGGATGTTGAGAGTATCATAAAAGAGATTTAAAATCTTAACGAATAATGAAATTGGAATTAATATTTTATCCATTTCATACACATCCAACAGGATGATGTGAGATTATTATCATTTTACATGAGATATAAAATGATATTACAAATAATGTCCATAAAATTCCTAGAAGGAAAAATATATGTCTTGCTGAGAGTGCAACGACTCATATAATTCTGCGGAGTCAGAAATATTTTATAAATTCGACTTTGCTGAGAGCAAATGTTATTGATGTATTAGGTCCAACGGATCTGATAGAAAGCTCTGGAAGAGCCATGATATTGTTATCAAACAATACTAAATTATGTATTAGGTCCAACGGATCTGATAGAAAGCTCTGGAAGAGCTATGATATTGTTATCAAACAATACTAAATTATGTATCAGGTCCAACGGATCTGATAGAAAGCTCTGGAAGAGCCACAATATTGTTATCAAACAATACTCAATTATGTATCAATGATACTTGATATTATTTAAAGAACAACATAAAGAAATATGTTTAGTTCAAAAGCATATAAAGTTAATACCATATCAGATTCAGCGGATCTGATTAAATGCTCTAGAAGAGCCACAATCTTATTACCAAATGGTATTAAATTGTGTATAACTTTATTAATGTCATATTAAAAATATGAATAAAAATGAGTGTTTAATATTTGTGCATGATTCAGGCCAGAAACTCATTATAGAAAAGTTGTGTGATTTATCAGCTGGATTATATTGCTGATCAGAAAAGGGGATATATGTGGATATATTCATCCACCAAATAAACCATCTCATTCTAAAGTTGGTTTTGAATCCCTATCATTCAAGGGGATATATGTGGACATATTCATCCACCAAAAGAACTCTTTCATTATTTTGTGGTTCTAGTTGATGCATCTACATGATGGTCACATGTTTGTGTATTATCAAACGTCTCCAGTTGAGATCGACGTTCAATATCCAATTTTCGCATGTACTTATAATCAGAATGGATCAGCGGAATCACTTATCAAATGTTTCTAGGTAATTACGAGAACTTTATTATTTCAATACAATTACCGATTTCTATATGGAACATTTTATATTACATGTTGATGCATTCATCTATGACTCACTACCTATCATCGGTATTTACCATTACAACTTGTAATTGGTCATTGAATTGCTCACATTTTTAAGATATTTGATTATGTAATATATCGCCTTATTCCATCTCTGGCATGATCTAAGATAAGAATTATATATCATTATGAGATTAATTTTGATTTTAATTAATCTCTATTAGATCATTTAAACTTCTGAGAGTTTATATTTTTACACACAATCTATATATCATTATATTGATTAATTTTCAAATGGAAAGTTTCTCCAGAAAGAGTAAATGAAAAGTTACTCTTATACAAAATAGAGATATCAGTTCGGTTCTCTATATGTAAATGTGTCTCATTTCAATCTTTGTATCACTCAAATACGAAAGATAATTGATCATCAGATAATTATCAATTTGTTACTTGATATATTAAAGGTAACAAGATTTTATAAGTTGTCATCTCATAAACCCCGGCCGGGTGATTGTTCTTAAAGAATGATCAGAGTAAATGACAACAAATAAATCATCTGATGCATATCATAAGCTTATGAACCTTTTTGAAATGTATTATTATCAGGATCCTAATGTAAACAAAACTCGAGTTATAAATAAATCCACTTTCTCTAAATCAACTCTGAAAGAGTCTGATATATTAATGAGACACAAGTCTATGAAATGACTAAATCCATTGAGAATGGAAGAAATCTCAACAGAGATACAAGTATATTGAAATTGAGAAAATTTCTATACTAGTCTATGAAATGACTAAATCCATTGTAATGGAAGAAATATCAACAGAGATTCAAGTATATTGAAATTAAGAAAATTTCTATAAATCATATGAGAGAAATGTGGAATCATAAGGAAACAATCATTGATGATGTATTTTTATACACAGTAGCGCTACTGAAATTATAAATGATAATTATGATATTCATAATATCAATGATTGTATACAAAAGGCATGATTTGCCTTAGTGAAAAGAAGCAATTCAAGAAGAATTGACTTCATATGCCAAACATAAAGTATTTAGATCAATAGTACTCCAGACACCTAGAGATGTCAAATTAGTTGGATATTAATGGGTCTTTATACAGAAACGTAATGAGAAAAACGAGATCGTGAGATATGGGGCACGACTCGTAATATAAGGTTTCTTACAGAAACTTGGTATTCACTATTGATGAATACGATTACGTTCCAATTTTTTGATAAAATTGGCTGCCTTTGAAAGGCTTGAAATGTGTCTTCAGACGTAATAATAATTTATCTATATGATTCACTTAATGCAGATATTTATAATCCCAGAAGGATTTAAAATGCTAGAAGCATGTAAATCGAGATCTCGTAATCTGTAGTTGATGAACATACAAAAATCCTTATATGGATTAAAAATAATCTGAGCGGATGTGGTATAACCGTCTCAGTGAATATCTGATAAAATAAGGGTATAATAATTATATTATATACCCAAGTGTCTCCGCAAAGAAATCAGAATTCGAATTTACTATATTCACAACATATGTTGATAATATGAATTTAATTGGAGCTCCCAGAGAGCCCTTGAAAACTCTTGAATTTTTTGTAAATGAGTTTAAAATGAAAGACATGGGAAAGGAAATATTGTCTCAACCTGAAGGTTGAGCATGGATCAAATGGAATGTTTGTCCATCAATCAGAATATGTTGAAAAGATTTGGAAAAGATTCCATATGGATATTACTCCATAAAGCAAGTCTTTGCTTATACTCCCCTCCCATCATTTATGATGTTATTTCAGTTCATGAAATAAACATCTGTATACCCCAGTTTAGCAATCTAGAAGATTGTTTTAAAAAGAACTTTTATCAGGGGGAGCGTCCCATCAAGGGGAGCATATCAAATGAATTATATTAATTATATTGGGGCATATGTGCATTGTACTCTTTTCCCTTTCAATCAGGTTTTTCGTCCCATTGGGTTTTCCTGATAAGGTTTTTAATGAGGCAATTCTCTAAGCACACCCAAAATCATTTGATCCACAAAATCATCATAAATATTACATTGATTCAATATACATTGTATATATGTTATTTTTTGATCAAAAATATCATTGTAAATATTACTTTGATCTTGCTAATCATCGTATATATATTACATTGATCCAAAGGATCATCATAAATATTACTTTGATCCGACAGATCAATGGATATCTTTGCTCAGGTTTTTATCCCACTGGGTTTTTCCTAGCAAAGTATAAATGTGAGAAATGTTTTGAAAAAAAACATTAACTATTGTTATATTTGCATTGTACTCTTTTTCCCTTTGATCAGGTTTTGTCCCACTGGGTTTTCCTGACAAGGTTTTTAATGAGACAATCAGGGGGAGCAAAGTTCAGAACGGACATGTGTACACTATACTCTTTTTCCCTTCAATCAGGTTTTATCCCACTGGGTTTTCCTGACAAGGTTTTTAACGAGATAGTTTTGAGAACATCCAGTATCACAAGATCCAGGAGATCATTGTATATATTTTACTTAGGTTTTATCTCATTGGGTTTTTCCTTAGAAAATTAATACATGTGGTATAAATCCAAGGGGGAGTGTTATAATATATGTGGATTTACCACATGTGTTATACACAAAATATCACAAAATATCATCACAAATATCACCACAAAATATCTTCTCTTACACATGCAAAATATCACCACAAATATCACCACAAATATCTTCTCTTACACATGCAAAATATCACCACAAAATATCCTCCCTTACCTCCACTCCACCGTCTCTCTCTCTCACCTGATACCACCCATTTGCTCAACTTGCTTTGCCTATATATATGTTTGTCTATCATGTAAATTGGGGGTTAGAAAATTATCAAATGCAAATACATGTAATGCTCTGTTCTCTATCTCGTCTATCTTGATTAAATTCTTCTCTCAATCTCTCTCTCAATTATTTATTAAATATTCTTCATCTATCAATTCTTCTTTTATTTTACAACATATTCTGCATAATGTATATCGTATATATAAGTCAATATATATTATATACGATTCTGCATGCTGTTTAAATATATATATATATATATATATTCCACATGCTTTATAAATATATCTATATATATCCGGCTAATTACCATATATATTTCATATATATCTATATATTAAGGCCGAAATCCTTTACCATGTAGGATTTATGTCTTTTGACTTAAATCCTAACCCTAGGTAGATTTTCTTAGAATTCCAAACCCTAATCCAACTCTTTAGTGTATTTGTGACTATATAAAAGACTTCCTTATTTGATTAGATAAATAAATCCCTTATTTATCTACTTACCAAATGAAGTCTTTTATTTTATTTATACTACCACAATAGTATACTACTAAGAAACATATTTCCTAGTCAGAAAAAGATTTTGATTTTTAATTAAATAATTAACTAATAAATTAATTAATTTCCATTTAATCAATCAATAAAATAAAATAATATTTTAGACTATTATTCTAGTCTTGCCGCCCACACCATATACATGGGCCTAATATTATTTTCTTATTTTATTTAATCCATTAGACTTTAATTAAAAAGCCCACATGTGAACTAGACCCATTCTTACTAAAAGAAACAAGCTCACATGTCTTTCATTAATATATTAATATAATTGATCAGCCCATTAAATAAATAATGTGCAAATTATATTCTTAATATATTAAATACAATTCGAGATGGACCCATAAATTGGTCCGGTAGAATATATCAAATGATCCATGCAAGTCCGTGTGGATTGGGGACTTGGCAGGCCTATCTAAATTTAAGCTCCAATAGACATAACCCAATCACAATCAACAAATGATTCACTTAGGTTCAATCTATTAATTTTAGTTCATTCCACTAAAGAACTAAAATTGCACTCTTAAATAAAGATGGAATAAGTAAATGATTCTCATTCATACCCTAGACAATCTTATTGGAGATGGTGTATCCTCGTGAAGAATATCAGTAATCGCCAAGAGCTCATAGACCGCCTATAGCTCTCCAAGTTACCATATTTACTCATATGACCACATTTTGAACTTGGATATTTTGACTTGTCCAGAAGCCATGTTTCAATAGACTCTATCAAAAACTTAACGTTAAGATTCAATATCCAATACCTCAAAACATCCATATGATGATATTATACTCTCATTTAATAAATGGAGCCACAATGTCCATATCCATAAATGAAGTCCTCTATCAATTAACAAATGAATACCACCAAACTATCGAGGATAGACTATGCTATATAATCGTACTCATTGATAACTCAAATGATAACACTTGCAACCATAAGTCCATCATTTATCTCAGGATTAAGATAAACTCTCTGATTGTCCTGATAATGAAAAAACTTTTATCTACTGACGATTCTAGATAAAGTATTTCATTGTGATCCTATTCAATGCACCCAGTGCACTAGATTCTTTTACTCGAAGACCCTTCGATGATTTTAGACCCATCATAACACATTTGATCCCACTCAAATGCTAGTAAAAGAATTCTACAACTTTAACAAGATAAAGGTGCCCAACCTTTAACTTAAGTTGTGAATATTATTCAAGACTAACTAAAGAATTGTGTCTACCTCATACATATCCAGATGTACGAACAATTCTTCTTTTCTCATAGTCTTTTGACCTTATGATTATTTACTTTTGACAATTATAATATTCAATCTATAAATGCTATAAGATTTGTTTAAATCAGAAATCACTTTATTAATATGAAAAGATTGTCAAAAACAATATCACACTCTTGCTATTGAGTATAATCCTTACACAAATTATATTCTTAACATATTGTAAGGATTCTCATATATTGATTGGCTTATTTCGTGGACAAACCACAGTTTGGGGTTGATAATGTAAGAGTAGTTTAGATGTTTGAACTTCAAGCTCGAAGGCCCTTCCAAGACCTCAAGGGACAAGCACGCCAAATGTATAATTTCTTGTGCTTGGTTGTTCTTTGAAGAGATTTAGTAAGCACACACACACTTAGCATACTTGCATTTGTGTGCATACTCTTCACATGTCACTTTACACACTAGCACTTTGTTTTATATCTTGTTGTATGTATATGTGCTTAGTAATTCGTTTCCCGATAGTGTTCGGAAACGTCCGCGCTCACACGTAAGTGTGCTTGGTTTTGCACGAAGACCGCCCACGGAGAATGCCCTTGGCTTCTCCTTGGTTTTCATCATTGTTGGTGATCGGCAGTTATGATCGGCGGCCTGGCCGCCGATTGAAACCGCCGTTTCAGTCTAGAAAGGTCTAGAGTAATTCTGCGGTCACGATCGGCGGTCACGACCGCCGTTCGAAACCGCCGTTCATACCTGATCGATTTTAATCTCTCGGGTTTGATTCGGCGGTTCGATCGGCGGTCACGAAACCACCGTTGATGCTCTGTTCTTCACGGGCTCAATTCAGCGGTCGTGATCGGCGGCCTGGCCGCCGATCGAAACCGCTTATCGGTGCGTTTCAGGGGCAAACTTGTCTTTTCACATGCCCAATTCATGATGTCTATAAATATCTTACTTTCTCATTTTCTGATCAAGTTCTTTGAGTTATTAGAACCCTAAACTTCAAAGAGAGATTTTTGAGAAAAAATCAAATCAAGAACTCACCTTTAAACACTCAAATCAAATCCTTTTTGCATCAAAGTTCATCTTGCATTCATCTATGATTGGGTTTGCATCATCACAACATGCTTGGTAAGATTTTGATTAATTTCATCTTATTTTAGTATTTTACTATCAAGCATATTCTCTTTTAATTACTTGTATGTTTTTGATCATATGATAAATACAAGATTAGAGAATTAATTGTGATGAATTGATTAAGTGTTGTTTTGTGATAGCTAATTAGGTTTTTGACTAATCTTGATTAGCTAAGCTATTTGACATGTCATTTAGCAATTGATATCTAGGATTGATTTATATTGATTATATCATCATCCTAGATAAGCATCTAAGGTTACCTAGCCTTGTTTGTTATTTGAATATTTATACATATTCACATAGGTTGCATAATCTCTTCATAGAGAATTAAGTCTTGAGGCTAAGGTTGCTTAGGCCTCAAGCAATTAGGACTAGAGCCATTTTTAAACGCCCGAGTGGTAGAAGTGGGGGGTTATTGACCGGAGTGTTAGACGAGGTCTACATAGGTTGTAAACTCCATTTCGATTAGTGGATTTCGAGGTCTGAGTGTGGCGCACTAAACAGCCTGTGGTTTTTCCCAGTGGTTGGGTTTCCACGTATACATCAAGTGTTATTTAAATTCCGCACTATATTACACTTGCTTGTATTTTTAACTAGCAGGGGCGTTTTCATAAAATTGACTTGTATGCGAAAATTGGGTAATAATAGTTAAAATCTATTCACCCCCCCCCCCTCTAGATATATTTATCATACACACCGAGCGTTATTGTATTTACTTTCAATTGGTATTAGAACGGGTTCCTAGATATACTTAGATGATCCTAGCTCATTTTAGGTGTGTTTTGCAATTTGTGTGATTTGTGCTCATTCATACATTTTACATTCATTTGAATTCATTCATTATATACAATGAGTGGATACGGTGGCAACCATGAGGGTGCTTCAAGCACACGGCCTCCTCTCCTCACCGGTGTGAATTATGCCTTATGGAAAGGCAAGATGGAAGCGTACGTGTGCCAATTCCATGATAGGGCATGGATGGCTATTGAAGATGGGTATGCACCTCCTATGATGACTCCCACGGGTGGTGGAGAAGAAGTACTCAAGCCTAAGGCTTAGTGGTCACCTGAAGAGTTTGAGACTTCAAAATGGAATAGGAAGGCATGGCATGCTCTTCTATGTGCAATGGATGAAAATCAGTACAAACTGATTCAGAACACTAGGATAGCCAAGGAGGCATGGGATATCCTAGAGGTTGCACATGAAGGAAACGATGTGGTTAAGGATTCCAAGCTACAAGTCCTTCAAACGCAATTTGAGTTGCTTAAGATGGAGGAGGACGAGTGCTTCAATGACTTTGAAGTCAAGTTGATGGATATTGTGAATCAAAGCCATTAACTCGGTGATCCTTATTCGGATAGGAGAGTTAAGCAGAAAATTATGAGGTCTCTCCCTGCTAGGTTTGAATCAAAGGTGACGGCTTTAGAGGAAAATAGCACCTATAAGGACATGAAGCTGAGCGAGGTTATTGGAAGACTCCTCGCCTATGAATCTAGGAAGGCTCCTAGCGTTTCACCTCCTAAAATGCAAAAAGGAATTGCTTTGAAAGCTTCCAAGGTTGTGAAGGAGGAAAAAGGTGACTCGGACGAAGACATGGCATTGTTGCTTAGAAGATTCAAGAAATTCGTCAAGTTCGAGAAGAAGGGCTTTGGATCCAAAGGCCAAGACTTGAAGAAAAAGGCTCCCTTCAAGAGTTTTGAGCCTAGGCAAGAGAAGAGTGAAAAGAAAGGGGTCCAATGCTATGAGTGTGGTGGTATAGGTCACATCTCACCCGATTGTGGGAACTTGAAGAACAAGATGGCAAAAGTGATGGCCACCACGTGGAGTGAAAGTGATGACTCCGGAAAGGGAGACAAGTCATCAAGTGATGATGAGCTTACCATAAACTACACGGCATTTTGGGCCACTTGTGTAGAAGATAAAGTTGTTGGTAAGAATGACTTGATTAGTGATCCCATAGAAGAAAAGGATGAAGAAGTAGCTCTAGAGGTGATAGGGGAAGCTACTCATTGGGATATGTCTCTCATTGACTCAAGAGACCAAGGTGAAGGTCTTAATGAGAGAAATGACTCCATATGAGAGATGGAGAGTGGAGGAGATAACTGACACGCCCAAACCAGTTCTACAAATGTCACTATAATTTAACCTATTCTACCTCGGTTGTATTAAAGGGGCGTGCGAGTCTGATGACCCTATTGCAAATCGTACAAGTCGTTATGCTAGTATAGTGTACAAAGTAAGGGTATCGGTCCACAGGAAAATCTAGTAACTGGTAAATGCTAGAATTAGTGATCATTCTAAGGAATTAAACTAATGTGATGATAAACGATTATAATTGATAAGCTAAGATGCTAGGGAATGTATGAAATTAGTAATGATGCACCACAAATAACCACCTACATGCAACAAAGATCAAATCACTCATGTAGTTCCATTTATACAATTGGTACACTCAACCATCCACTTAATAACTCATCTGAGGTTCAGATTCATCATCAAGGACTGTCAGTTGTGGAACTAAATTCATAGAATGTATTCTTAGGATTTTTATGAACAACATATTCTAATCTCGGAGTTTTTACTAATCATACTCAATTCAAACATCATGAACTAGTATTTTATCACTTTACAATAACCAACTCCATACTTCTAAGATTTATGAGATATATGGCATGATTTCATCAATTCAAGCATATATACACAAGTGATTCATACAAGAAAAAGTGGTAACAAGTGACTACATCAATACTTTCATAAATTCCCCAACAAAGTGTTTAGTTACACATGATCATTGAATATAGCATATTAATGAACAAAAGGAAGAAATACTACCCTCGAAGAATCAAGGCCGACCTCTCCTTCCTCCATAGCAATACAAACCAATTGATCACAAATAACTTTCAAGAGATTGATGAGCAAGGTATTTACTAAGATCAGTACCTTTAAGCTACAAAGATTTCAAGTGATGAACTACTTGAATCACTAATCTATTCTATGATAAATTAACCAAAAACTACTAAGAACTATTCTATGCTATCTTTTTTTCCACACTTTGTCACTCAGGAGAGAGAAGTATATATATGTTTTCTTCAAATGAGGCAAGAAACACACAAATTGGCCTTTGGACGTGTCTTGGGCAGGTTCATTCCCGCCGCACGAACCCGCCTTGCTTTCGGCGAGCTTCTCAGAGTCTTCTTTCCTGCAGTTACGAAGTCGCCGCGCTTCTGAAAAGCTATGGGCAGCCTCTTTCCTGCCTCACGAAGTCGCCGTGTGAACCCGCCTTGCCTTCTGGCGACTTCAAACCATCGGGAAGGCTGGAATGTGCCCGCCTTCAGAACCCGCCATGTAACTAGCCTTGGCTTAGGGCGACTTCAGACCTTCGGGAAGGCTGGCATGTGCCCGCCTTCAGAACCCGCCATCTCTTCTTCTCTTGGTTTTTGCTCCTCTTTTAACTATTTTGATGCAAAAACCTTCATGACTGGTCTAATTACCTGAACTTAACAAAAACACACGTTATGCACACAAAAGTGCTCGAATACGAACACAAAAGGTAGGAATTAGGGGCGCTAAATGTGAACATTCATAGCGCGATCAATAACTCTAGTGAAGATGACTCCTCATCTAACTCTACAAATGGAAGTGTAGAGAAAATGGATGTAAATGACTTTATAGTCAAGTGTGAAAGTTCATTGGAGAAGAACGATAGAAAGTTGAAGATTTTAGAGGATGAAAATCTAGAACTTTCAACACACAATGACCACTTAAGTAAACAAGTGGAGGCATCCAAGAAGATTGAAGACAAGCTAAGGGATGAGCTAGCTATGTCTAAGAGGAATGAAGAAGGGTTGAAGAGAGAGCTTGTTGAAGCTATAGAGTCATTGTCTAGGATGACTACAAGCACCTATCAACTTGACCACATTCTTGGTAGTGGAAAGAACCCTTGTGACAAGAGAGGTATTGGGTATGAAGAAAGCAAGGAGATCACTACTCCAACCAAGACCATCTTTGTCAAGAGTTTGAGCAAGAATGAAGCCTCACCGGTGCACACACCTAGGAAGAAAATCGATCTAGGACAATGCTCAAGAAGTGCACATGTGAAGGAAGCTCCAAGGAGACAACCTCAAGCTCAAAAAGTTCCTCAACCTAACTTCCCTCAAGCTCAAATTCATCAAGGGAAGAGGCCAATCATGCAAAATGGATCAAGGAAGCAAGCGAGAACGGTTCAACAACAAAGAAGATTTGAACCCGCTCAACCACAAAGTCATGGGAAGGCTCCTATGCATGCACAAGGACATGGTATGAATTCTAAATTTATCCCTACATGTCACTTTTGTGGTATTGATGGTCACATTAGACCAAATTGCTTTCAGTTCATTAAATTATGTAGAATCAAAAGCATGATTGAAAAGAGAATGACAAGAGCTAGAATGCATGCTAATAGGAAAGAAAATATTCATGTTCATGATCCTATTATTTCTAATACTCTTGAACCATTGTCCACTAGGAAGAAAAAAGTCATATCTATGTGGATAAGGAAAAATGAACCCGCTTGCTATGAGACTAACAAGTCTCAAATAGGTTCATCCAAGTCAAATGGACTTGGGAGGTCCATATGACCTTATGACCTTCATTGTTGAAGGATGATATTGACCCCATATGGGGAACTCAAGCAAAGAGAGCTTATGCATACTTGTTGCATGCAAATATTTGAAAAATCTTATGCTTCTTTGTTAATTGCTTGAGTAAGCTTGGTTGCACATATGTATATATGTTTTCAATTCAATAAGTGTGAACCATGCTTGTTTACAATCCATGTCATATTTATGTTCAAACATGCATTTTTGGACTAGGAGATTTACATAGGAAATATGATATGAATGACCTATAGTTATCTCCATGACATGATGATTCTTAATGACATGCTTAAAAATTGAAAAGCATGAGTTGTTTTTATAACATGCTAATGACATATGAAAAGCATGAAATTCAAATGACATGCTCAAATGAAAAAGCATGAATTGATGATTGCAATTTTTAAATGCAAAACTTGTGTGAAAAATCTTATGAGACTCAAAATGAATAAAGGATCTTGTATCCATTCAAAGGAATTCATATTCCAAATTGTCTCTCTTTCTTTATTTGTTGAACATGTCTACTATCATATGGGTTTCATTCTCGGAAAAATCAAATAGAGTGCAAAGTTGCTCATGACATGTTTGGCTTATAAAGATGGATATAGTTGCTCATAAATTAAAATCAATTAAAACTCTATATCCTTGCTTCTCTCATGACATTGGTTAAATTGGTTTGAATTCTTATTAGAAAACTTTGTCATTTGCTTTGCCAAATACCATTGTATTTTGGACTTGAATGCTACATGTCTTGTATGCAAAGCATGTTTTGATTCACACATTTTTTTTAAAAAAATAAATCTCCTTGTTTCTCTCCTATTGATAGAGTTGCATAAAGTGCATTTTATGATTATGCAAATGACTTGAATGCTATCATCTCTTTTTGCTAAGTGACCCGGTTGGGGACTACTCATTTGCCTATATCATGACAAAAAGGGGGAGTAGAATGGTGGTAATGGGAGTTGCAATTATGCATGTTGGGGAGACAACACATTGAGGGGGAGCATTGCATTCATCATACATTGCATGATGTTGTAGTTGTTCATAAATTCTTAGAATGCAAATGCTTGTTTTTATTCTCACTTGATTCATCTCACTTTTTACTTGAATTGGAAAGAATATAAACTTTGCTTTCAAGGATTGATTGTTCTACTTGAGATTGAAGACTTCAAGATTATTTTTACATATCTCTTTGTAAAGTAGAAAATCATAGTAGACTCGTAGTTTCTATTATGTTGTGAGGAATCAATGTGAGTGGTGGTTTTGTCACGAAATAGCCAAATGGGGAGATTGTAAGGATTTCCATATATTGATTGGCTTATTTTGTGGACAAACCACAGTTTGGGGTTGATAATGTAAGGGTAGTTTAGATGTTTGAACTTCAAGCTCGAAGGCTCTTCCAAGACCTCAAGGGACAAGCACGCCAATGGTATAATTTCTTGTGCTTGGTTGTTCTTTGAAGATGTTGTATGTATAAATTCGCCAAGCAGACATGTCACCAAAGGAACCAATAAATGATGAAGAAAAGGTTGCCACGTTACTCGTTGACCGGGTCAAGGGAGAAAATGTGGCCAGTCAGAATATCAACGTCCTAAAATCAAAAGTCAAAGATGTGGTCGCCAGAGCTGGATACATACTCGCCAAAGGTAGAAATGTGGTCGCCGAAGGATAATACCCAGAAGTGAAGGTGCTCGCTGCATCAGCATACTGGGCCCAAAGCGACTCGGCAGAAACACAGAAATAAAACCCTAACCTCTAGAAGACCCATGGCAACAAGGGATCGTAAAAAGGAAAGAAGATAAAGCATATCCGGATCCGTGACAACATGAGAATCCTAGTACGAATCAGAGGGGGAATCCTACCACCAACACGGCTAAAAACAAGGGGAAACCCTAATTAACGTATATAAATAGAACCACCTATCCCATGAGAAAGGGGTTTGAAAACCTAGAGAGAAAAGAGCAATTGTATGAGAGATTTGAGTGTGTAACAAAGCAATAGAATCGAGTATTATCTTTCTGCCGTCTGGGGCGCCGTGGTTTTTTCCCATTCAAGGGTTTTCCACGTAAAAACTGTCTCTTGCATGCATTCTTGATTTTCTCGTTTTAAACTGAATTAATATAACTGTTGAGTGCGTGGCAATCCAAATTTCACCGTCAACAATTGGCGCTAGAAGGAGGGGGCTATAGAATAGAAACTTCGAGGAACCCTTGCGAATTGAAGAATATGAACAACGACAGTGACAGAGATGGTAACTTTAGCGGAGATCTAATTGTTGATCCAACCGCACCAACGAGAGATAGGGCGATGGCGATCGGGGAACAATCGTCGGTAATACCAGGAACTAGGGCAGCCGACCCCGGGATTCTGCAGGACTTTCAAACTGCATTGATAAACCTAATCAGCGAAGCTAGAAAAATAGGGCTTTCGCTGCCCTTAGGGTTGGGAATTCCTTCTCCTTGCGAGTTAACCACTCCCGGAATCCGTCCACCTGGAAGACTGCGGTCAGAAGTTCACATTGCAACCCCTGATGCTCAAGCAAGACAATCCACTGAGGAGACTCCCCAGGATCACCCTGAGGATTTCGAAGGGGGAAAACAAAGGAAGGGAAAAGGTGTGATGAATGAAGAATCTAGGGAGGAACGAGACCAGATACGAACACATGGGGTCAATTCCAGCGACACTTACCAAAGGAACTGGCGGAGACACCGTTCTATCTCGTCTGAAGATAAGAGTCCTCGACCACGAAGGGAATTACGATCCAAAAGGGCACGGCGAAGGAGATCCGAAAGCACAGAAGACCGAAGGAGCCCGGATGATAGAGGCAATCATGGGAGAATGACAATCAAAAGCAAACTCGATCCAGAAGGAGAACCAACTGGCCAGTGAGATGTCACCCTACAAGAGCTATCAAGAAAGGTTTCAGTGATGGCACGAAAATATGGCCGTAACGTATATTCAGATGATGAATCAGATAGCCCATTCATCGATAACATTGCCCGCACCCAATTTCCAGATAGATTTAGAATGCCAACCATTGAGCAGTATAAGGAGAACAGGGATCCGAAGGAACATGTTCGCCGATTCCGTAACATCATGGCCCAGTATTCATCTAATGATGGGCTGTTGTGCCTGACCTTCCCGCAATCATTTGGCGACCTCGCCTCCAGGTGGTTTGGAAGACTCCCAAACGGAAGTATAAGCAGTTTTTCGAACCTCAGCAAAGCATTCATAAGGCAATTCATGGGGAGTGTCCAGAGAAGAAAATCACTCGCTCACCTATCAAACTTGAAGCATGAGCGTAATGAGTCAATCAAGAAATACCTGGCAAGATTCGGGAAGGAGGTTGCTCAAATCGAAGACGCTAGTGATGTAGCTGTGATCGCCGCTTTCACCAATGGGTTACAAAGTGGGCGATTATCTTTTGACCTGCGAAGAGAGAGACCGAAAACTTATGAGGAAATGATGGAGACAGCTGGCGACTATGCATTGGCAGAAGAAGAAGAAGTAGCACAAGGGGGTAGCTACGTACACGGACACAAGCCTGACTCAAAATCAGATCACAAGGATGATAAAAAGAAGCAATCACGCGATCGCCAGAAAGATGAGAAAAACCAAAAGGGACATCCAAGAGAAAGCAAAGGAAACGCTCGAGCCAATAGGTTTCGAGGAAGGTACAACCATTACACCCCTTTAACCGACGATCAGGAAGAAATACTTTCTGTGGTAAAAGACAAAGGACTTGCTAAATACCCTCGACAGCAATTAGCAAATGTTAGGAAAGATACTACCAAATACTGTCGATTTCACAAAGATCATGGGCATGAAACTTCAAAGTGTTTCCAGCTGCGTGATCACATTGAAAGCTTGATCAGAGATGGGCACCTGAAGGACTTTGCTTTGAGAGGGGACAACCAGGGTGGTCGCCAGAATAACCGCCAAGGAAATGGGCAGGAAAGGAAGAGTCCAAGAAGAAACAGCCATAACGCCACTATAAACACCATTTTTGGTGGACCTCATACTGGGAGAAGTAATCGGGAAAGGATGTCAGAAGTCCGAAAAGTAATGTACGAAAGCAGAAGCATGGAGATTAATTCTGTGCAAAGAAACCCCAAGAAAGGAAGAGAAGGGCATGATCCCATAACATTTACAGCAGAAGACTCAGATGGAATTGATGCAAAGCCTAACGATGCAATCGTAGTGGGGGTTCGAATAGCCCATAGGGATGTCCTCTGGGTAATGATTGACAACGGAAGTTCAGCTGATATTTTAAGCGCTAGGGTATACGATGAGTTGCGGCTGGACAAAAAAGATCTTGAACCTTTCCATGTGCCATTGAAAGGTTTTGGGGGTGCAGAAGTGAGATCATTAGGAACTGTGAAGCTGCCGGTGAGGTTCGGCACAGCACCATGCCGGCGAACAATCCTGCTGGACTTTGTTGTAGTCGACATTCATAATTGGCCGTATAATGCTTTGCTTGGTCGACCATTTCTCAACAAAGCTCGAGCCGTCACTTCAACCAAAGCGTTAAAAGTAAAATTCCCCACAGAATTTGGAGTTGGAGAATTGAAAGGGTCACAGGAGATGGCACGCCGCGCCAACCTATCAATCTTTAAGGATAAGGCTGGGATGGAGACCTTAAGCGTATTCGAGGTGGACAAAGAAGTGCAGGAGGATAATCCAGAAACTTTTGAATTGGACCCAAGGGACAGAACAAGCAGAGAAAAGGAGGAGCCGACTGAATCGATTGTTTTAAACAAAGCTGAACCGAACAAAACAGTCAAGATTGGGGCAAGACTGACCGAACAAGTTAAGAGAGATGTGACAAACTTGTTAAGAGAATACGAGGAGATTTTCGCTTGGAGCCATGAAGACATGCCAGGGATTGAAAGAAGCGTGATTTCACACAACCTGGCTACAAACGAAAAATGCAAACCAGTAGTGCAAAAGAGGAGAAGCTTTAACCTAGAGAGAAGTGCGGCAATAAAAAAGGAGGTGTCTAAGTTACTCGCCGCAGGATCAATCAGAGAGGTTAAGTATCCAGAATGGGTAGCGAATGTAGTTCTGGTGAAAAAGAAGAACAGCCAATGGCGGATGTGCATCGACTTCACCGATTTGAACAAAGCCTGCCCCAAGGACAGTTTCCCATTACCAAGAATTGACCAGCTGGTCGACGCAACATCTGGACATGAAACGTTGAGCTTCATGGACGCATATTTAGGATACAACCAGATAAAAATGCACAAGCCAGATGAGGAAAAAACAGCGTTCACCACAGATCAAGGATTATACTGTTACACAGTCATGCCATTCAGTTTGAAAAACGCTGGAGCAACTTACCAGCGCTTAGTCAACAAAATGTTCGCCAGGCAAATAGGAAGAAATATGGAGGTGTATGTCGACGATATGCTGACAAAAAGCATCACAGCGGATAAGCATATAGATGACCTAAGAGAGACGTTCGAGGTGTTGGTGAGGTATGGAATGAAATTGAATCCGGCAAAATATGTGTTCGGCGTACCATCTGGAGGATTTCTAGGATATCAAGTGCATCAAAGAGAAATAGAGGTGAATCCCGAAAAAATCCAAGCACTGGCAGAAATGGTCTCTCCAAGAACTTTGAAAGACGTCCAAAGACTCACGGGATGCCTGGCATCGTTGAGCAGGTTCATAGCTAAATCAACGGATCGATGCCTACCATTTTTTAAAGCCTTAAAGAAAGGAAAGGGAGTCGAGTGGAATGAGGATTGTGAAAGAGCTTTCCAGGCCTTGAAAGATTACCTTGGGCGGGCACCGCTGTTATCAAAGCCAGAAACAGGAGAAACACTGTATATGTACTTGTCCGTTTCTAAGGCAGCCACAAGCTCCGTACTAGTAAGGCAGGAAGAGGGGATCCAGAAACTGATATACTACACCAGCAAAACACTGTTACCAGCCGAAACAAGGTACTCACCGGCCGAAAAAATGGCACTCACTCTAATAACAGCGGCAAGGAAGTTAAGGCCATATTTCCAAGCTCATAAAATTAGAATATACACCAATTGCCCACTGAAACTAATCCTGCAGAAACCAGAAGTATCCGGTCGATTAACGAAGTGGGCGATCGAGTTAAGTGAATTCGATGTAGAGTATCTCCCAAGGACGGCAATTAAAGCTCAAGCAGTGGCAGACTTTGTAGCAGAGTTCACCGAGCCAAGTATAGAGGTGGCGAGAATGATGGTGGAGCAAAATAAGAAAGTATTCAAATTGCAACTCCGCGTTGATGGCTCGTCAAACATGCACGGCAGCGGGGCAGGGGTAGTAGTGTCAACTCTGGAAGGAGATTCAGTCGAATGTGCCTTGCGTTTTGACTTCAAAGCAACTAATAATCAAGCTGAATACGAGGCACTCATAGCAGGCTTAAAGGTTTGCACTGTCCTAGGAGCAGATAAGGTAGAAATCTTCAGTGACTCTCAAGTTGTTGTTAATCAGGTGCTAGATGAATACCAGGCGAGAGATGAAAGCATGATCACCTACCTAGAGCTAGCAAAGGAGCTACTGGAAAGATTTAAAGAATACAGAATTATTCATGTCCCCAAAGAAGAAAACGAGCAGGCTGACGCATTGGCTAAGTTAGCATCCGCCACAATCAACATCTGGCCCAAAACTATCTCTATTATCCACCTATTACAGCCGAGTATAGTCAGATCAAAGGAAGTGGGGGCAGTCTTTGGTGAGAGGAACAGCTGGGTCACACCAATCCAAGAATATCTCGTCAATGATGTACTCCCAAGTGACCCATTAGAAGTAAAATGGTTGAAGTACAAAGCTACAAGGTATTCAGTGCTCAATGGAGAACTGTACAAAAGGGGGTACTCAAGGGCACTGTAGAGATGTGTCGGGCCTGAAGAAGCAGAAGGTATCCTGAGAAGCATACATAGTGGAAACTGTAGGAACCACGCTGGGGGTGTCAGCTTAGCCCACAAAACATTAAGACAGGGTTTTTATTGGCCAACACTATTCGCCGACGCCAAAAGAGTGGCAGTGAGATGTGAGGCGTGTCAAAAGATTGGCAATAACATCCGCCAACCACCTGAACTCTTGAAGAGTATTACCTCGCCTTGGCCATTCGCCATGTGGGGAATTGACTTAATCGGCCCAATGCCAACAGCAACTGGAGGAGCAAAGCACACTATAGTAGTTGTGGATTATTTTACGAAGTGGGTAGAAGCCGAACCATTGGTACATATAACAGAAGCAAACACTATAAGCTTTGTGAAGAAAAATATCCTGTACAGATTCGGGATACCAAACACCATCATCACGGACAATGGGACCCAATTCGACGGTAAGAAATTCAGATAGCTGTGCGACAAGTACGGTATTAACAACTACTACGCCTCCCCAGCACATCCACAAACGAATGGCCAGACTGAAGCAGTGAACAAGATCATAAAACACAACCTGAAAGCTAAGTTGGCAGCAAAAAAGGGGAGCTGGGCCGATAAATTACCACAAGTACTCTGGGCATATCGAACCACAGAAAGGGGTTCAACAGGGGAGACCCCATATTCCATGGCATATGGGGCTGAAGCTGTCATTCCCGTGGAAACAGCATTCTCTTCACCAAGGGTACAGCTCTTTCAACCAGAACTCAACATTGATATGCTAAAATGCGGTCTGGATGAGTTAGAAGAAAGAAGAGAGCGCGCACAAATAAGGAATACTGCATACCAACAGAGGGTAGCCAGATACTACAACTCACATGTGCGTGAAAGAAGGTTCTCGCTTGGCGACTTAGTGCTGAAAAGGGTGAACCCAGGAACAAGAGACAAAGCTGCAGGGTCACTCGCAGACAAATGGGAAGGGCCTTATCAAAATACATGCATAGCTGGCCACGGGGCATATCGCATTACTCGAGAGGGTTTGAGCAAACTACCTTGTCCATGCAATACGCAGTACTTGAAGATATATTACCCTTGATTTTTCATAACTTCTAGGATTTATTTCAATCTTTTTATTCTTAGACAATTTTCATTTTTAGCAATTTTATCTGTGACTATGTTAACGAGTTACAGAAAGTATTCAATAAAGAGTAATTTATTACTGAAGATTCGTGATTTAACTCGCCAGTCACAAAGGGCATTCGCCGTCATACATCACTACCATCGCGTACAGATGAATCTAGTACTCGCAGCAAACTGGCGAGAAAAATAAAATCCCAAGTCATAGAAATTGGCAATCGCCATTACGGGAAAAGTAAAATCCCTAAAAAGACAAGCAAAAAGCATGAGGGAGACGTCCCAATAATATGCTAAAACTCAGCAATGGCAGCTGACTAAATAACATTTTAAAAACTTAGTGTATGGTCGGACACGTCCTAACAAACACTGAGTACGCCGAAACTCAGCAATGGCAGCTGAATAAAGCTGTAAAATATGCTAAAAACTTGGTGAAAAACTAAGTAAGCCGAAAACTCAGCAAAGGCAGCTGAACAAAAATAGAGCTAGAGGAGTTGTAAAATAATTTATAGAATCAAAATGTCATTTACACTCAAAGGTTCAAGAAAGATATAAATATTTACAATTAAAGACCTAATCTCAACTAGCTGCAGGAGGTCCCTCGCTGTCTTCCTCATCTTCGATCTCCTCTTCAGAAGGCCAGGTAATCTCTTCGTCCCCATCCGGCATGAAAGGTCCATAATCCCTACCGGCAACAAGACCCAAATCAAGTTCAGCACCAGAACCAGAAAAGCTGCCCTTCTGGGCGGAGTAGTAAGTGTTGAAAACACGCCTACTGGGAATTTCTAAATGCATAGGATGAGGCTCAGTCCTGTTATAATGGCAGTGGGCTTTCCATCGTTTTATCTGATCTTTAATCGAACCCACTCCGCTGGCCATGTGCTGTTTAAGAGACCTGTCAAAGCGATTTAAAGCCTTTTCATTCGAATGGTCCTTCATGGCGAAGAACTTCTTCGACTGCCTCATGCCCCGTTCAAATTCACGCAGCAAAAGTGCATCATAGGCAGGGGATCTCTTGAAACGATCAACTGCTTCAACCTCCAGCACAGCTTTGAGATTATCGAAGATGAGTTCACGCGAAGACAACTGATTGCGTAAGTCAAGCGCCTCATGCTCAGCTTTTTCCTTAGCCTCCTCAGCCACCCGCTCAGCCTCCAAACGTGCTGCAAAGGATTCTTGACTTGCAGACAAAAGCTCCGTCAGTGAGCGAATCTCCTCCTCAGCAGTAGATAGTTTTTCTTCAGCAGCCAGTTGAGCAGACAGATGGCCATCGGAAGATTCTTGTAGCTGAGCTAGCTATTGAGCGTAGGATTCTTTAGCAGTAAGCTTCTCAGCAGCCAAAGTTGAAGCCTGCTCGCACAAACGTTTAATCTCCGGGGAAGCTTTGTTCCTATACTTGTAGGTATCAGCCAACTCAGACATCATCTGAAAAAGAAAAAACGGCCAAATAAGAAAGAATATATGAATGAGAAACAGATTTATTGCGAGAGGCTTACCAAATTTCATCTTCTTGTTGCAGGATTTGCCTTTGACATGCTCCCAGCCCTCACCTATGTACACATCATTATTAATCAGGTGCGCACAAATTTCGGTAGGCAAAAAATCAGATAGAGACACGGTCCCTTCATTGGCTTCTGTGGGCCCTACGGGAGGGGTTTCATGGGCAAAACCTGAACCAGAAGCAGAGGTCCCAGGTTGCTTCAAGGGTCCTGGCCGATCAACCGACTCTGGCTAGCTAGACGGCCTAGGCTGATCTGAAAAAGCATTTGACTCGCCCATGGCCACCGGAGGAGAGGCTGTTCGAGGTGGAGTAGAAGCAGGGATATGTAATTCGTTAACCTCCTCAAGGGGAGGCACCGCTGCATCAATCCCCTCAACAGGCCCCTCGCGAGCAGCCGTTTGAGTAGGGGGAGTCTCTTTAATAGCTGGCTCGTCAGCTCCCTCCTCGTCCGAAGAAACGACATACTGCACTACCCTAGATGCCCGCTTAGGGGATCGAGCAGCATGATCAGGAGTACCCTCAGCTGGGCGTTTACCTCTACCAGCTCTGGGGATTAAATCACTTGCAGGATCAAGAGGAGTCTCAGGGACATCCGCGTCAAAAGTAGGGATGTCATTGACCCCTCCTAAAGCACCCACTTTCTCTTTACCTTTACGACTGAAGGTAGTCACATGAGGAGTATTCACAGGAGGGGTAGCCGCAACAGGAGCATTCACAGGAACCTCTGCACGAATAGGGGGCTCCCTCGATTTGACACCTCCCCCAGTAACATCACTAGCCTCCTCGCCATCCGGGCTAGCAATTCCCTCCTTGGCCAAACCAGCAGCATGTCTTTTACTGGCAGCCTCGGAATTCTTTACTGCTTGGGCTTGTAAGTCACAAACGGTGTCAAAATCACTCACTGCAAGAAAAATAAACCAAGTATCACTAACAGAATAAAAAGAAACGGTAATACGAAAGGAAAAAAAGAACGGATAAACTTACGACGAGGTAGCCTAGCAGGTAGGCGTGGGAAAATCCGTTCTTTGATCATTTTTTCCTCATCCAAGAGGAAGGACCTATCCCTCAAGTTTAACGGAAGGACGGCCGCCGCGGCAAGGTGAGAGATCTCCCCATCCAGCAAAACAGGGACTGCCTTCGACCAGGCTTCAGGAGATGTGAAGTGCCTGGGAACTTTCTTCGCCGAAAGGTTATGGCGACTGCTGGCTAGCACATCTCGGCCCCACTCTCCACCAGCAAAAAACCAACTATTTTTCCACCTCTTGTTTGAAGTGGGAAAACCCCATATAAAACCTTTCTTTTTATCGTCACCTGAAATCTCCACCTGACTAGGGTTCGCCGCACCCTCAGGGATCCAGTTCTCTACAGGTGAAGAGAGAAGGAAATACGTGCTACCATTGCCCGCCTGTCTTAACGTGTAAAAATGATGGATCTCGCGAGGTGTAGGGGGCCCATAACCTTTCAACTTCCTCATTAGGCACAGGCACATCAGTATCCTATAACTGTTTGGGGCGAGTTGTGCCGGCGCAATTCGGGCCTCCGCGAGGAACCTGGCGATGAAAGGCTGAAGAGGAAGGGTTACCCCACAGTTGAGCATGGCGCCATAAATAGCGACCGCATTCTCGGGGGGATTCCAGACGGCTCGATCACCAGGTAGCATCAAAGTCACCGAGTCTGGAATATCGAAGCGACTCTTGTACTTGAGGAGCTCGCCTTCGCCAACCACATTAACTTCCGTATCGAAAGAGCACGGACGATCTATCGAAAAATGCAGCCTATCTCGTTGATGAGCTTCAACGTCAGAATCAATAGTCGTCTGTGCATCCAGTAAGGACTCACGAGGAGCCCTAGAGGCGCGTCGTTTGCTGCCACTTGATTTAGAAGACTTCGGCATTGCTGGAGAATCACTAATGGAGGACGAAGGAGAAATATTAGGGATAAAATTATCTTCAGAAGATGGAACGAAAACAGAAAGTGGAACCGGAGAATCCAGGCAAAAATTGCGAATCAAAGATTCGATTTTGTCCGCAGTACATTTATCACCAAGCTCTATAGCTTGCATCATCTGATTAAAAAGAGCAGAACGCAAGGAGGGATCCATGAAAACTCACCAGAAAAACCCTAGGTTCGAAGGATGAGCAAGAAGATTGAGAACGTCGAAGTTGTAAGCACGATCGATTTCGAGGCAAGCCGTCTGACAGGGAAACGAAATGGAAGAAATTTGTGACAGAGATTTCTGAGGGAGATGAAGGAACTCTGTTTTGAGAGAAGGAGAAAATAGAAAAATAAATGGAGAGAGCAAAGTGGAGAAGAAGAAGCGATCGGGCCTTAAAAAGAGGGAATTTTGAAATTCAAAAAAAATTAAAAAAAAAGGAGAGAAAATCAAATAAAAGATATGCAATTAATGTGAGTGACGGCCTCAGTAACCAGCCACAACAGTCACCACCAAATATTGGACAGGTGGAGTCTCGGGGATCACCAAGCAGTCAGAATGTCCCTTCACCTGTTAAGTAAGTGGAAGCGCTGAAAGTTGTGTGGCTAAAATTAAAAGCTTACACCGGAAGAATCAACCAATCGATGCAACACGTGATGAAAAGAAGATTGAGGGAGTTAATTACAAAAGGCGCCGAAATCTTTAAGGCATAGATATAAATACTGCTCGCAGAGGCAAACAAAGTAAAAAGAGTAAGTCATTCGCCCAGCTCGAAGTATTTATGGGGGTATTGTTGTATGTATAAATTCGCCAAGCAGACACGTCACCAAAGGAACCAATAAATGATGAAGAAAAGGTTGCCACGTCACTCGTTGACCAGGTCAAGGGAGAAAATGTGGCCAGTCAGAATATCAACGTCCTAAGATCAAAAGTCAAAGATGTGGTCGCCAGAGCTGGATACATACTCGCCAAAGGTAGAAACGTAGTCGCCGAAGGATAATACCCAGAAGTGAAGGTGCTCGCTGCATCAGCATACTGGGCCCAAAGCGACTCGGCAGAAACACAAAAATAAAACCCTAACCTCTAGAAGACCCATGGCAACAAGGGATCGTAAAAAGGAAAGAAGATAGAGCATATCTGGATCCGTGACAACATGAGAATCCTAGTACGAATTAGAGGGGGAATCCTACCACCAACACGGCTAAAAACAAGGGGAAACCCTAATTAACGTATATAAATAGAACCACCTATCCCATGAGAAAGGGGTTCGAAAACCTAGAGAGAAAAGAGCAATTGTATGAGAGATTTGAGTGTGTAACAAAGCAATAGAATCGAGTATTATCTTTCTGACCTCTGGAGCGCCGTGGTTTTTTCCCATTCAAGGGTTTTCCACGTAAAAACCGTCTCTTGCATGCATTCTTGATTTTCTCGTTTTAAACTGAATTAATATAACTGTTGAGTGCGTGGCAATCTTTTTTCACCGTCAACAGAAGAGATTTAGTAAACACACACACACTTAGCATACTTGCATTTGTGTGCATACTCTTCACATGTCACTTTACACACTAGCACTTTGTTTTATATCTTGTTGTGTGTATATGTGCTTAGTAATTCGTTTCCCGATAGTGTTCGGAAACGTCCGCGCTCACACGTAGCGAAGACCACCCACGGAGAATGCCCTTGGCTTCTCCTTGGTTTTCACCATTGTTGGTGATCGGCGGTTATGATCGGTGGCCTAACCGCCGATTGAAACCGCCGTTTAATTCCAGAAAGGTCTGGAGCAATTCTACGGTCACGATCGGTGGTCACGACCGCTGTTCGAAACCGCCGTTCATACCTGATCGATTTTAATCTCTCGAGTTTGATTCGACGGTTGGATCGGCGGTCACGAAACCGCCGTTGATGCTCTGTTCTTCACGGGCTTAATTCGGCGGTCGTGATCAGCGGCCTGGCCGCCGATTGCAACCGCCGATCGGTGCGTTTTAGGGGCAAACTTGTCTTTTCACATGCCCAATTCTTGATGTCTATAAATATCTTACTTTCTCATTCTATGATCAAGTTCTTTGAGTTATTAGAACCCTAAACTTCAAAGAGAGATTATTGAGAAAAAATCAAATCAAGAACTCACCTTTAAACACTCAAATCAAATCCTTATTGCATCAAAGTTCATCTTGCATTCATCTATGATTGGGTTTGCATCATCACAACATGCTTGGTAAGATTTTGATTAATTTCATCTTATTTTAGTATTTTACTATCAAACATATTCTCTTTTAATTACTTGTATGTTTTTGATCATATGATAAATACAAGATTAGAGAATTAATTGTGATCAATTGATTGAGTGTTGTTTTGTGATAGCTAATTAGGTTTTTGACTAATCTTGATTAGCTAAGCTATTTGACATGTCATTTAGCAATTGATATCTAGGATTGATTTATATTGATTATATCATCATCCTAGATAAGCATCTAAGGTTACCTAGCCTTGTTTGTTATTTGAATATTTATACATATTCACATAGGTTGCATAATCTCTTCATAGAGAATTAAGTCTTGAGGCTAAGGTTGCTTAGGCCTCAAGCAATTAGGACTAGAGCCACTTTTAAAGGCCCGAGTGGTAGAAGTGGGGGGTTATTGACCGGAGTGTTAGACGAGGTCTACATAGGTTGTAAACTCCATTTCGATTAGTGGATTTCGAGGTCCGAGTGTGGCGCACTAAACAGCCTGTGGTTTTTCCCAGTGGTTGGGTTTCCACGTATACATCAAGTGTTATTTAAATTCCGCACTATATTACACTTGCTTGTATTTTTGACTAGTAGGGGCGTTTTCGTAAAATTGACTTGTATGCGAAAATTGGGTAATAATAGTTAAAATCTATTCACCCCCCCCCCTCTAGATATATTTATCATACACACCGAGCATTATTGTATTTACTTTCACATATTAAATACAATTCTAGATGGACCCATAAAATGGTCCGGTAGAATATATCAAGTGATCCATGCAAGTCCGTGTGGATTGGGGATCTTGGCGGGCTATCCAAATTTAAGCTTCAATAGACATAACCTAATCACAATCAACAAATGAATCACTTAGGTCCGATCTATTAATTTTAACTCATTCCACTAAAGAGCTAAAATTGGACTCTTAAATAAAGATAGAATAAGTAAATATTTCTCATTCGAACCCTAGACAATCTTATTGGAGATGGTGTATCCTCGTGTCATGAAGAATATCAGTAATCGCCAAGAGCTCATAGACCGCCTATAGCTCTTCAAGTTACCATATTTACTCATATGACCACTGTAAGGATTCCCATTAATAGATTGGCTTATTTCGTGGTCAAACCACATGTTGGGGTTTGGTTGTAAGGGTAGTCTAGGTGTTTGTTGAAGATCAAGACCCTTTCCAAGACCTCAAGAGGACAAGCACCAAAGGTATATATCTAGTGCTTACATTGGCTTGAAGAGATATAGTTGCACACACACACACAACATGCATAACTCTTATTCTTGTATGGTGTGTTTATATTTTGTGTGCATTGTGCTTTATTGATTTATTCAATATCTCTTCTTGCATGTTGAATTGATTGCATCTTGTTATATGATAATGCCATGACATGTTAGGCATTAGGATGCATTCAATACCCACACTTGCACTTCATGTATGTTAGCTTTTAGTGTGGAGTAATTCGTTTCCCTAAGGATGTTCGGAAACGTCCGCGCGTGCACGGTAATGTGCTTTGTGTTGCGCGATGATCGCCGGTGGAGATGCCTTTGGCTTCTCCTTGGTTTCACCATTTTTGGTGAATCAGCGGTTACGTTCGGCGGCCTGGCCGCCGTTCGAAACCGCCAAATCAGACCTGATTGAAATATATCTCTCGGGTCCAAAACGGCGGTTGGGATCGGCGGTTTCAAAACCGCCGAATGAAGTCACCGAAGTTCCCCTGTTCCACTCGGGAGCCATTCGGTGGTTCATTTCGGCGGCCTGGCCGCCGAATGAAACCGCCGATCGGTGCGTTTCAAGGGCAAAATTGTATTTTCACCTGCCCTGTTTTTGGTCTCTATAAATACATCCTTATCTCTGGTTCAGAACACAAGTCTTTTGATCATAAGAACCCTAGAGAGATATTTAGAGAGACTTGAGAGAGAAAGCTTAAAGATCATATCTTTATCTCTCTAAACCCACTCCCACATGCATAAATCTTCATCTAAGCATCATCTAGGATCATCTAGCATATGCTAATGCATGGGACTTCTTCAACACACATGGTATGATTTGTTGAACACTTTTATCTTACATAATTAGTGTTTCTACTTATCAATTTTATCTCATATTTTACTTGTATGTGTTTAGATTAATTTCTACATATAAGATTGAGATTATGTGTTGATTGGGTTTTTATTTGTTAGCTAGGCTTTAATGTTCATATGCCATCTAGCTAATTGATCTCATTTCTTGATTGAGATTATTTTTCATAGCTTATTTGATTAGGTCATTATTGCCTAAAAGCTATGCCATGAACATTCTTGTGTGATGTATTGATAACTAGGTTGATAGATTGTTTTTTAATCAACTAGTTAATCCTTTGAATGTTTGTGGGTTTTATATGATAGCTTTGTATCTAGGATTGGTGATCCTTTACTTAGCTAAAGTTATATGCCATGTCATATAGCTATATGTGATATCTAGGATTGATTATATTGTCATCTTATAATCCTAGGTAAGCATTTAGAGTACCCTAGCTCTTATTGCATTAATTGAATATTCATACATATTCACATAGGGTTGTGCATCTCTTTTGAGAGATTGAAGTCTTGGGGCTAAGTGTGCTTAGGCCTCAAGCAAATTGGACTAGAGCCGCTATAAAAGGCCCGCGTGGTAGATTAGAGGGTGCTCATGCCAAGAGTAGTGTATCAGGGGATATCACTAGGGATTGAACCAAGAGTGGCGATTGGTAGTGTCCATAGCCTGAGGTTATCTAGGGTGAGAGTCCGAGAATCACTTGAGGGTGTAACCGTCTTTTCATATAGTGGATTTCGAGGTCCGAGTGTGGCGCACTTAACAGCCCATGGTTTTTCCCAGTGGTTGGGTTTTCCACGTATACATCAAGTGTCATTTACTATTTCCGCATCTTATTACACTTGTATGTTTTGTTGACTTGCTAGGGGCATTTTCGTAAAATTGACATGCATGCGAAAATTGGGTAATAATTAGATAAAATCTATTCAACCCCCCTCTAGCTTTATATTGATGAACACACCTCGAGTATTTTGAGAACTTTCAACCACATTTTGAACTTGGATATTTTGACTTGTTCAGAAGCCATGTTTCAATAGACTCTATCGAAAACTTAACGTTAAGATTTAATATCCAAAACCTCAAAACATCCGTATGATGATATTCTACTCACATTTAATAAATGGAGCCACGATGTCCATATCTATAAATGAATTTCTCTATCGATTAACAAATGAATATCACCAAACTATCGAGGATAGACTATGCTATATAATCGTACTCATTGATAACTCAAATGATACCACTTGCGACCATAAGTCCATCATTTATCTCAGGATTAAGATAGACTCTCCGATTGTCCTGATAATGAAAAGACTTTTATCTATTGACGGTTCTAGATAAAGTATTTCATTGTGATCCAGTTCAATGCACCTAGTGCACTAGATTCTTTTACTCAAAGCCACTTTGATGATTTAGACCCATCATAACACATTTAATCCCACTTAAATGCTAGCAAAAGAATCTACAACTTTAACAAGATAAAGGTGCCCAACCTTTAACTTAAGTTGTGAACATTATTCAAGACTAACTAAAGAATTGTGTCTACCTCATACATATCCAGATGTACGAACAATTCTTCTTTTCTCATAGTCTTTTGACCTTATGATTATTTACCTTGACAATTATAATTATAAATGCTATAAGATTTTGTTTAAATAAACAGAAATCACTTTATTAATATGATAAGATTGTCAATAACAATATTACACTCTTGCTATTGAGCATAATCCTAACAATCTCCCACTTGCGCTATAGCAAATGTGTCATATCTCTCATTCCCATGTTCTCTAGGTGCCCATCAAAACTCTTTTGTTGTAGAGCTTTTGTGAAGGGATCCGCTAGATTTTTTGCTGACGCGATTTTGGTAATCATCACGTCACCCTTATGTACAATCTCCCTAAAAAGATGATATTTCCTTTCAATGTGTTTTCCTCTCTTCTGACTTCATGGTTCTCTCGAATTAGCCACTGCTCCATTGTTGTCACAGTAGATAGTGATCTGCTTATTCGTACTGGGAACCACTTCCAAGTCAATCAAGAATTGGCGAAGCCAAACAGCCTCTTTGGCAGCTTCGCATGTAGGAACATACTTAGCTTCCATGGTGGAATCAACAATACAAGATTGCTTGATACTCCTCCATATGACTGCTCCTCTTCCAATAGTAAACACATATCCTGATGTGGATTTTCTGGTAGTCAGAATCCGACTGGAAATCAGAATCTGTATACCCAATGAGAATCAAATCCCCTCATTAGTATACAAGCATATTCTCTCTCCTTCTCTTGAGATACTTGAAAATATGTTTGACTGCCGTCCAGTGATTAGGACCAGGTTTCGATTGAAAACTGCTAACTATGCCCACAGCAAAACAAATATCTGGTCTAGTGCAGAGCATTGCATATGTGAGACCTCCAACTACCGAGGCATTTGAAATCCTACTCATGAATTGCTCTTCATGCTCATTCTTAGGAACTTGTTCCTTAGAAAGTTTGATTCCATTTCTGAAAAGAAACATACCTTTCTTGGAATCTTGCATGGAAAATCTAGACAAGATTTTATCTATGTATGAAGCTTGGGATAATGCAATCGTTCTATTCTTTCTATCCCTTATTACTTGGATACCTAGAATAAAACTTGCTTCTCCTAAATCCTTCATATCAAATTGTTTTGCTAACCATTCTTTTACTGATGTCAATACACCTACATCATTTCCAATGAGTAGTATATCATCAACATAAAGAATGAGGAAAACCAACATGTTGCCTTTAATCCTTTTGTATACACAAGGTTCGTCACAACTTGATCGAACCTTATGTTCCAGGATCAGGATGCTTACTTTAATCCATATTTGGATTTTTGCAACTTGCGTTGCCTTTTGCCAATGGCGACAATCAACATCCTCCATTGCTTCCCTATACGTGTAGGGATCATCGTCGTCCGGGAGATTCTCCATTGATTCTCCCAGACCGATGTATCTCTCGGGTTTTCTACTAACCCTCCCACTACAATGAGGAATGGTAGGTTGCTGATTTTGTGATGGTGCGGAACTTACAATTGGGCTAGGTTGTGTAACCTCTTGTGGTATTGTATCTCCTGACATCTCATTCAGGACAATTCTACTTCTATGTACAAAATCATTCATATAGTCCTTTTCCAGAAATTTAGCATTTGTTAAAACAAATACTTTAAGATCTGAAGGACTATAGAAATAATATCCCTTAGTTTCTTTTGGATACCCTACAAATATGCATTTTTCCGAACAGGACTCCATCTTTTCTGTCTTTCCTTCTAACACATGCGCAGGACAACTAAATATCCTTAAGTGTTGTAAACTAGGCTTTCGCCCAGTCCACAATTTATGCAGTGTTTGAGGAACCAACTTAGATGGTACATCGTTTAGAATGTATATAGCAGTTTGTAAAGCATATCCCCAAAAAGAAATAGGAAGTGTTCAATAACTCAACATAGACCTAACCATATCCAAAAGAGTTCTATTTCTCCTTTCTGCCACCCCATTTTGTTGAGGTGTACCTGGTGCAGAAAACTGAGAAACAATTCCATTATCAATAAGATATTGCTGAAACTCACCAGATAGATATTCTCCACCACGATCAGATCTCAAGATTTTTATGTGTTTCTCTAGCTGATTTTCTACTTCAGCTTTGAATGCTTTGAACATGTCAAAAGCATCCTACTTATGTCTCATGAGATACACATAGCCAAATCTCGAGTAATCATCTATGAAGGTGATGAAGTACTCATATCCACCTCTAGCTTGAATGCTCATAGGACCACATACATCAGTGTGTATTAGTCCTAAACATTCAGTGGCTCTTACGCCTTTGGCCGAGAACGACCTTTTGGTCATTTTACCTTCCAAACAAGATTCACAAGTTGGTAGATCATCAACCTTTAAGTCACTTAAAGGTCCGTCACTATCCAATCTAATAATCTTATTAAGGTTAATATGACCTAGGCGTAAATGCCATAGGTAGGTTTCATCTATTGATAATTTTACTCTTTTATGATTAGGTTCCGTTAATACTGTGTCTAACGAGTGAGAGATATTTCTATGCAAAAAGAATAGACCGTTTTCCAATGTACCTTTGCAAATAATTTTGTCATTCTTACTAATAATAAAAACTTTATTAAAAGTAACCGAATATCCAAATTTATTTAAACAAGAAACTGAAATTAAATTTCTCTTGAATTGAGGTACATAATAAACGTCTATCAATTCAAAATGCCTACTAGAATCAATATTAACTCTAATATCTCCCACTGCACTTGCAGACACTAACGTTCCGTTGCCCAAACGCAAGTTGATTTCATTTTTATTCAGTCTTTTCCTTTCCTTTCCTTGAATCCTTGCAAGGAATAACAAACATGATTAGTGGCCCCAGAGTCTATGATCCAAGAATCTGTAGAATCTGCCAAAAAACATGTTTCAAGATAATTAACATTACCTTGTTCCTTCTTGTTCTGAGACTTTGGGCAATTATTTTTCCAATGTCCCTTTTTCACCACAAAGAGAGCACTTCCCTTTGATCTTGGTTACTATCTTGGTAGGCCCAAATTGCTTTTTCTTCTGTTGTTTCTTGACCTTCTTACGGGTCTTAACGGTAGCAACTTTACCAACCAAATGAATCTCTTGACTTGTGCCATTAGATTCACAAGTATGAGCAAGTGGCTTAGGAATAGATAGAATAAATTTATGTTTTTCAGCTTGCAGCAACAACCCAATTTTCCTTTTCCATGTGACATAATTATTACCAGTTAAAGTTTCATCTTTTAGGATGTTCATAAGTGATGGGGTCATGATTTCTGAATAAAACAAAACATATATAAGTAAATAATCATGATAAAGCACTTTTAAATATTTATCTTGAATTAAATAAATAACTCAATCGTAAAAATTCAACGGTGATCCAACACCCATAAATGTTACGCCTCCTTTGGGAGTACGAACATTTACTAGTTGGACTAGGTCCCATTTAATTGTTAACATAACAACCAGCGTTTTCAATTTTAGCCTTGCAATTTTACTGACAAGAACTCTTGAGAGGATATCAATAAAATTACATTGAGTGTGTTACCATATCAATCCTATTCATATGGCGGCATTTGATGGCGGGGTGCGCCTTCCACTCCATCCTACGCTAAGACGGGCCCTGTGGGCTTTCGGGTTAGTTCCCATGCAGTTGGTGCCAGGCTTCTGGAGGAACCTAGTGGGTTTCCTTGTGCTATGACGGGAGGCCGCTGGTTCTCACCCTAACTTGGGGGAGCCGGGTTACAGAGAGCTACACTCTGTTTTCCAGTTATCACCCTTGACCCAGCAACCCGCCGGTCAATATTATCTTCGTTGTGTCAATGCTGTCGACTTCGTGGTTCCTGGCACCTAGAGGAAGGACCCCGGATGGAAGAAGGAATGGATCATGGTCAAGGGCAATTCGGGAGCCACTGTACACTACGGCCGTCGGGAACAACCAGTCCTTACTTCTTTTGGGTCGCAGCCGGAGTGGGCGAAGGAGGAGGACAATGAGGCAGTTATGAGCTTTTTGGCTTCGATCAAGCAAGCGGGTTACAGTCATGCTAGTCTTGACAACTTTCCTTGGGAGCGGGCCAGGGTGGAGCGCTCCCTCTTGGCAATCGATGCAATTCCAAGTGATTTATTCTTTCGCTTGTGTCCTCCCTTCTTCTCTTCTTTTTTTCTTTATTTATTGTTGTCATTCTATTTAGCATTTGAGAGCTATCATTGCCACTGTGGCTATTATGGGAAGAGTGGCATGAATTCTGATGGTCCCTCAATGGGTAGTTTCCTTCGCAGGTGTCCAATAAGAGGAGGCTCCTCTCAGCGGATCAGGCGTGGGTCAGGTAGGGGTGGGCTCCCCTGTTGGCAAGGAGGCTTCTTCGCGCACCCCGCTTAAGCAAGCGACTCTACTGAAGATCAAGAAGGAGAAGGGGGTGCTTCCGGCTCAGCTTCTCCTCCCCCGTTAAATGTGCTCTCCCCTTCCTCCAGGTTGGAAGAGCTGGAGGCTCAACTGGGTCAGAGCCACGGTCTGTCCAGTTCTTTTGCTTCTAAACTTCCCTCGGTGGTTCTTTCCGGTTCTTCCACTTCTAAACTTCCCCCGGTGGTTCCTTCCGGTTCTTCCACTTCTACTCCTTCCAGGTCGTCTGTGCCTCTCCCCAGCCTTCCTCTGTCAAAGGGAAGGGTGTGTTGATTGGGAGAAGGCACACCCCGTTCCTCCCAAAGCAAGGAAAGACTCCTCTTTTGGCTCCGATAACATTCTCTGTGCGTTCAGAGAGGCATGCTCCCAAGCGGGTTCCTCCTAACTTGCTGTACTCCCTACAAGCGAACATGGCCTCTAAGGGTTCCGTAATTGCCACTAAGGTAACTTCAACCGCTTCCTTGTATTTACTGTTCGATTTGGGTGGCCATGCTGAGTGCCCGGCCTGCACTTTTTGTGGTCCTCTCCTCTCTTTGTTTTGCAAGTGTTCCAATACATTTTGGCCTTAGGGGAGCAGGCTGTTTCACTCTAGGAGGAGCATCGTATGGCGGAGGAGGGTCGTGTTAAGGCGGAAAAGCTTAGGGTGGAGGCGGAGAAGACCATCATCAGGCTTGTGAGGGAGAGTAAAGAATTGGATGCCAAGGCTTCCCAGGTGAAGAAGGACCTTGAGCGGGTACAGAAGGAGTTGGAGGCGGAGGTTACCCGGTCCACTCGCCGGGCTCTGGAGTGGAACGAATTGAAGATCGAGCTGGCTATGGCAGAGAACCGTGCCATAGCCACAATTGCCAGGGTGGTGGAGGGGGAGGCGGAAGCTGGGGCTAACAAATCCTTCGGGGAAGGTTATTTTCTTGCCCAACTGCACGTGGCTCAACATACCCCTCCTGACTTCAATCTTCATCAAATTCGCGGCTGGAACAAGGAGGAGATCATGGCAGGGGCTGATGGTGTTCACAAGGTACTGCCAGAGCAATCGGTGCCTCTCAGAGGCAGGGTGCAGCAGGCAGTAGTGACTCGGATGGGAGTGACAAAAGGGAACCCGGCGTAACCAGGAATATGCCAGGATCGCCGCCTGTGGAGTCGGGGAAGTTACCAACAGAGGCCTAAGACGAGCGCCGCCAAGAGGGCGTAGCCTAGGATCCCCTACCGAGCCAGCAACCAATCGAGTCCGCCTTGCTTATCAATGAGTCCACCAGCCCCATGCAAGACCAGTGGACAATGCTTCTTTTATCATCGTTTATTTTGCACTTGCTTCTGCTTTTTTGCTATTATCTCTTTTTTGTTTGATAGTTTGGGGAGAACCAGGCCAGTTGTGCCTTGGTTCTCCTTTGGTATGTAATTCTGAACTGATGCCTATGCATCATTGAATTTTTCTTTGCCTTGGTATTTTTTCTATTTGTGAGGAGGTTAGGCCTTCTGATTTCCAATCCTCCTTGTGGCATGTAATGATGGACTAGTGCCCCTTGCACTTTACTGCTCTTTTTATATATGTGTGTATATATGCCTATTTAGCTTATGTGGTCTGGCTAGGTGCCATGGCCCTCCATGGTTCTTTTGTGACTTTTGTTGATGAAGTAAAGATCCTCGCTTTCCATCCTTGCTTTGTCTTGATATTATTCTGTGTGCCTCATATATGCATGGAACTCTTTTGTAAAAACTGGCTCTGATCTCATGTAAGTAGAAGTAGCGTGCTTGGTGACGGTGCAGCATATATGGCATAAACCAGTTGGTTTCATGTTGAACTTGATACTGACTTAGGACTTTCTTCCTAACAACCCGCGCTCCCAATCCGGGCCTCTCTAAGAGGGAGGTTCTTGCTTGAATGTTTGTTAAGGCGTAATTATAATCGTGTTTACTGCGCGGAGATAGCATTTATGCAATCTTAACCACCCTGGTCAAGGTACCTGGTACTTCTCAAACCGGGTAGGCGGGCGAGGCTCTTTAAGCCTAAGTCCTTTAAAAAAGGGAGTTTCATATTCAACCCATGATATCACAATAGTTCATCTGAGATACTCAGTATATTTTAGATTTGGTAGGTGGCCATGGCCGTTTAGACCTAAGTTCCTCCTAGGATGGTCCTGTGCCCAGCCCAAGGCATCGTGGTAGCTCATCTGAGGTGCCCGGCATATCCCGGACTTGGTAGGCAATCATGGCAACTTAAGCCCAAGTTCCTTTTTAGGGGGTCTCGTACCCGACCTAAAACATCGCGGTGGTTCATCTGAGGTACCCGGTATATCCCGGACTTGATAGGCAACCATGGCCACTTAAGCCCAAGTCCCTTCTTAGAGGGTCTCGTACCCAGCCCAAGGCATTGTGGTAGCTCATCTGAGGTACCCGGTATATCCCGGACTTGGTAGGCAACCATGGCCACTTAAGCCCAAGTCCCTTCTTAGGGTGTCTCGTACCCAGCCTAAGGTATCGTGGTAGCTCATCTGAGGTACCCGGTATATCCTGGACTTGGTAGGCAACCATGGCTACTTAAGCCCAAGTCCCTTCTTAGGGGGTCTCATACCCAACCCAAGGCATCGTGGTAGCTTATCTGAGGTATCCGGTATATCCCGGACTTGGTAGGCAACCATGGCCACTTAGGCCTAAGTCCCTTCTTAGGGGGTCTCGTACCCAGCCCAAGGCATCGTGGTAGCTCATCTGAGGTACCTGGTATATCCCAGACTTGGTAGGCAACCATGGCCACTTAGGCCCAAATCCCTTCTTAAGAGGTCTCGTACCTAGCTCAAGGCATCATGGTAGCTCATCTGAGGTACCCGGTTTTTAACAAGCGAGAATTGATATGATCAATTGTGGAGAACAACTTTTCATTCATTTAAAAGGAGAGGCAGAAACACTCTAGGTACAGGCGGTCAAAGCCGCTTCATTGTGTGGCTGAACCCCGGCTCTCAAGTGCCTGTCGGATCATGCCTACATGACAAGTGAACAAAAGGAACTAGTACTATTTACAGTGGGATTCTCACACTCTTTCTCTTGATTCTTCCTGCGCTGCCGCTAGGGGTAGAACCTCTTCAAGTGATCGGCGTTCCAGGTGTGTCCAATAGGGTCTCCGTTGAGGTCCATCAACTTGTATCCCCCCTGGCTCAGCTTCGCCTTGATAAGGTATGGACCTTCCCAATTAGGAGCAAAGACACCGTCAGAGCGGTGACGGGTATTCTATGTAACTTTCCTTAGTACCAGGTCGCCCTCCTTGAAGCTTCGGATCTTGACACCCTTGTTGAAACAGCGGGCAATCTTCTGCTGGTAAGCTACCATCCTCTGGGCCACCCCAGCCTGCTTCTCTTCTATTAGATCTAGGCAAGCCCTGAGCTTGTCCTCGTTGTCTTCCGGATTGTAGAGTTACGTGCAGAAGCTGGGAAGCTGGGAAGCTTCAGCTCGATCAGTAGAACAGCTTCGACCCCGAAAGCTAGTGAGTAGGGGGTCTCTCCAGTCACGGTCCTTTTGGTGGTTCGGTAGGCCCATAAGATGTTTGGAAGCTAGTCCACCCAGGCTCCCTTTGTAGGTAAAAATACCGTAGTACACGCAGCGGAAGGGAGACTAAAAATAGATTTAGTAACTTTTTAAATTTTTCCTTTTTATGAACCTTAAACCCTTTAATCAATTAAACACATATATTATCTAACAAAAGAATAATACCTTTTGTCGCGTGATCCGATTGACTTACGTCGATGGTAATCCGTAAGATCTTCAATCCTAGCACGAACGTGGATCACCTAGGAGCGTGGTCTCCCTTTTCTTTGAATTGCAAACCTGTGAATGGACAAATAAACTTTTCTTTTCTTTGTTAGTCACAAAAACAATCAAAAGAAGACTAAAATTATTCCGGTCACTTTTGAGTTCTCAATCTAATGATCGAAACTCGCGTGAACCTAAATCGATGTTGTACACACAAGCTTATTGATGAACAAGCAAATAGTGTACCATCAAAGAATAATTTATTCACTCTTTTATGTTTTTAGTAGAATAAAATTAATGCTCTCTATGAATTAAGAAGAAGAAGAAAAATTGTCTCTCAAGCACCAAACTTAGGGTGGCCGAATTCTATACATATGAATATATAGGTGGCCTAAATTTTCTTCTCTTTTCCTATTAGGGTTGCCGAAATCTTGCTCTCTTTTTCTACTGGGGTTGCCGCAAATCACACTCCTAAAAGGAGTTTGTGTTGCACCCTAATTTCCATAAAAGAATAGACTTCAAACCCTAATCCAACCCATAGATATTTTATTCTTTTTATTGACTAAAATAAAAGACTTCTTATTTGATTAAATAAATAAAATTAATTATTTATTTTCTTACCAAATAAGTCTTTTACTTTTAGTATACTACCAACAATAGTATAAGACTAGGAATCATATTTCCTAATCAGAAAAGATTTGTTTCTTAATTAAACAATTAATTAATAAATTAATTAATTCTTATTTAATTAAAACAATGAAAACAAAATAATATCTTAGGTTAAAATATTAACCTTGCCGCCCCACTTGAATAAAATTGGGCCTAATATTATTTTCTTATTTCATTTAATCCATTGGACTTTAAATAAAAAGCCCACATGTGAACCAGAACCATTCTTACTAAAAGAAACAAGCCCACATGTCTTTTATTAATATATTAATATAATTGAGCAGCCCATTACTTAAATAATGTGCAAATTATATTCTTAATATATTAAATGCAATTCTAGATGGACCCTTAAATTGGTCTGGTAGAATATATCAAGTGATCCATGCAAGTCCGTGTGGATTGGGGATCTTGGCAGGCCATCTAAATTAAAGCTTTAATAGACATAACCTAATCACAATCAACAAATGATTCACTTAGGTCCGATCCATTAATTTTAACTCATTCCACTAAAGAGCTGAAACAAATAATAGCACGGTGTGTATAAAGCTATCTAGAGGGGGGGTGAATAGATTTTACGCTTTTTACCCAATTTTTCGTGTTAGTCAAAATTACGAAAATGCCCTCAAGATAATATAACCAAGCAATTGTAATATGGTGCGGAAATTAAAACAACACTTGGTTTTTACGTGGAAACCCTCACGGGAAAAACCACGGGCTATGTAAGTAAGCCACACTCGAACCTCGAATCCACTAAATGTGCAAACGATTACAACCTAATCCCGGAAGTAATCACACACCTACCTAATCCCGGTATGAGTGAACCTAGTCCAATTTGCTTGCGTTCTAAGCAACCTAATCCCGGATGCTACACACAAGACTTACTTTCTTTTTGAAGAGAATACAACCCTAAGTGAATATATGTGAATATCCAAAATGCAACATAGAGCAAGGGAAACCCTATATGCTTATCTAAGATGATTAATATGCAATTAAGTATAATCCTAGATATCAAAACTAAATGACATGTCAATTAGTTTAGCTAATCAATATTAAGCACAAAACCTAATATGCAAGCACAATATAAAATCTCAAACATACATCATACTCATCTCAATATTGTATCTAAAGCATACAAAATAACAAACAAGTAATTAATTGAGATTGCTAGATAAGAGAAACACAAAACATGTAAGATATTAGTGAAAAGCTTACCAAGCAAAGTATGATGAAGATTCCATGCTAGATGACATCTAGATGATCTAAGATGATGCTAGATGATGATTGATGATCATGAAAAAGTGTTTGAGAATCAAGAATGGAGTTCTTGGAATTTTTCTTCTCTTTGAAAAATATCCTAAGTATGAATTCTGAATATGAACTCTCTTAATTGACCTAAAGTCAAAGTGGCATATATATAGGGGGCCAAATCAAAGTGTGGTCGTTTAAGTAAGTTTCAAAGAAACGCGCCAATCGGCGGTTTAAAACGGCGGCCAGGCCGCCGTTAATGACCGCCGAATTGAGCTCGTGAAGAACAGAGCATAAACGGCGGTTCATTCGGCGGTTTCGTGACCGCCGATTCCAACCGCCGAAACAGAACAGAGAGATCAAAATCAACCAGGTATGAACGGCGGTTTCTAACGGCGGTTTCATGCCTGCCGTTTCAACCGCCGAATTAGACTGAGAGATAAATCAATCAGGTCTTGAATCGGCGGTTTCGAACGGCGGTCGTGACCGCCGATCTTAGCCGCAGAAATGCTCCAGACCAATCTGGACTGAAACGACGGTTTCATTCGGCGGCCAGGCCGCCGATAATAACCGCCGATCACCTAGATAGGTGAAAACCAAGGAGAAGCCAAGGGCATTCTCCATAGGCGGTCCTCGCGCTAAACCAAGCACATTCTCGTGCATGCGCGGACGTTTCCGAAAGTTATCGGGAAACGAATTATACAACAACATGACACAATTACACACCATAAAATATAATAAATAAGTGCAAGTGTGAAATGTGACAAATGAAGAGAATGCACACATATGCAATGAATGTTAAGTGTGTGTGTGCAACTAATCTCTTCAAAGAAAAGTAAGCACATAGAAATTTACCTTCGGTGCTTATCAACACGAGGTCTTCAAAAGGGTTTCGAACAACAAGACCGATACTTAGGCTACCCTTACAAAGAACCCCCACATATGGTTTGATCACGAAATAAGCCAATTAAAAACAACGGGAATCCTTACAATCTCCCCCTTTGGCTATTTCGTGACAAAACCATCACTCACAATGATTCCTCACAAAAAAAATAGAAACTACGGGACTATAATGATATTCTACATTACAAAGAGATAAGCTAATGCAACTTGAAGTCTTCAATCCTCTTGTAGAATAAACAATCCCTGAAAAGAGTTTCTAACATTTCTAATACAAGAAAAGTGTGAGATTAATCATGTGAGAACAATACCAAGCATTTGCATTTTTAGAATTTAGGCACAACATTACCAAATGTATGCAATGTATGATAAATGCAATGCTCCCCCTCAACGGGTTACTCCCCCTCAACGTATGTTCTCCCCAAAGTGTACAATAGCTTCTATATTTTGCACCTCCCCTTACCATATCCTACTCCCCCTTTTTGTCATGATATAGGCAAAGGAGTAGTCCCCAACCGGGTCACTCATAGCAACGAGAGATAGAAGCATGCAAGATATGCATATACATATAAGTCACTTTATGCACTTCAATTAATTTGAGAGAAACAAGGAGATTTATTTTGAGAAAATGTGTGAATCCAACATGCTTTGCATACAAGACATATAGCATTCAAGTCCAAAATACAATGGTATTTGGCAAAGCAAATGACAAAGGTTTCTAATAAGAATTCAAACCAATTTCACCAATGTCATGGGAAAAGCAAGGATATAGAGATTATTGATTTCAATTTAAGAGCAACTATATCCAACTTTATAAGCGAAACATGGCATGAGCGACTTTGCACCCTATTTGATTTTTCCGGATAAAATTATTGAAAATAAATAATAAACGTGTCCTAAAGTAATCTAGAGGGGGGGTGAATAGATTTTAAACAATTTTACCCAATTTTTCGAGATTAGTCCAAATTACGAAAAAGCCCCAATCTAGTCGATATACAAAAAACATACAAGTGCGGAAATTTGAGGACACACAATATTTACGTGGAAACCCACACGGGGAAAAACCACGGGCTGTTATGTGCGCCACACGAGAACCTCGAATCCACTATTTGCAAATACGATTACAAATTAGGTTGACCACATCACACCTAAATTTACTAATCCGTCTTTGCTACCCGCGGGCCTTTAATAGTGACTCTAGTCCCTTGCTTGCAAACTACCTAAGAGGTAAATACAAGACTTGTCTCTAAAGTGAAGAGATAGCACAACCTAAGGTGAATATGTGAAATACTCAAGATGCTAAAAATGCAAGGTTAGACATTTTAAGCTTATCTAGGCAAAGATGAACATGTTAGACAATCCTAGATATCATATTACTAGATGACATGCATAAACCAACACTAAATAAGCAACCAAAATCCTATATGCATTATCTATCACAATACAACTCACAAACCACAATAAAACAATCTTGAAACTAAGTCAAGTCATAAAGATGCAATCTTGAATCAATTCAAGTGATAAAGAAGCTATCTTGTAAAGCAAGAACATATAGATATGAGAATGATGTTCTAGATACAAGTCATGTGAGCAAAACTAAAAACCCTAGATGAAATCAACCTAGAATTATGCTAGATGATAAATGAAAGATGCAATATGAAGGGTTTTGTGATTTGGAAGCTTAAAGTTGAAGTCTTGATACCTTGGCTTGAAGATACTCAACCATGCTCTCAAAAGTGTAATTTTTGCTCTTGAAACCGAGCCAAGACTATCAAGACATATATAAATGGGATCCAAGTGAAGTGACATCGTTTTTGAAAAAAACGGTTCAGATTCCCGTCAGCTGCGCTGGTGCAGCGCTGGACGACCAGCGCAACTCACCAGCGCACGCCCTTTAACTGGCAAGGGCGCTCGACGAGTGGCGCGCCTCAAGGGCGCAAGACCAGCGGCAACATTCTGGACGAGATGCGCTGGTGGAGCTTGCGCTGGTGACGACCAGCGCACCAACAGCGACAACCTACTGGAGGAGTTGCGCTGGAGGAGAGCGCCGGTGCAGACCAGCGCACGACCAGCGGTAGTCCACTGGACTAGTTGCACTGGTCAGCTTGCGCTGGTGACACCAGCGCATGACCAGCGCACACACTCCCTTAAGCACACAAACAAAAGTGCAAGGGTCAAAAGAAATGCATCCTAAGCCTAACTAGATATGCCATTATAATCACAAGATGTAAGAAGAGAGATTTAAATACCCAATGATGCACAAAAACTTCAAACACAACATACAAGTAAGAGTTATGCAAGTGTTGTGTGTGTGTGCAACTACATCTCTTCAAAGTAGAGTAAGTCAAGAAATCTACCTTCCTTGAAGCTCTTGATCATGCAATGAGGTTTTCTTCCATCCTAAGCTATCCTTACATATAGAACCCCATTGTGATTTTGCCAACGAAATACGCCAATAAAAAAGAGGCACTTACAATCTCCCCCTTTGGCTATTTCGTGACAAAATCACCACTCACATAGCATCCTCACAAAATAAAAGATTGGTCAACAAAAGTTTTCTACATTACAATTAAGCTCCTAGTCTAAGTCTTGAACATCTTCAAGTCAAATCCAAGCTTGTAGAAAAGAAATCCAACCTACACACAATCAACAAGAAAAATACCTTCCAAGAACAAGTGTGGGAGAGATGCTAATAACAAAAGAAATGTCATTTCAAAAGGTTTCAAAAAAAATCAAACAAGCAATGTAATGCAATGCAACTCCCCCTAAATGCAATCATCTCCCATCATGGGTTACTCACTCTCAACTCCCCCTAAATGCAATGCCTAGAAGCACAAATTCTCCCCAAACCTACTCCCCCTTTTTGTCATGAGATAGGCAAAGGGAGTCTCCCCTAATAGGTAAGCATTAGCAAGGAGAGCTTGTAGCACGAACACATATGCAATCAAATAGGCAATTTTATGCACCTCAATCAAGTAAGAGAGATTCAAGGAGTTTTATTTTATGACAAATGTGTGACAATAATGCTTTGCATGCAAGACATGTTGCATCTAAGACCAAAGCAATGGTATTTGGTAAAGCAAACAACAAAGGTTTCCAAAAGAATTCAAACCAATTTCACCCTTTGTCATGGAAAAAGCAAGGAAATAGAAATTTAGTATTTCAAGACAAACAACTATATCCAACTTTATAGGCAAAATAAGACATGAGCGACTTTGCACCCTATTTGATTTTTCCGGGTGAGATACCCGTATGATAGTAGCCTTGTTCTACAAATAAAGAAAGAGAGACTTTGGATATGAGGATCCTTTTGATTTAAGTCTCAATATTGCTTTTGCACACATATTTGCATTTAACATTTGCAATCAAACATTTCACATTTTCATTTCATACTTTTCAACTTAGGTATGTCATTTAAAAAGAATCATCATGTCATGGAGATCAATTAAAGGTCATTCAAAAAGTACTTCCGAAGTACATCTCCTATTCCAAAAATGCATGTTTGAGCATAGATATGACATGGATTGCAAGCAAGGCAATGTAGCACACTTATTTAGAAAAATACATATAAGTATGTACAACCAATCATCTCAAGCAATTAACTAAGAGGCATAAAATATATCAATGTGGCACAATGTATGATCATGCAACTTTGCTCTCTTTGCTTGAGCTCCCCATATGGGGTCAAGACACACCAAATCAACCCAATTGACAAATCCCAATAGACTTGCTAAGGTTCCCAAATCTAATGGTGTCTAAAGGCTTTGTAAACAAATCCGCTAGTTGGTCATTTGTTCCTACATGTTCCAATGCAATGGTTTTGCTCTCAACTAGCTCTCTTATGAAATGGTGTCTAATGTCAATGTGCTTTGTCCTAGAATGTTGGACGGGATTCTTAGAAATGTTAATGGCACTCATGTTATCACAAAATAAAGTAAGAGTACCTTGCTCCAAGCCATAATCGGCTAGCATTTGTTTCATCCACATCAATTGAGTGCAAGCACTACCGGCGGCAATATATTCCGCCTCGGCCGTGGATAGGGAAATTGAGTTTTGCTTCTTGCAAAACCAAGAAACCAAATTGTTCCCAAGGAAGAAGCAACCGCCCGATGTACTCTTCCTATCATCACAATTTCCTGCCCAATCGGCATCACTAAATCCAACAAGACTTGGATTAGTGTCAAAAGAGTACCATATCCCATGATTTGAGGTACCATTCACAAACCGAATGATCCTCTTCACCGCCACAAGGTGAGACTCTTTGGGATTAGCTTGGTACCTAGCACAAACACCTACACTAAAACAAATATCGGGCCTACTTGCGGTCAAGTAAAGCAAGCTACCTATCATGCCACGATATAGACTTTGTTCCACATCCTTTCCACTAGCATCTTTGCTAAGTTTCAAGGTGGTGCTCATGGGTGTGTCACAATGTTTGGCATTCTCAAGGCCAAACTTTTTCACTAGGCTCTTAGCATACTTAGCTTGGGATATAAAGATCCCATCATGCATTTGCTTGATTTGCAAGCCTAGGAAATAATTTAGTTCACCAACCATGCTCATTTCAAACTCATGAGACATGACATCAACAAATTGTCTAACTTTGGATTGGTTGGTGGAACCAAATACAATGTCATCAACATAAATTTGAGCTATGAATAGCTCATCTTTGGTGCACTTGATGAACAAAGTCTTGTCAACACTACCTCTTGAGTAGCCATTGTCAACAAGATAAAGAGTGAGGCGCTCATACCAAGCCCTCGGTGCTTGTTTCAACCCATATAGAGCCTTCGTGAGGCGATAGACATGAGAGGGGTGGTGTGGATCCACAAACCCCTCGGGTTGCTCAACAAACACTTCCTCATGCAATAAGCCATTGAGGAAGGCACTCTTGACATCCATTTGTTGTAACTTGAACTTGTACACACAAGAAATGGATAAGAGAAGCCTTATGGACTCAAGACGGGCAACGGGAGCAAAAGTCTCCTCAAAGTCAATACCCTCAATTTGAGAGTATCCTTGTGCAACAAGCCTTGCCTTGTTTCGCACAATGTTGCCATCCTCATCGGATTTGTTCCTAAACACCCATTTAGTTCCTATGACATTGGTGTTTTTGGGTCTAGGAACAAGAGTCCAAACCTCATTTCTCTCAAATTGGTTTAGCTCTTCTTGCATGGCAAGAACCCAAAACTCATCTTCCAAGGCTTCATCAACCTTTTTAGGTTCTATTTGAGAGGTGTAACAAGTGTAGCTAATTTGATTAGCTATTTGACGCCTAGTCCTAACACCCTCTCTAACTTCTCCAATGATATCATCCTTATCATGGAGCTTTTTAACCCAATGAGCGGGTTCATTAGAGTCCAAAGGGGGAACTCTATTAAGAGGCAAATCATCCTCTTCATCTTGGTTTGACTTCACACCACTAGAAGTCTCACCACTTTCCTTCAAAGGAAGGTCATTCACCTCACAAACATCCTCCTCATGGTCATCATGTTTGGGCCTACAATCATCAAAGACAACATTTGATGATTCCATAACACTTTGAGTCTTTAGATTAAAAACTCTATAGGCCTTGCTATTAAGTGCATACCCAATGAAAATACCCTCATCACTCTTGGCATCAAACTTGCCAAGTTGATCCCGGTCATTTAGTATATAGCACTTACTCCCAAAGATGTGGAAGTAGCTCACATTGGGTTTTCTACCCTTCCATAACTCATAGGATGTTTGTTTAGTCCCGGGCCTAAGGAAAACTCTATTCCCTATGTAGCAAGCCGTATTGATGGCTTCGGCCCAAAGATTTCTAGGGACTTTGTTGCTAAGCAACATCACACGGGCCATCTCTTGGAGGACTCTATTCTTCCTCTCAACAACACCATTTTGTTGAGGAGTCCTAGGGGCCGAAAATTCATGGGAAATGCCTAAGCTATTGCAAAAATTTTCAAACTTAGCATTTTCAAATTCTTTCCCATGATCACTTCTAATTTTCTTAATGCTTTTAATGTGAGAAGTTTTCTCATTTTGAATTTTGACACAAAGCATTTTGAATTTCTCAAAGGCTTCGGACTTTTCTCTAAGGAAGTAAGTCCAAGTAAACCTAGAGAAGTCATCAACAACAACAAGAATGTACCTTCTACCACCTAAACTTTCGGTTTGAATGGGACCCATAAGGTCCATATGGATGAGCTCCAATGGCTCTTTGGTGGAGAGGTATTTGCCTTTCTTGTGCACACTCTTAGTTTGCTTTCCTTGTTGACAAGGTCCACAAACTCCCTCAACCTTTTTCCCAAACTTGGGAAGGCCCCTAACAACATTCAACCTATCAAGGACTTTCAAGTCCCTATAGTTCATATGGCCAAGTCTTTGGTGCCACACCTCAATTTGCTCACTAGTAGACAAGTTACAAGAGATGAGATTAGACTCAAGACAATAACAATTGTCACTTGATCTCTTGCCTTTCAACAAAACTTGCCCATTTTCCTTAAGAATAGAGCAATCAACTTTTCCAAACATAACCGAAAGCCCTTCATCACTTAAGTGTGATATACTAATGAGATTGGCTTGCAAGCCATCAACATAGAGAGCATTGGGCAAGGAGGGTAAACCGGGAATAGATATATTACCTTTCCCTATGACCTTTTTCTTAGATCCATCACCAAAGGTGACATACCCACCATCCTCCATTACAAGAGATTCAAAGAAACTCTTGTTTCCGGTCATGTGCCTAGAACACCCACTATCAAGGTACCAAGTGTTAGAGGCATTTGCTTTTAAGGCAACTTGGGCCACATAGCAATAATAGTCATCATGTCTACTCATCCTAGGTGAAACATGGTCATTCCTAGGAGCCATTGGTCCATTAGCTCTAAAATTTCTAGGTGCATGCATTGTGGCTCTTCTAAGCATATTTTTCTCAATCATACTTTCTCTTCTACACAATTTAATATACTTAAGGCAATTAGGCCTAATATGGCCTTCAATTCCACAAAAATGGCAAGTAGGAGTAAAGTAGGAATTCATACCATAGCCTTGAGCAAACATTTGTGGCCTCCTTCTATTTTGAGTTGCTATTTGATGTTGAGGCAACTCTCTCCTTTGTGGTTGAGCCAAGTTGGCATGTCTTCTAGGTTGAGCATGAAAGACCCCATGTTGAGCTTGTGGGATCCTTTGTTGTGGAGGTCTTGGTAGTGGAGCTCTAGGTTGAGGAGGTCTTGGTTGTGGAGCTCTAGGTTGAGGAGGTCTTGGTTGTGGAGCTCTAGGTTGAGGAGGAGCTCTAGTTGGAATCCTTGCTTGTGCTTGCTTGGAGGATTCACCGACTTCAACCCACTTGGTTGATTATTGAGGGGTTTGAGCATTCTCAACCTCCTTGCTCTTGACAAAAGTTGTCTTCTTCAAGGATGTGGCTTCCATTTCTTCCACATATCCTAACCCCTTCTTGTCACTAGGACTCTTCCCACAAGATAGCATCTTGTCAAGCTTCTCGGTTCCGGAAGTCATCTTAGCAATCAACTCTTTTGCTTCCATGAGCTCTTTCCCCAAGCTTTGTTCACTTTTCTTGACCAAGACTAACTCCATCTTCAACCCTTCTTCTATCTCTTTTGCCTTACTCATTTCCTTGCTCAAATGAGTCACTTTGGATATCAACTCAAGCTTCTCCCCTTTCAACTTTTGTATCTCCTTTTTCTTCTTCAATCTTGAGTTCTCAAAGAATCTCATGAAGTCATCATAGTCCATCTCTTCATCAAACTCAAAATTTGACGTTGAGGAGTTACTCCCACCATTTGAGTCATTTTCATCCACTTCTTCTTGCTTGTCATCTTCCTCTTCTTTATCACTCATAACTTCATTGCTATTGTGAGAGGATGAGAAAGCAATGAAGTTGGCAACTTGGTCTTCCTCATCATCCGAAGACTTGTCTTCATCTTCTAGGTCATCACTATCACTCCAAGTAACCGCCATGGCTCTTCCTTTCTTCTTCTTCAAATTTGCACATTCGGGAGCAATGTGTCCAAACCCACTACACTCATAGCATTGGACACCCTTCTTATGGTCTTTCTCTTGAGCTTGCTCCACTTTCTTGAAAGGAGCCTTCTTCTTTACAAACTTTCCCTTGGAGCCAAACCCTCTCTTCTCAAACTTCATGAATTGCTTGAACTTCTTTGCCATCAAAGCAATTTCTTCATCCGAGTCTTCTTCATCTTTCTCAACCTTGACACTCTTCAAGGCAAGACTCTTTTGCTTCTTTGGAGGTGTAGTTGTAGGACCTTTCCTAGATTCATACGCCAAGAGCCTTCCAATGACTTCACTTGGCTTCATTCTTGAGTAGTCACTATTTTCCTCAAATGCCGTCACTTTGGATTCAAACCTCTCGGGAAGTGACCTCATGATCTTTTGTTTAATTCTTCTATCCGAGTAGGGATCACCAAGTTGGTGACTTTGGTTTACTATATCCATGAGCTTCACTTGGAAGTCATTGAAGCACTCATCATCCTCCATCCTTATGGTCTCAAATTGCGTTTGGAGAACTTGAAGCTTGGAATCCTTAACCACATCGGTTCCTTCATGAGCCGTCTCTAATATATCCCAAGCTTCCTTTGCTATCCTTGTAGTTTGAATGAGCTTGTATTGGTTGTCATCCATGGCACATAGGATTGCATGCATGGCTTTGTTGTTCCATTTTGAAGCCTCAAATTCTTGTGGAGTCCATTGTGCCTTCGGCTTGAGGACTTCCTCTCCACCTCCCGTAGGAGTCATCATAGGTGGAGTGTATCCATCTTCAATCGCCATCCATGCCCGATCATGAATTTGACTCACATAAGCTTCCATTTTGCCCTTCCATGAGGCGTAATTGACCCCGGTGAGCAAGGGGGGTCTTGTGCTAGAGGCACCCTCACCTCCCATTCCATTTCCACTCATTGTGTTAGGGTTTGAATGAAATGAATGCACACAAACAAACTAAGCACACACCACAATGCAAACAAATGCAAGAGACTTTAACAAGAGCAAGGGATCTCCTAATTATGTTAAGGAACCCGCTCTGATACCAATTGAAAATAAATAATAAACGTGTCCTAAAGTAATCTAGAGGGGGGGTGAATAGATTTTAAACAATTTTACCCAATTTTTCGAGATTAGTCCAAATTACGAAAAAGCCCCAATCTAGTCAATATACAAAAAACATACAAGTGCGGAAATTTGAGGACACACAATATTTACGTGGAAACCCACACGGGGAAAAACCACGGGCTGTTATGTGCGCCACACGAGAACCTCGAATCCACTATTTGCAAATACGATTACAAATTAGGTTGACCACATCACACCTAAATTTACTAATCCGTCTTTGCTACCCGCGGGCCTTTAATAGTGACTCTAGTCCCTTGCTTGCAAACTACCTAAGAGGTAAATACAAGACTTGTCTCTAAAGTGAAGAGATAGCACAACCTAAGGTGAATATGTGAAATACTCAAGATGCTAAAAATGCAAGGTTAGACATTTTAAGCTTATCTAGGCAAAGATGAACATGTTAGACAATCCTAGATATCATATTACTAGATGACATGCATAAACCAACACTAAATAAGCAACCAAAATCCTATATGCATTATCTATCACAATACAACTCACAAACCACAATAAAACAATCTTGAAACTAAGTCAAGTCATAAAGATGTGTAAGGATTCCCGTTGTTTTTAATTGGCTTATTTCGTGATCAAACCATATGTGGGGGTTCTTTGTAAGGGTAGCCTAAGTATCGGTCTTCTTGTTCGAAGCCCTTTGAAGACCTCGTGTTGATAAGCACCGAAGGTAAATTTCTATGTGCTTACTTTTCTTTGAAGAGATTTAGAAGCACACACACACTAAACATTCATTGCATATGTGTGCATTCTCTTCATTTGTCACAATTCACACTTGCACTTATTTATTATATTTTGTTGTGTGTTATTGTGTCTTGTTGTTGTGTTAATTCGTTTCCCGATAACTTTCGGAAACGTCCGCGCATGCACGAGAATGTGCTTGGTTTAGCGCGAGGACCGCCTATGGAGAATGCCCTTGGCTTCTCCTTGGTTTTCACCTTTCTAGGTGATCGGCGGTTATGATCGGCGGCCTGGCCGCCGAATTAAACCGCCGTTTCAGTCCAGATTGGTCTGAAGCTTTTCTGCGGTTAATATCGGCGGTCACGACCGCCGTTAGAAACTGCCGTTTCAAGACCTGATTGATTTATCTCTCGGTCTAATTCGGCGGTTGAAACGGTGGGCATTAAACCGTCGTTCGAAACCGCCGTTCTTACCTGGTCGATTTTGATCTCTCTGTTCTGTTTCGGCGGTTGGAATCGGCGGTCACGAAACCGCCGAATGAACCGCCGTTTTTGCTCTGTTCTTCACTAGCTCAATTCGGCGGTCATGAACGGCGGCCTAGCCGCCGATTGAAACCGCCGATTGGCGCGTTTCTTTGAAACTTACTTAAACGACCACACTTTGATTTGGCCCCCTATATATATGCCACTTTGACTTTAGGTCAATTAAGAGAGTTCATATTCAGAATTCATACTTAGGATATTATTCAAAGAGAAGAAAAATTCCAAGAACTCCATTCTTGATTCTCAAACACTTTTCATGATCATCAATCATCATCTAGCATCATCTTAGATCATCTAGATGTCATCTAGCATGGAATCTTCATCATACTTTGCTTGGTAAGCTTTTCACTAATATCTTACATGTTTTGTGTTTCTCTTATCTAGCAATCTCAATTAATTACTTGTTTGTTATTTTGTATGCTTTAGATACAATATTGAGATGAGTATGATGTATGTTTGAGATTTTATATTGTGCTTGCATATTAGGTTTTGTGCTTAATATTGATTAGCTAAACTAATTGACATGTCATTTAGTTTTGATATCTAGGATTATACTTAATTGCATATTAATCATCTTAGATAAGCATATAGGGTTTCCCTTGCTCTATGTTGCATTTTGGATATTCACATATATTCACTTAGGGTTGTATTCTCTTCAAAGAGAAAGTAAGTCTTGTGTGTAGCATCCGGGATTAGGTTGCTTAGAACGCAAGCAAATTGGACTAGGTTCACTCATACCGGGATTAGGTAGGTGTGTGATTACTTCCGGGATTAGGTTGTAATCGTTTGCACATTTAGTGGATTCGAGGTTCGAGTGTGGCTTACTTACATAGCCCGTGGTTTTTCCCGTGAGGGTTTCCACGTAAAAACCAAGTGTTGTTTTAATTTCCGCACCATATTACAATTGCTTGGTTATATTATCTTGAGGGCATTTTCGTAATTTTGACTAACACGAAAAATTGGGTAAAAAGCGTAAAATCTATTCACCCCCCCTCTAGATAGCTTTATACACACCGTGCTATTATTTGTTTCAATTGGTATCAGAGCGGGTTCCTAGACATACATAGGTGATCCTTGCTTATTTTGGTGTGTTTTGCATTTTGTGTGATTTTTGATCTTTCATACATTTGCATTCATTTCATTCATTCATAAACACTATGAGTGGAAACGGTGGAAATGGTGGTGGCCACGAAGGAGCTTCTAGCACAAGGCCTCCACTTCTTACCGGATTGAACTATTCCCAATGGAAAGGGAAGATGGAATCCTACATATGCCAAATTCATGACCGTGCATGGATGGCGGTGGAAGACGGATATGATCTCCCTATGATGACTCCCGATGGTGGAGGACAAGATGTTTTGAAGCCTAAGGCGCAATGGAACGCGCAAGAGTTTGAGGCTTCTAAGTGGAATAGGAAGGCTATGCATGCCATTATGTGTGCTATGGATGAGAATCAGTACAAGCTTATTCAGAATACTCAGATTGCCAAAGTGGCATGGGACATCCTTCTAGTTGCACATGAGGGAACCGAGGTGGTGAAGGAGTCCAAGCTTCAAGTCCTCCAAACTCAGTTTGAGCTACTTAGGATGGGAGAGGATGAATGCTTCAATGACTTCGAAATCAAATTGATGGATATTGTAAATCAAAGCCATCAACTCGGAGACCCGTATTCGGATAGGAGAGTCAAGCAAAAAATTATGAGATCTCTCCCCGATAGGTTTGAATCCAAGGTGACGGCCATAGAAGAAAATAGTGGCTACATGGATATGAAGCCAAGTGAGGTGATTGGGCGTCTCCTTGCATATGAGTCTAGGAAGGCTCCTAGCACCACTACTCCTCCTAAGAAGTCTAAAGGAATAGCTTTGAAAGCATCTAAGGATGCAAAGGAGGCAAAGCATGAATCGGATGAAGACCTTGCCTTATTTGTGAAAAGGTTCAACAAGGTTATGGGGTTCAAGAAAAAGAAGGGATTTGGGTCAAGAGGACAAGATTTGAAGAAAAAGAGTTCCTTCAAGAAGTTTGAGCCTAGACAAGAGAGGACCGAAAGGAAAGGGGTCCGATGCTTTGAATGTGGTGGGATTGGTCACTTTGCCCCCGAATGTGCTAATCACAATGATAAGAAGAAGAGCAAAGTGATGGCCACCACTTGGAGTGGGAGTAGTGATGACTCCAATGAGGAAGATGAGTCTTCAAGTGAAGAAGAGCCTTCAAGTGAAGAAGAGCTCATGGCTAACCTCCTAGCTTTTGCCTCCTCACATAAGAGCAAAAGTGGTAGTGAGAAAGAGGAAATGAGTCAAGAGGAAAATGACTCAAGTGAAGAAGAAAGTGATTCCTCATCTAACTCCATAAGTAGTTTTGTGGAGAAAAAGGTGCTTGCTAAATGCCATGCCGAGTTTAATGATTTAGCAATCAAGAGCACAAGAAAGATCAAGATGTTGAGAGAAGAAAATCTTGAGCTTGCATCTCATAATGACCACTTAGGTGAACAAGTGGAAAAATTCAAGAAGATAGAAGATAAGCTAAGAGAGGAGTTAGCTTTATCTAGGAGGAATGAAGAAAGTCTAAAGAGTGAGCTTGAAGAAGTTAGAAATTCTATGACTAGGATGGATTCTAGCACCAAGAAGCTTGACCATATGCTTGGTGTTGGAAAGAGTCCATGTGACAAGAGGGGTCTTGGGTATGAAGATGACAAGAAGATCTCTACCTCTAACAAGACCGTGTTTGTCAAGAGCTTGAAGAAAGAAGAAACTTCATTTGTGCAAGCTCCTAGAAAGAAATTAGAAGTAGGACAATGCTCTAATGCACAAGTGAAGATGGGTCCAAGAAGGAAACCTCAAGCTCAACCCCCTAGGGTCTCTCAAGCCAACATTCCTCCTCAAATGGCTCACAAAGGAAAGAGACCTATCATGCAACCTCAAGCTAGGAAGCAACCAAGACCGGTTCAACAACGAAGAAGGATTGAACCCTTTCATCCACAAAGACAAAGGCAAGGTATGATTTCTTATTTCATCCCTATTTGTCACTTTTATGGTTGTGATGGTCATATTAGACCAAATTGCTTTCAATATATTAAAATGTGTAGAAAACAAAGCATGATTGAGAAGAAAAAGAAAAGAGCCATGATGCATGTTCCTAGGAATGATAATATTATTATGCATGATCCTAGGACATCTAGAGCCCATATACCAAAGACCACTAAGAAAGCTAAGATTGTTTCTAGGTGGATTAGAAAGAATGACATTGTTTGCCATGTTGCTCAAATAGCCTTGAAGGCAAATTCTTCTAATTTTTGGTATCTAGATAGTGGGTGCTCTAGGCACATGACGGGAAACAAGAGTTTCTTCGAGACTCTTGTTATGGAGGAAGGTGGATATGTCACTTTTGGTGATGGATCCAAAAAGAAAGTTGTAGGGAAAGGAACCATTTCCGTTCCCGGATTACCCTCCTTATCCGATGCTTTATTTGTTGATGGCTTGAAAGCCAATTTAATAAGCATTTCACATCTAAGTGATGAAGGATATTCCGTCTTGTTTTGTAAAGATGATTGCTCAATCCTAAAGCTCGATGGACAAACCTTATTGAAAGGTATGAGATCTAGCGACAATTGCTATTGTCTTGAAGCTAGAATAGTCTCAAACAATGTGTCCATGGATGAGCAAATTGAGTTGTGGCATGAAAGACTTGGCCACATGAACTTTAGGGATCTACGGACCCTTGGAAAGTTCGAGTGTGTGCGTGGCCTCCCTAAGCTTGGGAAGAAAGCCAATGGTGTTTGTGGACCTTGCCAACAAGGAAAGCAAACTAAAAGCATGCACAAAAAGGGTAAGTATCTCACCACCAAGGAGCCTCTTGAGCTTCTCCACATGGACCTCATGGGTCCCATGCAAACCGAAAGTTTGGGTGGAAAGAGATACATTTTTGTATGTGTTGATGATTTCTCTAGATTTACATGGACATACTTTCTTAGAGAAAAATCCGAAACTTTTGATAAGTTTAAAATGCTTTGTACTAAATTACAAAATGAAATGAAATCTAACATTAGAAGCATTAAACGGATTAGAAGTGACCATGGGAGAGAGTTTGAGAATGCCTCTTTTGAAAGCTTTTGTGATAGCTTAGGCATCTCCCATGAGTTTTCGGCTCCTAGGACACCTCAACAAAATGGAGTTGTTGAGAGGAAAAATAGGGTCCTCCAAGAGATGGCCCGAGTGATGTTGCTTAGCAACAATGTCCCTAGGAACCTATGGGCCGAAGCCATCAATACGGCTTGCTATATAGGAAATCGTGTGTTCCTAAGGCCCGGTTCTAGAAACACCTCCTATGAGCTATGGAAGGGTAGGAAGCCAAATGTTAGCTACTTCCACACATTTGGAAGCAAATGCTACATTTTAAATGACCGTGATCAACTTGGCAAGTTTGATGCTAAGAGTGATGAGGGTATCTTTATTGGCTACGCCTTGAATAGTAAAGCCTATAGAGTTTTCAACTTGAAGACTCGAACCGTCATGGAATCATCAAATGTGGTCATTGATGATACTAGGCTCAAGTCTAATGACCATGAGGAGGAGGATGTTCTAGAGGATGACACTCCTTTGGAGAGGGTTGTGGTGACTCCCAATGTTGGGACATCTAATGAAGTCACACAACCCATTACTAGAGTTCCTCTCTTGGACTCTAAAGAACCCGCTCCATGGGTTAGGAAACTCCATGATAAAGAAGATATCATTGGAGAGGTAAATGAGGGTGTTAGGACTAGACGTCAACTTGCTAATCTTATTAGCTATACTTGCTACACCTCTCAAATTGAACCCAAAAAGGTTGAAGAAGCCTTACATGATGAATTTTGGGTTCTTGCCATGCAAGAAGAGCTAAACCAATTCGAAAGGAATGAGGTTTGGACTCTAGTTCCTAGGCCTAAGACCACTAATGTCATAGGCACTAAATGGATATTTAGGAACAAATCCGATGAGGATGGCAACATAGTGCGGAACAAGGCTAGACTTGTAGCACAAGGGTACTCTCAAATTGAGGGTATCGACTTTGAGGAGACATTTGCTCCCGTTGCCCGTTTAGAGTCTATTAGGCTTCTCTTGTCCATTTCTTGTGTGCACAAGTTCAAATTGCACCAAATGGATGTCAAGAGTGCCTTCCTCAATGGCTTCTTGCAAGAGGAAGTGTTTGTTGAACAACCCAAGGGGTTTGTGGATGCACACCACCCCAACCATGTCTATCGCCTCAAGAAGGCACTATATGGGTTGAAACAAGCACCGAGGGCTTGGTATGAGCGCCTCACTCAATTTCTTGTTGACAATAACTACACAAGAGGTAGTGTTGACAAGACACTATTCATCAAGAGAGACAATGATGAGCTTTTCATAGCTCAAATATATGTCGATGACATAGTGTTTGGCTCTACCAACAACACCAAGGTCCAACAATTTGTTGATGTTATGTCTCATGAATTTGAGATGAGTCTTGTTGGTGAGCTTAATTACTTCCTAGGTTTGCAAATTAGGCAACTTGATAATGGGATCTTCATAACCCAAGCCAAATATGCCAAAAACCTTGTGAAGAAGTTTGGTCTTGAAAAAGCCAAACATTGTGACACTCCTATGAGCACCACTTTGAAGCTAAGCAAGGATGCTAGCGGTAAAAGTGTGGACCAAACCTTATATCGTGGCATGATAGGGAGCTTGCTCTATTTGACCGCAAGTAGGCCCGATATATCTTTTAGTGTAGGAGTTTGTGCTAGGTACCAATCCGATCCCAAGGAGTCCCATCTCTCTTCGGTTAAGAGAGTCATTCGCTTTGTGAATGGGACTTCCAACTATGGGATTTGGTACTCATTTGACACTAATCCTAGTCTTGTAGGATATAGTGATGCGGATTGGGCAGGAAATTGTGATGATAGGAAGAGCACATCGGGCGGTTGCTTCTTTCTAGGCAACAACTTGGTGTCTTGGTTTTGCAAGAAGCAAAACTCGATTTCCTTGTCCACGGCGGAAGCCGAGTACATAGCCGCGGGGAGTGGATGCACTCAACTTATGTGGATGAAGCAAATGCTAGTGGATTACGGATTCAACCAAGGTACTCTCACTCTCTTTTGTGATAACATGAGTGCCATTAATATTTCCAAGAATCCGGTGCAACATTCTAGAACTAAGCATATTGACATCCGCCATCACTTCATTAGAGAGCTTGTTGAAAATAAATGCATAGTACTTGAACATGTAGGTACTAATGATCAACTTGCGGACCTATTTACTAAACCCTTAGATGCTACTCGATTTAAAACTCTTAGTAGATCTATTGGGGTATGTCTTGTGGAGTGATGTTCTATGATTGACCCCATATGGGGAACTCAAGCAAAGAGAGCTATTTTGCATTCTTGTATCTTGCAAAAAATTTGAAATATCTTATGCCTCTTCTTTTATATTGCTTGAGTAAGCTTGGTTGTACATATGTATATATGTTTTAAAATTCCATAAGTGTGAACCTTGCTTGTCTACAATCCATGTCATATTTATGTTCAAACATGCATTTTTGGACTAGGAGATTTACATTGGAAGTATGATTTGAATGACCTATGATTATCTCCATGACATGATGATTCTTTAATAACATGCTAATGTCAAATGAAAAAGCATGAAATTCATATAACATGCTCACATGAAAAGCATGAATTGATGATTGCATATTCTTAAAAATGCAAAACTTGTGTGAAAACTTATGAGACTCAAAATGAATAAAGGATCTTGTATCCATTCAAAGGAATTTACATTCCAAATGTCTCTCTTTCTTTATTAGTTGAACATGGTTACTATCATACGGATAATTTTATCCGGAAAAATCAAATAGGGTGCAAAGTCGCTCATGCCATGTTTCGCTTATAAAGTTGGATATAGTTGCTCTTAAATTGAAATTCATAATCTCTATATCCTTGCTTTTCCCATGACATTGGTGAAATTGGTTTGAATTCTTATTAGAAACCTTTGTCATTTGCTTTGCCAAATACCATTGTATTTTGGACTTGAATGCTATATGTCTTGTATGCAAAGCATGTTGGATTCACACATTTCTCAAAATAAATCTCCTTGTTTCTCTCAAATTAATTGAAGTGCATAAAGTGACTTATATGTATATGCAAGTCTTGCATGCTTCTATCTCTCGTTGCTATGAGTGACCGGGTTGGGGACTACTCCTTTGCCTATATCATGACAAAAAGGGGGAGTAGGATATGGTAAGGGGAGGTGCAAAATATAGAAGCTATTGTACACTTTGGGGAGGACATACATTGAGGGGGAGTAACCCGTTGAGGGGGAGCATTGCATTTATCATACATTGCATACATTTGGTAATGTTGTGCCTAAATTCTAAAAATGCAAATGCTTGGTATTGTTCTCACATGATTAATCTCACACTTTTCTTGTATTAGAAATGTTAGAAACTCTTTTCAGGGATTGATTATTCTACAAGAGGATTGAAGACTTCTAGTTGTATTAGCTTATCTCTTTGTAATGTAGAATATCATTATAGTCCCGTAGTTTCTATTTTTTTGTGAGGAATCTTTGTGAGTGATGGTTTTGTCACGAAATAGCCAAAGGGGGAGATTGTAAGGATTCCCGTTGTTTTTAATTGGCTTATTTCGTGATCAAACCATATGTGGGGGTTCTTTGTAAGGGTAGCCTAAGTATCGGTCTTCTTGTTCGAAGCCCTTTGAAGACCTCGTGTTGATAAGCACCGAAGGTAAATTTCTATGTGCTTACTTTTCTTTGAAGAGATTTAGAAGCACACACACACTAAACATTCATTGCATATGTGTGCATTCTCTTCATTTGTCACAATTCACACTTGCACTTATTTATTATATTTTGTTGTGTGTTATTGTGTCTTGTTGTTGTGTTAATTCGTTTCCCGATAACTTTCGGAAACGTCCGCGCATGCACGAGAATGTGCTTGGTTTAGCGCGAGGACCGCCTATGGAGAATGCCCTTGGCTTCTCCTTGGTTTTCACCTTTCTAGGTGATCGGCGGTTATGATCGGCGGCCTGGCCGCCGAATTAAACCGCCGTTTCAGTCCAGATTGGTCTGAAGCTTTTCTGCGGTTAATATCGGCGGTCACGACCGCCGTTAGAAACCGCCGTTTCAAGACCTGATTGATTTATCTCTCGGTCTAATTCGGCGGTTGAAACGGCGGGCATTAAACCGTCGTTCGAAACCGCCGTTCTTACCTGGTCGATTTTGATCTCTCTGTTCTGTTTCGGCGGTTGGAATCGGCGGTCACGAAACCGCCGAATGAACCGCCGTTTTTGCTCTGTTCTTCACGAGCTCAATTCGGCGGTCATGAACGGCGGCCTGGCCGCCGATTGAAACCGCCGATTGGCGCGTTTCTTTGAAACTTACTTAAACGACCACACTTTGATTTGGCCCCCTATATATATGCCACTTTGACTTTAGGTCAATTAAGAGAGTTCATATTCAGAATTCATACTTAGGATATTTTTCAAAGAGAAGAAAAATTCCAAGAACTCCATTCTTGATTCTCAAACACTTTTCATGATCATCAATCATCATCTAGCATCATCTTAGATCATCTAGATGTCATCTAGCATGGAATCTTCATCATACTTTGCTTGGTAAGCTTTTCACTAATATCTTACATGTTTTGTGTTTCTCTTATCTAGCAATCTCAATTAATTACTTGTTTGTTATTTTGTATGCTTTAGATACAATATTGAGATGAGTATGATGTATGTTTGAGATTTTATATTGTGCTTGCATATTAGGTTTTGTGCTTAATATTGATTAGCTAAACTAATTGACATGTCATTTAGTTTTGATATCTAGGATTATACTTAATTGCATATTAATCATCTTAGATAAGCATATAGGGTTTCCCTTGCTCTATGTTGCATTTTGGATATTCACATATATTCACTTAGGGTTGTATTCTCTTCAAAGAGAAAGTAAGTCTTGTGTGTAGCATCCGGGATTAGGTTGCTTAGAACGCAAGCAAATTGGACTAGGTTCACTCATACCGGGATTAGGTAGGTGTGTGATTACTTCCGGGATTAGGTTGTAATCGTTTGCACATTTAGTGGATTCGAGGTTCGAGTGTGGCTTACTTACATAGCCCGTGGTTTTTCCCGTGAGGGTTTCCACGTAAAAACCAAGTGTTGTTTTAATTTCCGCACCATATTACAATTGCTTGGTTATATTATCTTGAGGGCATTTTCGTAATTTTGACTAACACGAAAAATTGGGTAAAAAGCGTAAAATCTATTCACCCCCCCTCTAGATAGCTTTATACACACCGTGCTATTATTTGTTTCAAGATGCAATCTTGAATCAATTCAAGTGATAAAGAAGCTATCTTGTAAAGCAAGAACATATAGATATGAGAATGATGTTCTAGATACAAGTCATGTGAGCAAAACTAAAAACCCTAGATGAAATCAACCTAGAATTATGCTAGATGATAAATGAAAGATGCAATATGAAGGGTTTTGTGATTTGGAAGCTTAAAGTTGAAGTCTTGATACCTTGGCTTGAAGATACTCAACCATGCTCTCAAAAGTGTAATTTTTGCTCTTGAAACCGAGCCAAGACTATCAAGACATATATAAATGGGATCCAAGTGAAGTGACATCGTTTTTGAAAAAAACGGTTCAGATTCCCGTCAGCTGCGCTGGTGCAGCGCTGGACGACCAGCGCAACTCACCAGCGCACGCCCTTTAACTGGCAAGGGCGCTCGACGAGTGGCGCGCCTCAAGGGCGCAAGACCAGCGGCAACATTCTGGACGAGATGCGCTGGTGGAGCTTGCGCTGGTGACGACCAGCGCACCAACAGCGACAACCTACTGGAGGAGTTGCGCTGGAGGAGAGCGCCGGTGCAGACCAGCGCACGACCAGCGGTAGTCCACTGGACTAGTTGCGCTGGTCAGCTTGCGCTGGTGACACCAGCGCATGACCAGCGCACACACCCCCTTAAGCACACAAACAAAAGTGCAAGGGTCAAAAGAAATGCATCCTAAGCCTAACTAGATATGCCATTATAATCACAAGATGTAAGAAGAGAGATTTAAATACCCAATGATGCACAAAAACTTCAAACACAACATACAAGTAAGAGTTATGCAAGTGTTGTGTGTGTGTGCAACTACATCTCTTCAAAGTAGAGTAAGTCAAGAAATCTACCTTCCGTGAAGCTCTTGATCATGCAATGAGGTTTTCTTCCATCCTAAGCTATCCTTACATATAGAACCCCATTGTGATTTTGCCAACGAAATACGCCAATAAAAAAAGAGGCACTTACAATTATCCGTATGATAGTAACCATGTTCAACTAATAAAGAAAGAGAGACATTTGGAATGTAAATTCCTTTGAATGGATACAAGATCCTTTATTCATTTTGAGTCTCATAAGTTTTCACACAAGTTTTGCATTTTTAAGAATATGCAATCATCAATTCATGCTTTTCATGTGAGCATGTTATATGAATTTCATGCTTTGTCATTTGTCATTAGCATGTTATTAAAGAATCATCATGTCATGGAGATAATCATAGGTCATTCAAATCATACTTCCAATGTAAATCTCCTAGTCCAAAAATGCATGTTTGAACATAAATATGACATGGATTGTAGACAAGCAAGGTTCACACTTATGGAATTTTAAAACATATATACATATGTACAACCAAGCTTACTCAAGCAATTAAAAGAAGAGGCATAAGATATTTCAAATTTTTTTTTTTTGCAAGATACAAGAATGCAAAATAGCTCTCTTTGCTTGAGTTCCCCATATAGGGTCAATCATAGAACATCACTCCACAAGACATACCCCAATAGATCTACTAAGAGTTTTAAATCGAGTAGCATCTAAGGGTTTAGTAAATAGGTCCGCAAGTTGATCATTAGTACCTACATGTTCAAGTACTATGCATTTATTTTCAACAAGCTCTCTAATGAAGTGATGGCGGATGTCAATATGCTTAGTTCTAGAATGTTGCACCGGATTCTTGGAAATATTAATGGCACTCATGTTATCACAAAAGAGAGTGAGAGTACCTTGGTTGAATCCGTAATCCACTAGCATTTGCTTCATCCACATAAGTTGAGTGCATCCACTCCCCGCGGCTATGTACTCGGCTTCCGCCGTGGACAAGGAAATCGAGTTTTGCTTCTTGCAAAACCAAGACACCAAGTTGTTGCCTAGAAAGAAGCAACCGCCCGATGTGCTCTTCCTATCATCACAATTTCCTGCCCAATCCGCATCACTATATCCTACAAGACTAGGATTAGTGTCAAATGAGTACCAAATCCCATAGTTGGAAGTCCCATTCACAAAGCGAATGACTCTCTTAACCGAAGAGAGATGGGACTCCTTGGGATCGGATTGGTACCTAGCACAAACTCCTACACTAAATGATATATCGGGCCTACTTGCGGTCAAATAGAGCAAGCTCCCTATCATGCCACGATATAAGGTTTGGTCCACACTTTTACCGCTAGCATCCTTGCTTAGCTTCAAAGTGGTGCTCATAGGAGTGTCACAATGTTTGGCTTTTTCAAGACCAAACTTCTTCACAAGGTTTTTGGCATATTTGGCTTGGGTTATGAAGATCCCATTATCAAGTTGCCTAATTTGCAAACCTAGGAAGTAATTAAGCTCACCAACAAGACTCATCTCAAATTCATGAGACATAACATCAACAAATTGTTGGACCTTGGTGTTGTTGGTGGAACCAAACACTATGTCATCGACATATATTTGAGCTATGAAAAGCTCATCATTGTCTCTCTTGATGAATAGTGTCTTGTCAACACTACCTCTTGTGTAGTTATTGTCAACAAGAAATTGAGTGAGGCGCTCATACCAAGCCCTCGGTGCTTGTTTCAACCCATATAGTGCCTTCTTGAGGCGATAGACATGGTTGGGGTGGTGAGCATCCACAAACCCCTTGGGTTGTTCAACAAACACTTCCTCTTGCAAGAAGCCATTGAGGAAGGCACTCTTGACATCCATTTGGTGCAATTTGAACTTGTGCACACAAGAAATGGACAAGAGAAGCCTAATAGACTCTAGACGGGCAACGGGAGCAAATGTCTCCTCAAAGTCGATACCCTCAATTTGAGAGTACCCTTGTGCTACAAGTCTAGCCTTGTTCCGCACTATGTTGCCATCCTCATCGGATTTGTTCCTAAATATCCATTTAGTGCCTATGACATTAGTGGTCTTAGGCCTAGGAACTAGAGTCCAAACCTCATTCCTTTCGAATTGGTTTAGCTCTTCTTGCATGGCAAGAACCCAAAATTCATCATGTAAGGCTTCTTCAACCTTTTTGGGTTCAATTTGAGAGGTGTAGCAAGTATAGCTAATAAGATTAGCAAGTTGACGTCTAGTCCTAACACCCTCATTAACATCTCCAATAACATCCTCTTTGTTATGGAGTCTTCTAACCCATGGAGCGGGTTCATTAGAGTCCAAGTTAGGAACTCTAGTAATGGGTTGTGTGACTTCATTAGATGTCCCAACATTGAGAGTCACCACAACCCTCTCCAAAGGAGTGTCATCCTCTAGAACATCCTCCTCCTCATGGTCATTAGACTTGAGCCTAGTATCATCAATGACCACATTTGATGATTCCATGACGGTTCGAGTCTTCAAGTTGAAAACTCTATAGGCTTTACTATTCAAGGCGTAGCCAATAAAGATACCCTCATCACTCTTAGCATCAAACTTGCCAAGTTGATCACGGTCATTTAAAATGTAGCATTTGCTTCCAAATGTGTGGAAGTAGCTAACATTTGGCTTCCTACCCTTCCATAGCTCATAGGAGGTGTTTCTAGAACCGGGCCTTAGGAACACACGATTTCCTATATAGCAAGCCGTATTGATGGCTTCGGCCCATAGGTTCCTAGGGACATTGTTGCTAAGCAACATCACTCGGGCCATCTCTTGGAGGACCCTATTTTTCCTCTCAACAACTCCATTTTGTTGAGGTGTCCTAGGAGCCGAAAACTCATGGGAGATGCCTAAGCTATCACAAAAGCTTTCAAAAGAGGCATTCTCAAACTCTCTCCCATGGTCACTTCTAATCCGTTTAATGCTTCTAATGTTAGATTTCATTTCATTCTGTAATTTAGTACAAAGCATTTTAAACTTATCAAAAGTTTCGGATTTTTCTCTAAGAAAGTATGTCCATGTAAATCTAGAGAAATCATCAACACATACAAAAATGTATCTCTTTCCACCCAAACTTTCGGTTTGCATGGGACCCATGAGGTCCATGTGGAGAAGCTCAAGAGGCTCCTTGGTGGTGAGATACTTACCCTTTTTGTGCATGCTTTTAGTTTGCTTTCCTTGTTGGCAAGGTCCACAAACACCATTGGCTTTCTTCCCAAGCTTAGGGAGGCCACGCACACACTCGAACTTTCCAAGGGTCCGTAGATCCCTAAAGTTCATGTGGCCAAGTCTTTCATGCCACAACTCAATTTGCTCATCCATGGACACATTGTTTGAGACTATTCTAGCTTCAAGACAATAGCAATTGTCGCTAGATCTCATACCTTTCAATAAGGTTTGTCCATCGGGCTTTAGGATTGAGCAATCATCTTTACAAAACAAGACGGAATATCCTTCATCACTTAGATGTGAAATGCTTATTAAATTGGCTTTCAAGCCATCAACAAATAAAGCATCGGATAAGGAGGGTAATCCGGGAACGGAAATGGTTCCTTTCCCTACAACTTTCTTTTTGGATCCATCACCAAAAGTGACATATCCACCTTCCTCCATAACAAGAGTCTCGAAGAAACTCTTGTTTCCCGTCATGTGCCTAGAGCACCCACTATCTAGATACCAAAAATTAGAAGAATTTGCCTTCAAGGCTATTTGAGCAACATGGCAAACAATGTCATTCTTTCTAATCCACCTAGAAACAATCTTAGCTTTCTTAGTGGTTTTTGGTATATGGGCTCTAGATGTCCTAGGATCATGCATAATAGTATTATCATTCCTAGGAACATGCATCATGGCTCTTTTCTTTTTCTTCTCTATCATGCTTCTAGTTTTGCACATTTTATATATCGAAAGCAATGTGGTCTAATATGACCATCAAATCCACAAAATGACATATAGGAGTGAAATAAGGAATCATACCTTGTCCTTGTCTTTGTGGATGAAAGGGTTCAATCCTTCTTCGTTGTTGAACCGGTCTTGGTTGCTTCCTAGCTTGAGGTTGCATGATAGGTCTCTTTCCTTTGTGAGCCATTTGAGGAGGAATGTTGGCTTGAGAGACCCTAGGGGGTTGAGCTTGAGGTTTCCTTCTTGGACCCATCTTCACTTGTGCATTAGAGCATTGTCCTACTTCTAATTTCTTTCTAGGAGCTTGCACAAATGAAGTTTCTTCTTTCTTCAAGCTCTTGACAAACACGGTCTTGTTAGAGGTAGAGATCTTCTTGTCATCTTCATACCCAAGACCCTCTTGTCACATGGACTCTTTCCAACACCAAGCATATGGTCAAGCTTCTTGGTGCTAGAATCCATCCTAGTCATAGAATTTCTAACTTCTTCAAGCTCACTCTTTAGACTTTCTTCATTCCTCCTAGATAAAGCTAACTCCTCTCTTAGCTTATCTTCTATCTTCTTGAATTTTTCCACTTGTTCACCTAAGTGGTCATTATGAGATGCAAGCTCAAGATTTTCTTCTCTCAACATCTTGATCTTTCTTGTGCTCTTGATTGCTAAATCATTAAACTCGGCATGGCATTTAGCAAGCACCTTTTTCTCCACAAAACTACTTATGGAGTTAGATGAGGAATCACTTTCTTCTTCACTTGAGTCATTTCCTCTTGACTCATTTCCTCTTTCTCACTACCACTTTTGCTCTTATGTGAGGAGGCAAAAGCTAGGAGGTTAGCCATGAGCTCTTCTTCACTTGAAGACTCATCTTCCTCATTGGAGTCATCACTACTCCCACTCCAAGTGGCGGCCATCACTTTGCTCTTCTTCTTATCATTGTGATTAGCACATTCGGGGGCAAAGTGACCAATCCCACCACATTCAAAGCATCGGACCCCTTTCCTTTCGGTCCTCTCTTGTCTAGGCTCAAACTTCTTGAAGGAACTCTTTTTCTTCAAATCTTGTCCTCTTGACCCAAATCCCTTCTTCTTCTTGAACCCCATAACCTTGTTGAACCTTTTCACAAATAAGGCAAGGTCTTCATCCGATTCATGCTTTGCCTCCTTTGCATCCTTAGATGCTTTCAAAGCTATTCCTTTAGACTTCTTAGGAGGAGTAGTGGTGCTAGGAGCCTTCCTAGACTCATATGCAAGGAGACGCCCAATCACCTCACTTGGCTTCATATCCATGTAGCCACTATTTTCTTCTATGGCCGTCACCTTGGATTCAAACCTATCGGGGAGAGATCTCATAATTTTTTGCTTGACTCTCCTATCCGAATACGGGTCTCCGAGTTGATGGCTTTGATTTACAATATCCATCAATTTGATTTCGAAGTCATTGAAGCATTCATCCTCTCCCATCCTAAGTAGCTCAAACTGAGTTTGGAGGACTTGAAGCTTGGACTCCTTCACCACCTCGGTTCCCTCATGTGCAACTAGAAGGATGTCCCATGCCACTTTGGCAATCTGAGTATTCTGAATAAGCTTGTACTGATTCTCATCCATAGCACACATAATGGCATGCATAGCCTTCCTATTCCACTTAGAAGCCTCAAACTCTTGCGCGTTCCATTGCGCCTTAGGCTTCAAAACATCTTGTCCTCCACCATCGGGAGTCATCATAGGGAGATCATATCCGTCTTCCACCGCCATCCATGCACGGTCATGAATTTGGCATATGTAGGATTCCATCTTCCCTTTCCATTGGGAATAGTTCAATCCGGTAAGAAGTGGAGGCCTTGTGCTAGAAGCTCCTTCGTGGCCACCACCATTTCCACCGTTTCCACTCATAGTGTTTATGAATGAATGAAATGAATGCAAATGTATGAATGATCAAAAATCACACAAAATGCAAAACACACCAAAATAAGCAAGGATCACCTATGTATGTCTAGGAACCCGCTCTGATACCAATTGAAACAAATAATAGCACGGTGTGTATAAAGCTATCTAGAGGGGGGGTGAATAGATTTTACGCTTTTTACCCAATTTTCGTGTTAGTCAAAATTACGAAAATGCCCTCAAGATAATATAACCAAGCAATTATAATATGGTGCGGAAATTAAAACAACACTTGGTTTTTACGTGGAAACCCTCACGGGAAAAACCACGGGCTATGTAAGTAAGCCACACTCGAACCTCGAATCCACTAAATGTGCAAACGATTACAACCTAATCCCGGAAGTAATCACACACCTACCTAATCCCGGTATGAGTGAACCTAGTCCAATTTGCTTGCGTTCTAAGCAACCTAATCCCGGATGCTACACACAAGACTTACTTTCTCTTTGAAGAGAATACAACCCTAAGTGAATATATGTGAATATCCAAAATGCAACATAGAGCAAGGGAAACCCTATATGCTTATCTAAGATGATTAATATGCAATTAAGTATAATCCTAGATATCAAAACTAAATGACATGTCAATTAGTTTAGCTAATCAATATTAAGCACAAAACCTAATATGCAAGCACAATATAAAATCTCAAACATACATCATACTCATCTCAATATTGTATCTAAAGCATACAAAATAACAACAAGTAATTAATTGAGATTGCTAGACAAGAGAAACACAAAACATGTAAGATATTAGTGAAAAGCTTACCAAGCAAAGTATGATGAAGATTCCATGCTAGATGACATCTAGATGATCTAAGATGATGCTAGATGATGATTGATGATCATGAAAAAGTGTTTGAGAATCAAGAATGGAGTTCTTGGAATTTTTCTTCTCTTTGAAAAATATCCTAAGTATGAATTCTGAATATGAACTCTCTTAATTGACCTAAAGTCAAAGTGGCATATATATAGGGGGCCAAATCAAAGTGTGGTCGTTTAAGTAAGTTTCAAAGAAACGCGCCAATCGGCGGTTTTAAAAACGGCGGCCAGGCCGCCGTTAATGACCGCCGAATTGAGCTCGTGAAGAACAGAGCATAAACGGCGGTTCATTCGGCGGTTTCGTGACCGCCGATTCCAACCGCCGAAACAGAACAGAGAGATCAAAATCAACCAGGTATGAACGGCGGTTTCTAACGGCGGTTTCATGCCCGCCGTTTCAACCGCCGAATTAGACTGAGAGATAAATCAATCAGGTCTTGAATCGGCGGTTTTGAACGGCGGTCGTGACCGCCGATCTTAGCCGCAGAAATGCTCCAGACCAATCTGGACTGAAACGGCGGTTTCATTCGGCGGCCAGGCCGCCGATAATAACCGCCGATCACCTAGATAGGTGAAAACCAAGGAGAAGCCAAGGGCATTCTCCATAGGCGGTCCTCGCGCTAAACCAAGCACATTCTCGTGCATGCGCGGACGTTTCCGAAAGTTATCGGGAAACGAATTATACAACAACATGACACAATTACACACCATAAAATATAATAAATAAGTGCAAGTGTGAAATGTGACAAATGAAGAGAATGCACACATATGCAATGAATGTTAAGTGTGTGTGTGCAACTAATCTCTTCAAAGAAAAATAAGCACATAGAAATTTACCTTCGGTGCTTATCAACACGAGGTCTTCAAAAGGGTTTCGAACAACAAGACCGATACTTAGGCTACCCTTACAAAGAACCCCCACATATGGTTTGATCACGAAATAAGCCAATTAAAAACAACGGGAATCCTTACAAGAGCTAAAATTGAACTCTTAAATAAAGATAGAAAGGATGATGTTCCTTATTCATACCCTAGACATCAGTTGGAGATAGTGTATCCTCGTGATTAATATCAGTAATCGCCAAGAGTTCATAGACCGCCTATAACTCTCCAAGTTACCATATTTACTCATATGACCACGTTTTGAACTTGGATATTTTGACTTGTCCAGAAGCCATGTTTTCAATAGACACTATCAAAAACTCAACGTTGAGATTTAATATCCAATTACCTCAAAACATCCATATGATGATATTATACTCTCATTTAATAAATGGAGCCACGATGTCCATATCTATAAATGAAGTACTCTATCGATTAACAAATGAATATCACCAAACTATCGAGGATAGACTATGCGTTATAATCGTACTCATTGATAACTCAAATGATATCATTTGCAACCATAAGTCCATCATTTATCTCAGGATTAAGATAGACTCTCTGATTGTCCTGATAATGAAAAGACTATTATCTATTGACGGTTCTAGATAAAGCTTTCATTGTGATCCAGTTCAATGCACCCAGTGCACAGATCCTTTTGCTCGAAGACACTCCGATGATTTTAGACTCATCATATCTCATTTGATCCCACTCAAATGCTAGCAAAAGAATTCTACAACTTTAACAAGATAAAGGTGCCCAACCTTTAACTTAAGTTGTGAACATTATTCAAGACTAACTAAAGAATTGTGTCTACCACATACATATCCAGATGTACGAACAATTCTTCTTTTCTCATAGTCTTTAGACTTATGATTATTTACTGACAATTATAATATTAAACTATAAATGCATACGATTTGTTAAACCGGAAATCACTTTATTAATATGAAAAAGATTGTTAATTACAACATTACACTCTTGCTATTGAGCATAATCCTAACAATCTCCCACTTGCACTATAGCAAATGTGTCATATCTCTCAAGCCCATGTTCTCTAGATGCCCATCGAAACTCTTCTGAGGTAGAGCCTTGTGAAGGGATCCGCTAGATTTTCTGCTGACGCGATTTTGGTAATCGTCACGTCACCTCTTTGAACAATCTCCCTTAAAAGATGATACTTTCTTTCAATGTGTTTACCTCTCTTGTGACTTCTTGGTTCTTTCGAATTAGCCACTGCTCCACTGTTGTCACAGTAGATAGTGATCTGCTTATTCGCACTAGGAACCACTTCTAAGTCAATCAAGAATTAGCGGAGCCAAACAGCCTCTTTGGCAGCCTCGCATGCAGCAACATACTCAGCTTCCATGGTGGAATCAGCAATACAAGATTGCTTGATACTCCTCCATATAACTGCTCCTCCTCCAATAGTAAACACAGCCCCTGATGTGGATTTTCTGGAGTCAGAATCTGATTGGAAATCAGAATCTGTATACCCAACGGGAATCAAATCCCCTCCAGAGTATACAAGCATATTATCTCTCGTTCTCTTAATATACTTGAAAATATGCTTGACTGCCGTCCAGTGATCAGGCCAGGTTTCGATTGAAACCTGCTAACTATGCCAACAGCAAAACAAATATCTGGTCTAGTACAGAGCATTGCATACATGAGACTTCAACTCTGCCGAGGCATATGGAACTCTACTCATGAATTGCTCTTCATGCTCATTCTTAGGAACTTGTCCTTAGAAAGCTTGATTCCATGTCTGAAAGGTAACATACCTTTCTTGTGAATCCTGCATGGAAAACCTAGACAAGATCTTGTCTATGTATGAAGCTTGGGATAATGCATCGTTCTATTCTTTTCTATCCCTTATTACTTGGATACCTAGAAAAAACTTCTTCTCCTAAGTCCTTCATATCAAATTGTTTTGCTAACCATTCTTTTACTGATGTCCAATACACCTACATCGTTTCCAATGAGTAGTATATCATCAAATAAAGAATCAGGAAACCACTTGTCGCCCTTAATCCTTTTGTATACACAAGGTTCGTCAGGATTCTGAATAAATCCAAACCTTTGACCGCTTGATCAAACCTTATGTTCCAGGATCTGGATGCTTGCTTCAATCCTATATGGATTTCTGCAACTTGCATACCTTTTCCATTTGGCCCTTTTCAATGAATCCCTCTGGTTTGCATCATGTAGATGCTTTCGTCAAGACTTCCATTAAGGAAAGCTGTCTTGGACGTCCATTTGCCAAATCTCTAGATCTAAAGATGCTGCAATGGAGAAAGAGTATCCTAATGGATTTAAGCATGGCCACAGGAGAGAAGGTTTCCTCGTAATCGATACCTTCTTTCTGTGTATACCCTTTAGCTACCAATCTAGCTTTAAAGGTTTCCACCTTACCATCCATACTCTCTCCTCTTGTATACCCACCCACTTGCACCCAATGGGTTTTATCCCTTTAGGCAAGTCTACAAGGGACCAGACTTTGTTATCAACATAGATTCAATCTCATTGCATTGCCTTTTGCCAATGGCGACTATCAACATCCTCCATAGCTTCCTTGTACGTGTAGGGATCATCGTCGTCCGGGAGATTCTCCACTGATTCTCCCAGACCGATGTATCTTTCGGGTTGTGTTCTAACCCCCCACTACGACGAGGAATGGTAGGTTGTGGTCTTGTGTTGTATCGGAACTTACAATTGGGTTAGGTTGTGTAACCTCTCGTGGAATTGTATCCTCCTGACATCTCATTCAGGACAATTCTACTTCTAGGCACAAAATCATTCATATAGTCCTTTTCCATAATTTAGCATTTGTCGAAAAATACTTTAAGATCTGAAGGACTATAGAATAATATCCTTTAGTTTCTTTGGATACCCTACAATATACATGTTTCGAACGGGACCCATCTTTTCTGTCTTTCCTTTTAACACATGCGCAGGACAACCAAATATCCTTAAGTGGTTGTAAACTAGGCTCGCCCAGTCCACACTCATGCGGTGTTTTAGGAACAGACCTAGATGGTACATCGTTAGAATGTATATAGCAGTTTGTAAAGCATATCCCCAAAAAAAAATAGGAAGTGTTGAATAACTCAACATAACCTAACCATATCCAAAGAGTTCTATTTCTCCCTTTCTGCTACCCACCCCATTCTGTTGAGGGTACCTGGTGCAGAAACTGAGAAACAATCCCATTATCAATAAGATATGCTGAAACTCACCAGATAGATATTCTCCACCACGATCAGATCTCAGATTTTTATGTGTTTCTCAAGCTGATTTTCCCTTCAGCTTTGAATGCTTTGAACATGTCAAAGCATCCGACTTATGTCGCATGAGATACACATAACCAAATCTCGAGTAATCATATGTGAAGGTGATGAAGTACTCATATCCACCTCTAGCTTGAATTCTCATAGGTCCACATACATCATGTGTCTCATCCTAAACATTCAGTGGCTCTTGCACCTTTGGCAGAAACGTCCTTTTGGTCATTTTAACCTTCCAAACAAGATTCACAAGTTGGTAGATCTCAACCTTTAAGTCACTCAAAGGTCCGTCACATACCAATCTTTTAATCCTATTAAGGTTATATGACCTAAGCGTATGCCAAAGTAGGTTTCATCTGTTGATAATTGTTACTCTTTTATGATTAGGTTCGTTATTTCTGTGTCTAACGAGTGAGAGATTATTCTATTGCAAAAAGTATAGACCGTTTTCCAATGTACCTTGGCAAATATTTTGTCATTCTTACTAATAATAAAAACTTTATTAAAGTAACCGAATATCCAAATTTATTTAAACAAGAAACTGAAATAAATTCCTCCTTGAATTGAGGTACATAATAAACGTCTATCAAACTAAATGCCTTCTAGATCCAAATAAACTCTAATATCTCCCACTGCACTTGCAGAACTAACGTTCCGGCCCAAGCTCAAATTGATTTCATTCTTACTCAGCTTTCTCCTTTCTGGAACCCCTGCAAGGATAACAACATGATTAGTGCCTCCTGAGTCTATGATCCAAGAATCTGTAGAATCACCCAAAAACATGTTTCAAGATAATTCACATTACCTTCTTCCTTCTTGTTCTGGGACTTGGCAATTTCTCTGCCAATGTCCCTTTTCAACCACAAAGGAAGCCTTTCCCTTTGATCTTGGTTACTTTTCTTGGTGTCCTTCTTGATAGGCCCAAGTTGCTTTTTCCCTTCTGTTGTTTTCTGACCTTTTGACGGGCCTTAACAGTAGCAACTTTACCAACCTATGATATCTTGACCTTTGCCTTTCACAGGATCTTTTCAGCACTTTGAACATCTTGCATCAGGCCTTGTAAGGTGTATTCCTTTTTGTTCAAAGTGTAGTCCAATTTGAACTGATCAAAGGAATCTGACAATGAATTGACAACCATATCAATCTTTGTCTCACCATCTATCTCAGCGCCATGCAGTTCAGCAATGTTGAGATGTGCTATGACTTTCATCATTGATCTTTCACAATCACAGCCTATCCAGGTTTCATCCTAAGATTCATAAAAGCATCACTGCCTCTCTCTTAGGGTCGTCCTAGACTTCATAGCAAACATCTCCTCTAGAGACATCATAATATCACATGCAGCGACCCATTCTTCATGCTGCTGTTGCAACACGTTCGGAGATAGTGGCCATAATGTAACATTTTGCCATATCATTCTGAAGTCCTTCCACTCTCATACTCATCTCTATACATACATATGCTTGATTCATTATAGGAGCAGGTGGTTTAGGAGTAGTTAGAACAAACTTATGTTTTCACTTTGCAGCAACAACCCAATTTTCCTTTTCCATGTGACATAATTATCTCCAGTTAAAGTGTTTCTTTCAGGATGTTCATAAGTGATGGGTCATGATTTCTGAATAAAACAAAACATATATAAGTAAATATATCTGATAAAGCACTTTAAATATTTATCTTGAATTAAATAATAACTCAATCATAAAAATTCAACGGTGATCCAACACCCATAAATGTTACGCCTCCTTGGGAGTTCGCACCATTACTAGTTAGACTAGGTCCCTATTGTTAACATAACAACCAGCGTTTTCAATTTTAGCCTTGCAATTTTACTGACAAGAACTCTTGGGAGGATATCATAAAATTACATGATGTGTTTTACCAAGATATCGACCCTCAGTTTTCTCTCACGAATATCCCTCCTTGGGGAGTAGATCTCGTTTGAGTCCATTGTCTATCTATCCTTGTAAGGAAGTATGTTGCCTAAATTCCATTCATGGACGCCCTTGGGGGATTACCATAAAAATAAAGCTCACCAACCTTGGAGGCCATAGGTGTTACAAAAACACATTCTCGCCACTCAATATTTAAGGCGTGTGATTAAATCCCATAGAATGATTTACCAAGTTATCTAGATGTCCATTTAGATACCTAAATCATTCAATGCATGTTCATACACAAAAGAGATATATTGCACTCCTATTCTATATGTCATGTTATCATACAATAACAATATTGTAATATTTAAGCATAAATTAAATAGCAACAATTTTGGCCCATCCTAGAAAACAAGTAAATTACAATTGTTTAGGAATACAAGATCTTCAAGGCGGCCCATCACCATACTTGCTCATTCCTTCGCCCAAACCCCATAGGCGTGCACAACCCACAACCCCACAAATGGCTGCTGTGCGCAGCCATGAAGACTCCCATGCTGCCGTGCGCAGCCACCAAGCTTGGGCTTGCCATGCGCAGCCCAATCCACTTCCTAGGGTGCGCACGTGCTCGTTCTCGGTTCTGGTTGCTTCGTTTTTCCTTCGTGTCTTCGAATCTTCAATAACTTGAACATATTACAGCAGTATAAAATAATAAATACTGCAGTACTAATTTTTTTTTTTTTTTTTTATTCACTGCAGTACTTTTTACACATAAAATACTGCACTAAAACTTAATAAAAAAACTGCTGCAGTACTAATAAAAAAAAACTGCACATATTAAAAAAAATAAAATAAAACCTAGCAACTACCAAGAAGGAATTAGGGCGATGATAGACCACCCTTCTTGTTACAATTCCATAACAAAAATACATTGAAAATCTAGGACCAAAATCGAGCAAAAACAATCCACATAAACATATAAAATCCATACATTCACAGTATATATATGCGAATACCTAGAGTGCCATCTCTTTCTAAACATGCATAATCACAATAAAAGAAATAGATCCACGTATATATACGTTTAATTAATTAAAAGGGTTCAACCTAGGCTCTGATACCAATTGTAGGGAAAAATACCGTAGTACACGCAGCGGAAGCGAGACTAAAATAAGATTTAGTGACTTTTAAATTTTTTCCTTTATGAACCTTAAACCCTTTAATTAATTAAACATGCATATACAATAACCAAAAAGTAAATACCTTTTGTCGCGTGATCCGATGGACTTACGTCGATGGTAACCCAAGATCTCAATCCTAACAGCACGAACGGGATCACCTAGGAGCGTGGTCTCCCTTTTTCTTGAATTGCAAACCGTGAGAATGGACAAAAAACTTTCTTTTCTTTGTTAGTCACAAAAACAATCAAAGAATGACTGAGATTATTCCGGTCACTTTTGAGTTCTCAATCTAATGATCGAAACTCCGCGTGAACTTGATCGATATCGTATACACAGCTTATTGATGATTAACAAACAAATAGTATACTATCAAAGAATATCTAACACTCCTATTTGTTTTAGTAGAATAAATCTTTCTATGAATTGAGAAGAAGAAGAAAATTGTCTCCAGAACAACTTGGTGGCCGAATCTATATGTGGGAATATATAGGTGCCGAAATTTTCCTCTCCTTGTCTTTTAGGGTTGCCGAAATCTCTCTCCTTTTTACACTAGGTTGCCGCAAATCACCACGCTAAAGGTTTGTGTTGCCCCTAATTTCCATAAAAGAATACCTTCTAACCCTAATCTAACTCATAGTTATTTTATTCTTTTTAATGACTAAATTAAAAGACTTCTTATTGAATAATAAAAATTAATTATTTATTTCTTACCAAATAAGTCCTTTTACTTTTAGTATATACGACCAACAATATTATAACATTAGGAATCATATTCCTAATCAGAAAAAAATTTGTTTATTAATTAAACAATTAATTAATAAATTAATTAATTCTTATTTAATTAAAACAAATGAAACAAAATAATAGATTAGGTTAAAAACTTAACCTTGCCGCCCCACTTGATAAATGGGCCCAAATATATTTTCTATTTCATTTAATCCATTGGACTTTAAATTAAAAAGCCACATGTGAACAGAACCCCTTCTTACTAAAAGAAACAAGCCCACCAGGTTTTCATTAAAATAAACTATAATGAGCAGCAAACTACTAAAATATGTGCAAAATTATGCGGTCAAATAGAGCAAGCTCCCTATCATGCCACGATATAAGGGTAATTGGTCCACACTTTTACCGCTAGCATCCTTGCTTAGCTTCAAAGTGGTGCTCATAGGAGTGTCACAAGATTTGGATTTTTCAAGACCAAACTTCTTCACAAGGTTGTTTGGCATATTTGCTTGGGTTATGAAGAATCCCATTATCAAGTTGCCTAATTTGCAAACCTAGAATAATTAAGCTCACCACAAGACTCATTCAAATTCATGAGACATACATCAACAAATTGTTGGACCTTGGTGTGGTGGGTGGAACCAACACTATGTCATCGACATAATATTTGAGCTATGAAAAGCTCATCATTGTCTCTCTTTGATGAATAGTGTCTTGTCAAACACTACCTCTTGTGTAGTTTTGTCAAACAGAAATTGAGTGAGGCGCTCATACCAACAGCCCTCACGGTGCTTGTTTCAACCCATATAGTGCCCTTCTTGAGGGGCATAGACATGGTTGGGGTGGTGAGGCATCCACAAACCCCTTGGGTTGTTCAACAAACACTTCCTCTTGCAAGAAGCCATTGAGGAAGGCAAATCTTGACATCCATTTGGTGCAATTTGAACTTGTGTCACACACACAAAGAAATGGACAAGAGAAGCCTAATAGACTCTAGACGGGCAACGGGAGCAAATGTCTCCTCAAAGTCGATACCCTCAATTTGAGAGTACCCTTGTGCTACAAGTCTAGCCTTGTTTCCGCACTATGTTGCCATCCTCATCGGATTTGTTCCAAATATCCATTTAGTGCCTATGACATTAGTGGTCTTAGGCCTAGGAACTAGAGTCCAAACCTCATTCCTTTCGAAATTGGTTTAGCTCTTCTTGCATGGCAAGAACCCAAAATTCATCATGTAAGGCTTCTTCAACCTTTTTGGGTTCAATTTGAGAGGTGTAGCAAGTATAGCTAATAAGATTAGCAAGTTGACCGTCTAGTCCTAACACCCTCATTACATCTCCAATAACCTCTCTGTTTATGGAGTCTTCTAACCCATGGAGCGGGTTCTTAGAGTCCAAGTTAGGAACTCTAGTAATGGTGTGTGTGTGACTTCATTAGATGTCCCAACATTGAGAGTCACCACAACCCTCTCCAAAGGAGTGTCATCCTCTAGAACATCCTCCTCCTCATGGTCATTAGACTTGAGCCTAGTATCATCAATGACCACATTTGATGATTCCATGACGGTTCGAGTCTTCAAGTTGAAAACTCTATAGGCTTTACTATTCAAGGCGAGCCAATAAAGATACCCTCATCACTCTTAGCATCAAACTTGCCAAGTTGATCACGGTCATTTAAATGTAGCATTTGCTTCCAAATGTGTGGAAGTAGCTAAATTTGGCTTCCTACCCTTCCATAGCTCATAGGAGGTGTTTCTAGAACCGGGCCTTAGGAACACACGATTTCCTATATAGCAAGCCGTATTGATGGCTTCGGCCCATAGGTTCCTAGGGACATTGTTGCTAAGCAACATCACTCGGGCCATCTCTTGGAGGACCCTATTTTTCCTCTCAACAACTCCATTTTGTTGAGGTGTCCTAGGAGCCGAAAACTCATGGGAGATGCCTAAGCTATCACAAAGCTTTCAAAAGAGGCATTCTCAAACTCTCTCCCATGGTCACTTCTAATCCGTTTAATGCTTCTAATTAGATTTCATTTCATTCTGTAATTTAGTACAAAGCATTTTAAACTTATCAAAAGTTTCGGATTTTTCTCTAAGAAAGTATGTCCATGTAAATCTAGAGAAATCATCAACACATACAAAAAATGTATCTCTTTCCACCCAAACTTTCGGTTTGCATGGGACCCATGAGGTCCATGTGGAGAAGCTCAAGAGGCTCCTTGGTGGTGAGATACTTACCCTTTTGTGCATGCTTTTAGTTTGCTTTCCTTGTTGGCAAGGTCCACAAACACCATTGGCTTTCTTCCCAAGCTTAGGGAGGCCACGCACACACTCGAACTTTCCAAGGGTCCGTAGATCCCTAAAGTTCATGTGGCCAAGTCTTTCATGCCACAACTCAATTTGCTCATCCATGGACACTTTGTTTGAGACTATTCTAGCTTCAAGACAATAGCAATTGTCGCTAGATCTCATACCTTTCAATAAGGTTTCTTTGTCCATCGGGCTTTAGGATTGAGCAATCATCTTTACAAAACAAGACGGAATATCCTTCATCACTTAGATGTGAAATGCTTATTAAATTGGCTTTCAAGCCATCAACAAATAAAGCATCGGATAAGGAGGGTAATCCGGGAACGGAAATGGTTCCTTTCCCTACAACTTTCTTTTGGATCCATCACCAAAAGTGACATATCCACCTTCCTCCATAACAAGAGTCTCGAAGAAACTCTTGTTTCCCGTCATGTGCCTAGAGCACCCACTATCTAGATACCAAAAATTAGAAGAATTTGCCTTCAAGGCTATTTGAGCAACATGGCAAACAATGTCATTCTTTCTAATCCACCTAGAAACAATCTTAGCTTTCTTAGTGGTTTTTGGTATATGGGCTCTAGATGTCCTAGGATCATGCATAATAGTATTATCATTCCTAGGAACATGCATCATGGCTCTTTTCTTTTCTTCTCTATCATGCTTCTAGTTTTGCACATTTTTATATATCGAAAGCAATGTGGTCTAATATGACCATCAAATCCACAAAAATGACATATAGGAGTGAAATAAGGAATCATACTTGTCCTTGTCTTTGTGGATGAAAGGGTTCAATCCTTCTTCGTTGTTGAACCGGTCTTGGTTGCTTCCTAGCTTGAGGTTGCATGATAGGTCTCTTTCCTTTGTGAGCCATTTGAGGAGGAATGTTGGCTTGAGAGACCCTAGGGGGTTGAGCTTGAGGTTTCCTTCTTGGACCATCTTCACTTGTGCATTAGAGCATGTCCTACTTCTAATTTCTTTCTAGGAGCTTGCACAAATGAAGTTTCTTCTTTCTTCAAGCTCTTGACAAACACGGTCTTGTTAGAGGTAGAGATCTTCTTGTCATCTTCATACCCAAGACCCCTCTTGTCACATGGACTCTTTCCAACACCAAGCATATGGTCAAGCTTCTTGGTGCTAGAATCCATCCTAGTCATAGAATTTCTAACTTCTTCAAGCTCACTCTTTAGACTTTCTTCATTCCTCCTAGATAAAGCTAACTCCTCTCTTAGCTTATCTTCTATCTTCTTGAATTTTTCCACTTGTTCACCTAAGTGGTCATTATGAGATGCAAGCTCAAGATTTTCTTCTCTCAACATCTTGATCTTTCTTGTGCTCTTGATTGCTAAATCATTAAACTCGGCATGGCATTTAGCAAGCACCTTTTTCTCCACAAAACTACTTATGGAGTTAGATGAGGAATCACTTCTTCTTCACTTGAGTCATTTTCCTCTTGACTCATTTCCTCTTTCTCACTACCACTTTTGCTCTTATGTGAGGAGGCAAAAGCTAGGAGGTTAGCCATGAGCTCTTCTTCACTTGAAGACTCATCTTCCTCATTGGAGTCATCACTACTCCCACTCCAAGTGGCGGCCATCACTTTGCTCTTCTTCTTATCATTGTGATTAGCACATTCGGGGGCAAAGTGACCAATCCCACCACATTCAAAGCATCGGACCCCCTTCCTTTCGGTCCTCTCTTGTCTAGGCTCAAACTTCTTGAAGGAACTCTTTTTCTTCAAATCTTGTCCTCTTGACCCAAATCCCTTCTTCTTCTTGAACCCCATAACCTTGTTGAACCTTTTCACAAATAAGGCAAGGTCTTCATCCGATTCATGCTTTGCCTCCTTTGCATCCTTAGATGCTTTCAAAGCTATTCCTTTAGACTTCTTAGGAGGAGTAGTGGTGCTAGGAGCCTTCCTAGACTCATATGCAAGGAGACGCCCAATCACCTCACTTGGCTTCATATCCATGTAGCCACTATTTTCTTCTATGGCCGTCACCTTGGATTCAAACCTATCGGGGAGAGATCTCATAATTTTTTTGCTTGACTCTCCTATCCGAATACGGGTCTCCGAGTTGATGGCTTTGATTTACAATATCCATCAATTTGATTTCGAAGTCATTGAAGCATTCATCCTCTCCCATCCTAAGTAGCTCAAACTGAGTTTGGAGGACTTGAAGCTTGGACTCCTTCACCACCTCGGTTCCCTCATGTGCAACTAGAAGGATGTCCCATGCCACTTTGGCAATCTGAGTATTCTGAATAAGCTTGTACTGATTCTCATCCATAGCACACATAATGGCATGCATAGCCTTCCTATTCCACTTAGAAGCCTCAAACTCTTGCGCGTTCCATTGCGCCTTAGGCTTCAAAACATCTTGTCCTCCACCATCGGGAGTCATCATAGGGAGATCATATCCGTCTTCCACCGCCATCCATGCACGGTCATGAATTTGGCATATGTAGGATTCCATCTTCCCTTTCCATTGGGAATAGTTCAATCCGGTAAGAAGTGGAGGCCTTGTGCTAGAAGCTCCTTCGTGGCCACCACCATTTCCACCGTTTCCACTCATAGTGTTTATGAATGAATGAAATGAATGCAAATGTATGAATGATCAAAAATCACACAAAATGCAAAACACACCAAAATAAGCAAGGATCACCTATGTATGTCTAGGAACCCGCTCTGATACCAATTGAAACAAATAATAGCACGGTGTGTATAAAGCTATCTAGAGGGGGGGTGAATAGATTTTACGCTTTTTACCCAATTTTTCGTGTTAGTCAAAATTACGAAAATGCCCTCAAGATAATATAACCAAGCAATTATAATATGGTGCGGAAATTAAAACAACACTTGGTTTTTACGTGGAAACCCTCACGGGAAAAACCACGGGCTATGTAAGTAAGCCACACTCGAACCTCGAATCCACTAAATGTGCAAACGATTACAACCTAATCCCGGAAGTAATCACACACCTACCTAATCCCGGTATGAGTGAACCTAGTCCAATTTGCTTGCGTTCTAAGCAACCTAATCCCGGATGCTACACACAAGACTTACTTTCTCTTTGAAGAGAATACAACCCTAAGTGAATATATGTGAATATCCAAATGCAACATAGAGCAAGGGAAACCCTATATGCTTATCTAAGATGATTAATATGCAATTAAGTATAATCCTAGATATCAAAACTAAATGACATGTCAATTAGTTTAGCTAATCAATATTAAGCACAAAACCTAATATGCAAGCACAATATAAATCTCAAACATACATCATACTCATCTCAATATTGTATCTAAAGCATACAAAATAACAAACAAGTAATTAATTGAGATTGCTAGACAAGAGAAACACAAAACATGTAAGATATTAGTGAAAAGCTTACCAAGCAAAGTATGATGAAGATTCCATGCTAGATGACATCTAGATGATCTAAGATGATGCTAGATGATGATGATGATCATGAAAAAGTGTTTGAGAATCAAGAATGGAGTTCTTGGAATTTTTCTTCTCTTTGAAAAATATCCTAAGTATGAATTCTGAATATGAACTCTCTTAATTGACCTAAAGTCAAAGTGGCATATATATAGGGGGCCAAATCAAAGTGTGGTCGTTTAAGTAAGTTTCAAAGAAACGCGCCAATCGGCGGTTTAAAACGGCGGCCAGGCCGCCGTTAATGACCGCCGAATTGAGCTCGTGAAGAACAGAGCATAAACGGCGGTTCATTCGGCGGTTTCGTGACCGCCGATTCCAACCGCCGAACAGAACAGAGAGATCAAAATCAACCAGGTATGAACGGCGGTTTCTAACGGCGGTTTCATGCCCGCCGTTTCAACCGCCGAATTAGACTGAGAGATAAATCAATCAGGTCTTGAATCGGCGGTTTTGAACGGCGGTCGTGACCGCCGATCTTAGCCGCAGAAATGCTCCAGACCAATCTGGACTGAAACGGCGGTTTCATTCGGCGGCCAGGCCGCCGATAATAACCGCCGATCACCTAGATAGGTGAAAACAAGGAGAAGCCAAGGGCATTCTCCATAGGCGGTCCTCGCGCTAAACCAAGCACATTCTCGTGCATGCGCGGACGTTTCCGAAAGTTATCGGGAAACGAATTATACAACAACATGACACAATTACACACCATAAAATATAATAAATAAGTGCAAGTGTGAAATGTGACAAATGAAGAGAATGCACACATATGCAATGAATGTTAAGTGTGTGTGTGCAACTAATCTCTTCAAAGAAAAATAAGCACATAGAAATTTACCTTCGGTGCTTATCAACACGAGGTCTTCAAAAGGGTTTCGAACAACAAGACCGATACTTAGGCTACCCTTACAAAGAACCCCCACATATGGTTTGATCACGAAATAAGCCAATTAAAAACAACGGGAATCCTTACAAGAGCTAAAATTGAACTCTTAAATAAAGATAGAAAAGGATGATGTTCCTTATTCATACCCTAGACAATCATGTTGGAGATAGTGTATCCTCGTGATTAATATCAGTAATCGCCAAGAGTTCATAGACCGCCTATAACTCTCCAAGTTACCATATTTACTCATATGACCACGTTTTGAACTTGGATATTTTGACTTGTCCAGAAGCCATGTTTTCAATAGACACTATCAAAAACTCAACGTTGAGATTTAATATCCAATTACCTCAAAACATCCATATGATGATATTATACTCTCATTTAATAAATGGAGCCACGATGTCCATATCTATAAATGAAGTACTCTATCGATTAACAAATGAATATCACCAAACTATCGAGGATAGACTATGCGTTATAATCGTACTCATTGATAACTCAAATGATATCATTTGCAACCATAAGTCCATCATTTATCTCAGGATTAAGATAGACTCTCTGATTGTCCTGATAATGAAAAGACTATTATCTATTGACGGTTCTAGATAAAGCTTTTCATTGTGATCCAGTTCAATGCACCCAGTGCACCAGATCCTTTTGCTCGAAGACACTCCGATGATTTTAGACTCATCATATCTCATTTGATCCCACTCAAATGCTAGCAAAAGAATTCTACAACTTTAACAAGATAAAGGTGCCCAACCTTTAACTTAAGTTGTGAACATTATTCAAGACTAACTAAAGAATTGTGTCTACCACATACATATCCAGATGTACGAACAATTCTTCTTTTCTCATAGTCTTTAGACCTTATGATTATTTACTTTGACAATTATAATATTAAACTATAAATGCTATACGATTTGTTAAACCGGAAATCACTTTATTAATATGAAAAAGATTGTTAATTACAACATTACACTCTTGCTATTGAGCATAATCCTAACAATCTCCCACTTGCACTATAGCAAATGTGTCATATCTCTCAAGCCCATGTTCTCTAGATGCCCATCGAAACTCTTCTGAGGTAGAGCCTTTGTGAAGGGATCCGCTAGATTTTCTGCTGACGCGATTTTGGTAATCGTCACGTCACCTCTTTGAACAATCTCCCTTAAAAGATGATACTTTCTTTCAATGTGTTTACCTCTCTTGTGACTTCTTGGTTCTTTCGAATTAGCCACTGCTCCACTGTTGTCACAGTAGATAGTGATCTGCTTATTCGCACTAGGAACCACTTCTAAGTCAATCAAGAATTAGCGGAGCCAAACAGCCTCTTTGGCAGCCTCGCATGCAGCAACATACTCAGCTTCCATGGTGGAATCAGCAATACAAGATTGCTTGATACTCCTCCATATAACTGCTCCTCCTCCAATAGTAAACACAGCCCCTGATGTGGATTTTCTGGAGTCAGAATCTGATTGGAAATCAGAATCTGTATACCCAACGGGAATCAAATCCCCTCCAGAGTATACAAGCATATTATCTCTCGTTCTCTTAAGATACTTGAAAATATGCTTGACTGCCGTCCAGTGATCAGGACCAGGTTTCGATTGAAACCTGCTAACTATGCCAACAGCAAAACAAATATCTGGTCTAGTACAGAGCATTGCATACATGAGACTTCCAACTGCCGAGGCATATGGAACTCTACTCATGAATTGCTCTTCATGCTCATTCTTAGGAACTTGTTCCTTAGAAAGCTTGATTCCATGTCTGAAAGGTAACATACCTTTCTTGGAATCCTGCATGGAAAACCTAGACAAGATCTTGTCTATGTATGAAGCTTGGGATAATGCAATCGTTCTATTCTTTCTATCCCTTATTACTTGGATACCTAGAATAAAACTTGCTTCTCCTAAGTCCTTCATATCAAATTGTTTTGCTAACCATTCTTTTACTGATGTCAATACACCTACATCGTTTCCAATGAGTAGTATATCATCAACATAAAGAATCAGGAAAACCAACTTGTCGCCCTTAATCCTTTTGTATACACAAGGTTCGTCAGGATTCTGAATAAATCCAAACCTTTGACAGCTTGATCAAACCTTATGTTCCAGGATCTGGATGCTTGCTTCAATCCATATATGGATTTCTGCAACTTGCATACCTTTTCCATTTGGCCCTTTTCAATGAATCCCTCTGGTTGCATCATGTAGATGCTTTCGTCAAGACTTCCATTAAGGAAAGCTGTCTTGACGTCCATTTGCCAAATCTCTAGATCTAAAGATGCTGCAATGGATAAGAGTATCCTAATGGATTTAAGCATGGCCACAGGAGAGAAGGTTTCCTCGTAATCGATACCTTCTTTCTGTGTATACCCTTTAGCTACCAATCTAGCTTTAAAGGTTTCCACCTTACCATCCATACCTCTTCTCCTCTTGTATACCCACTTGCACCCAATGGGTTTTATCCCTTTAGGCAAGTCTACAAGGGACCAGACTTTGTTATCGAACATAGATTCAATCTCAGATTGCATTGCCTTTTGCCAATGGCGACTATCAACATCCTCCATAGCTTCCTTGTACGTGTAGGGATCATCGTCGTCCGGGAGATTCTCCACTGATTCTCCCAGACCGATGTATCTTTCGGGTTGTGTTCTAACCCTCCCACTACGACGAGGAATGGTAGGTTGTTGATCTTGTGTTGGATCGGAACTTACAATTGGGTTAGGTTGTGTAACCTCTCGTGGAATTGTATCTCCTGACATCTCATTCAGGACAATTCTACTTCTAGGCACAAAATCATTCATATAGTCCTTTTCCATAAATTTAGCATTTGTCGAAACAAATACTTTAAGATCTGAAGGACTATAGAAATAATATCCTTTAGTTTCTTTTGGATACCCTACAAATATACATGTTTCTGAACGGGACTCCATCTTTTCTGTCTTTCCTTTTAACACATGCGCAGGACAACCAAATATCCTTAAGTGTTGTAAACTAGGCTTGCGCCCAGTCCACAACTCATGCGGTGTTTTAGGAACAGACCTAGATGGTACATCGTTTAGAATGTATATAGCAGTTTGTAAAGCATATCCCCAAAAAAAAATAGGAAGTGTTGAATAACTCAACATAGACCTAACCATATCCAAAAGAGTTCTATTTCTCCTTTCTGCTACCCCATTCTGTTGAGGTGTACCTGGTGCAGAAAACTGAGAAACAATCCCATTATCAATAAGATATTGCTGAAACTCACCAGATAGATATTCTCCACCACGATCAGATCTCAAGATTTTTATGTGTTTCTCAAGCTGATTTTCCACTTCAGCTTTGAATGCTTTGAACATGTCAAAAGCATCCGACTTATGTCGCATGAGATACACATAACCAAATCTCGAGTAATCATATGTGAAGGTGATGAAGTACTCATATCCACCTCTAGCTTGAATTCTCATAGGTCCACATACATCAGTGTGTATCAATCCTAAACATTCAGTGGCTCTTGCACCTTTGGCAGAGAACGTCCTTTTGGTCATTTTACCTTCCAAACAAGATTCACAAGTTGGTAGATCATCAACCTTTAAGTCACTCAAAGGTCCGTCACATACCAATCTTTTAATCCTATTAAGGTTAATATGACCTAAGCGTAAGTGCCAAAGGTAGGTTTCATCTGTTGATAATTTTACTCTTTTATGATTAGGTTCCGTTATTTCTGTGTCTAACGAGTGAGAGATATTTCTATGCAAAAAGTATAGACCGTTTTCCAATGTACCTTGGCAAATAATTTTGTCATTCTTACTAATAATAAAAACTTTATTAAAAGTAACCGAATATCCAAATTTATTTAAACAAGAAACTGAAATTAAATTCCTCTTGAATTGAGGTACATAATAAACGTCTATCAAATCTAAATGCCTTCTAGAATCCAAATAAACTCTAATATCTCCCACTGCACTTGCAGACACTAACGTTCCGTTGCCCAAGCGCAAATTGATTTCATTCTTACTCAGCTTTCTCCTTTCTTGGAACCCCTGCAAGGAATAACAAACATGATTAGTGCCTCCTGAGTCTATGATCCAAGAATCTGTAGAATCAGCCAAAAAACATGTTTCAAGATAATTCACATTACCTTCTTCCTTCTTGTTCTGGGACTTTGGGCAATTTCTCTTCCAATGTCCCTTTTCACCACAAAGGAAGCATTTCCCTTTGATCTTGGTTACTTTCTTGGTGTCCTTCTTGATAGGCCCAAGTTGCTTTTTCTTCTGTTGTTTCTTGACCTTTTGACGGGCCTTAACAGTAGCAACTTTACCAACCATATGAATCTCTTGACCTTTGCCTTTCACAAGGATCTTTTCAGCACTTTGAACATCTTGCATCAGGCCTTGTAAGGTGTATTCCTTTTTGTTCAAAGTGTAGTCCAATTTGAACTGATCAAAGGAATCTGACAATGAATTGACAACCATATCAATCTTTGTCTCACCATCTATCTCAGCGCCATGCAGTTCAGCAATGTTGAGATGTGCTATGACTTTCATCATGTGATCTTTCACAGCCTATCCAGGTTTCATCCTAAGATTCATAAAAGCAGTCACTGCCTCTCTCTTAGTCGTCCTAGACTTCATAGCAAACATCTCCTCTAGAGACATCATAATATCAGCAGCGGACTCCATTCCTTCATGCTGCTGTTGCAACACGTCGGAGATAGTGGCCATAATGTAACATTTTGCCATATCATCTGAAGTCTTCCACTGCTCATACTCATCTCTATACATTATGCTTGATTCATTATTAGGAGCAGGTGGTTTAGGAGTAGTTAGAACAAACTTATGTTTTTCACTTTGCAGCAACAACCCAATTTTCCTTTTCCATGTGACATAATTATCTCCAGTTAAAGTGTTATCTTTCAGGATGTTCATAAGTGATGGGGTCATGATTTCTGAATAAAACAAAACATATATAAGTAAATAATCATGATAAAGCACTTTAAATATTTATCTTGAATTAAATAAATAACTCAATCATAAAAATTCAACGGTGATCCAACACCCATAAATGTTACGCCTCCTTTGGGAGTTCGCACCATTTACTAGTTAGACTAGGTCCCACCTAATTGTTAACATAACAACCAGCGTTTTCAATTTTAGCCTTGCAATTTTACTGACAAGAACTCTTGGGAGGATATCAATAAAATTACATTGAGTGTGTTACCAAGATATCGACCCTCAGTTTTCTCTCACGAATATCCCTCCTTGGGGAGTAGATCTCGTTTGAGTCCATTGTCTAGTCTATCCTTGTAAGGAAGTATGTTGCTAAATTCCATTCATGGACGCCCCTTGGGGGGATTACCATAAATAATAAAGCTCAACCAACCTTGGAGGCCATAGGTGTTACAAAAACACATTCTCCCACTCAATTATTTAAGGCGTGTGATTAAATCCCATAGAATGATTTACCAAGTTATCTAGATGTCAATTTAGATACCTAAATCATTCAATGCATGTTCATACCAAAAGAGATATATGAGTGGCACTCCTATTCTATATGTCATGTTATCATACAATAACAAATATTGTAATATTTAAGCATAAATTAAATAGCAACAATTTTGGCCCATCCTAGAAAAACAAGTAAATTACAATTGTTTAGGAATACAAGATCTTCAAGCGGCCCATCAACCATACGCTCATCCTTCGGCCCAAACCCCATAGGCGTGCACAACCCACAACCCCACAAATGGGCTGCTGTGCGCAGCCCATGAAGACTCCCAGGGCTGCCGTGCGCAGCCCACCAAGCTTGGGCTTGCCATGCGCAGCCCAATCCACTCCTAGGGTGCGCACGGTGCTCGTTCTCGGTTCTGGTTGCTTCGTTTTCCTTCGTGTCTTCGAATCTTCAATACTTGAACATATTACAGCAGTATAAAATAATAAATACTGCAGTACTAATTTTTTTTTTTTTTTTTTATTCACTGCAGTACTTTTACACATAAAATACTGCACTAAAACTTAATAAAAAAAACTGCTGCAGTAATAATAAAAAAAAATACTGCACATATTAAAAAAAATAAAATAAAACCTAGCAACTACCAAGAAGGAATTATGGCGATGATAGACCACCCTTCTTGTTACAATTCCATAACAAAAATACATTGAAAATCTAGGACCAAAATCGAGCAAAAACAATCCACATAAACATATATAAATCCATACATTCACATGTAATTATATATGCGAATACCTAGAGTGCCATCTCTTTCTAAACATGCATAATCACAATAAAAAGAAATAGATCCACGTATATATACGTTAATTAATTAAAAGGGTTCAACCTAGGCTCTGATACCAATTGTAGGGAAAAATACCGTAGTACACGCAGCGGAAGCGAGACTAAAAATAAGATTTAGTGACTTTTAAAATTTTTCCTTTATGAACCTTAAACCCTTTAATTAATTAAACATGCATATACAATAACCAAAAAGTAGAATACCTTTTGTCGCGTGATCCGATTGACTTACGTCGATGGTAATCCGCAAGATCTTCAATCCTAGCACGAACGTGGATCACCTAGGAGCGTGGTCTCCCTTTTTCTTTGAATTGCAAACCTGTGAATGGACAAAACAAACTTTCTTTTCTTTGTTAGTCACAAAAACAATCAAAAGAATGACTGAGATTATTCCGGTCACTTTTGAGTTCTCAATCTAATGATCGAAACTCGCGTGAACTTAGATCGATATCGTATACACAAGCTTATTGATGATTAAACAAATAGTATACTATCAAAGAATAATCTAACACTCCTATTTGTTTTAGTAGAATAAAATCTTTCTATGAATTGAGAAGAAGAAGAAAAATTGTCTCCAGAACAACTTGGGTGGCCGAAATCTATATGTGGGAATATATAGGTGGCCGAAATTTTCCTCTCCTTGTCTTTTAGGGTTGCCGAAATCTCTCTCCTTTTTACACTAGGGTTGCCGCAAATCACCACCTCTAAAGGTTTGTGTTGCACCCTAATTTCCATAAAAGAATAGACTTCTAACCCTAATCTAACTCATAGTTATTTTATTCTTTTTAATGACTAAATTAAAAGACTTCTTATTTGAATAAATAAAATTAATTATTTATTTTCTTACCAAATAAGTCTTTTACTTTTAGTATACTACCAACAATAGTATAACATTAGGAATCATATTTCCTAATCAGAAAAAAATTTGTTTATTAATTAAACAATTAATTAATAAATTAATTAATTCTTATTTAATTAAAACAAATGAAACAAAATAATATATTAGGTTAAAACTTAACCTTGCCGCCCCACTTGAATAAATGGGCCAAAATATTATTTTCTTATTTCATTTAATCCATTGGACTTTAAATAAAAAGCCCACATGTGAACCAGACCCATTCTTACTAAAAGAAACAAGCCCACATGTCTTTCATTAATATATAAATATAATTGAGCAGCCCATTACTTAAATAATGTGCAAATTATATTCTTAATATATTAAATGCAATTCTAGATGGACCCTTAAATTGGTCCGGTAGAATATATCAAGTGATCCATGCAAGTCCGTGTGGATTGAGATCTTGGCGGGCCATCTAAATTTAAGCTTCAATAGACATAACCTAATCACAATCAACAAATGAATCACTTAGGTCCGATCCATTAATTTTAACTCATTCCACTAAAGAGCTAAAATTGAACTCTTAAATAAAGATGGAAAAGGAAGATGCTCCTCATTCATACCCTAGACAATCATATAGGAGATAGTGTATCCTCGTGATTAATATCAGTAATCGCCAAGAGTTCATAGACCGCCTATAACTCTCCAAGTTACCATATTTACTCATATGACCACGTTTTGAACTTGGATATTTTGACTTGTCCAGAAGCCTTGTTTTCAATAGACACTATCGAAAACTCAACGTTGAGATTTAATATCCAATTACCTCAAAACATTCATATGATGATATTATACTCTCATTTAATTAAATGGAGCCACGATGTCCATATCTATAAATGAAGTCCTCTATCGATTAACAAATGAATATCACCAAACTATCGAGGATAGACTATGCGATATAATCGTACTCATTGATAACTCAAATGATATCACTTGCAACCATAAGTCCATCATTTATCTTAGGATTAAGATAGACTCTCCGATTGTCCTGATAATGAAAAGACTATTATCTATTGACGGTTCTAGATAAAGCTTTTCATTGTGATCCTGTTCAATGCACCCAGTGCACTAGATCCTTTTGCTCGAAGACACTCCGATGATTTAGACTCATCATATCTCATTTGATCCCACTCAAATGCTAGCAAAAGAATTCTACAACTTTAACAAGATAAAGGTGCCCAACCTTTAACTTAAGTTGTGAACATTATTCAAGACTAACTAAAGAATTGTGTCTACCACATACATATCCAGATGTACGAACAATTCTTCTTTTCTCATAGTCTTTAGACCTTATGATTATTTACTTTGACAATTATAATATTATACTATAAATGCTATACGATTTGTTAAACCAGAAATCACTTTATTAATATGAAAAAGATTGTTAATTACAACATTACACTCTTGCTATTGAGCATAATCCTAACAAGAATAGTCTCAAACAATGTGTCCATGGATGAGCAAATTGAGTTGTGGCATGAAAGACTTGGCCACATGAACTTTAGGGATCTACGGACCCTTGGAAAGTTCGAGTGTGTGCGTGGCCTCCCTAAGCTTGGGAAGAAAGCCAATGGTGTTTGTGGACCTTGCCAACAAGGAAAGCAAACTAAAAGCATGCACAAAAAGGGTAAGTATCTCACCACCAAGGAGCCTCTTGAGCTTCTCCACATGGACCTCATGGGTCCCATGCAAACCGAAAGTTTGGGTGGAAAGAGATACATTTTTGTATGTGTTGATGATTTCTCTAGATTTACATGGACATACTTTCTTAGAGAAAAATCCGAAACTTTTGATAAGTTTAAAATGCTTTGTACCAAATTACAGAATGAAATGAAATCTAACATTAGAAGCATTAAACGGATTAGAAGTGACCATGGGAGAGAGTTTGAGAATGCCTCTTTTGAAAGCTTTTGTGATAGCTTAGGCATCTCCCATGAGTTTTCGGCTCCTAGGACACCTCAACAAAATGGAGTTGTTGAGAGGAAGAATAGGGTCCTCCAAGAGATGGCCCGAGTGATGTTGCTTAGCAACAATGTCCCTAGGAACCTATGGGCCGAAGCCATCAATACGGCTTGCTATATAGGAAATCGTGTGTTCCTAAGGCCCGGTTCTAGAAACACCTCCTATGAGCTATGGAAGGGTAGGAAGCCAAATGTTAGCTACTTCCACACATTTGGAAGCAAATGCTACATTTTAAATGACCGTGATCAACTTGGCAAGTTTGATGCTAAGAGTGATGAGGGTATTTTTATTGGCTACGCCTTGAATAGTAAAGCCTATAGAGTTTTCAACTTGAAGACTCGAACCGTCATGGAATCATCAAATGTGGTCATTGATGATACTAGGCTCAAGTCTAATGACCATGAGGAGGAGGATGTTCTAGAGGATGACTCTCCTTTGGAGAGGGTTGTGGTGACTCCCAATGTTGGGACATCTAATGAAGTCACACAACCCATTACTAGAGTTCCTCTCTTGGACTCTAAAGAACCCGCTCCATGGGTTAGGAAACTCCATGATAAAGAAGATATCATTGGAGAGGTAAATGAGGGTGTTAGGACTAGACGTCAACTTGCTAATCTTATTAGCTATACTTGCTACACCTCTCAAATTGAACCCAAAAAGGTTGAAGAAGCCTTACATGATGAATTTTGGGTTCTTGCCATGCAAGAAGAGCTAAACCAATTCGAAAGGAATGAGGTTTGGACTCTAGTTCCTAGGCCTAAGACCACTAATGTCATAGGCACTAAATGGATATTTAGGAACAAATCCGATGAGGATGGCAATATAGTGCGGAACAAGGCTAGACTTGTAGCACAAGGGTACTCTCAAATTGAGGGTATCGACATTGAGGAGACATTTGCTCCCGTTGCCCGCTTAGAGTCCATTAGGCTTCTCTTGTCCATCTCTTGTGTGCACAAGTTCAAATTGCACCAAATGGACGTCAAGAGTGCCTTCCTCAATGGCTTCTTGCAAGAGGAAGTGTTTGTTGAACAACCCAAGGGGTTTGTGGATGCACACCACCCCAACCATGTCTATCGCCTCAAGAAGGCACTATATGGGTTGAAACAAGCACCGAGGGCTTGGTATGAGCGCCTCACTCAATTTCTTGTTGACAATGACTACACAAGAGGTAGTGTTGACAAGACACTATTCATCAAGAGAGACAATGATGAGCTTTTCATAGTTCAAATATATGTCGATGACATAGTGTTTGGCTCCACCAACAACACCAAGGTCCAACAATTTGTTGATGTTATGTCTCATGAATTTGAGATGAGTCTTGTTGGTGAGCTTAATTACTTCCTAGGTTTGCAAATTAGGCAACTTGATAATGGGATCTTCATAACCCAAGCCAAATATGCCAAAAACCTTGTGAAGAAGTTTGGTCTTGAAAAAGCCAAACATTGTGACACTCCTATGAGCACCACTTTGAAGCTAAGCAAGGATGCTAGCGGTAAAAGTGTGGACCAAACCTTATATCGTGGCATGATAGGGAGCTTGCTCTATTTGACCGCAAGTAGGCCCGATATATCATTTAGTGTAGGAGTTTGTGCTAGGTACCAATCCGATCCCAAGGAGTCCCATCTCTCTTCGGTTAAGAAAGTCATTCGCTTTGTGAATGGGACTTCCAACTATGGGATTTGGTACTCTTTTGACACTAATCCTAGTCTTGTAGGATATAGTGATGCGGATTGGGCAGGAAATTGTGATGATAGGAAGAGCACATCGGGCGGTTGCTTCTTTCTAGGTAACAACTTGGTGTCTTGGTTTTGCAAAAAGCAAAACTCCATTTCCTTGTCCACGGCGGAAGCCGAGTACATAGCCGCGGGGAGTGGATGCACTCAACTTATGTGGATGAAGCAAATGCTAGTGGATTACGGATTCAACCAAGGTACTCTCACTCTCTTTTGTGATAACATGAGTGCCATTAATATTTCCAAGGATCCGGTGCAACATTCTAGAACTAAGCATATTGACATCCGCCATCACTTCATTAGAGAGCTTGTTGAAAATAAATGCATAGTACTTGAACATGTAGGTACAAATGATCAACTTGCGGACCTATTTACTAAACCCTTAGATGCTACTCGATTTAAAACTCTTAGTAGATCTATTGGGGTATGTCTTGTGGAGTGATGTTCTATGATTGACCCCTTATGGGGAACTCAAGCAAAGAGAGCTATTTTGCATTCTTGTATCTTGCAAAAAATTTGAAATATCTTATGCCTCTTCTTTTAATTGCTTGAGTAAGCTTGGTTGTACATATGTATATATGTTTTCAATTCAATAAAGTGTGAACCTTGCTTGTTTACAATCCATGTCATATTTATGTTCAAACATGCATTTTTGGACTAGGAGATGTATATAGGAAGTATGATTTGAATGACCTATGATTATCTCCATGACATGATGATTCTTTAATAACATGCTAATGACAAATGAAAAAGCATGAAATTCATAAAACATGCTCACATGAAAAGCATGAATTGATGATTGCATATTCTTAAAAATGCAAAACTTGTGTGAAAACTTATGAGACTCAAAATGAATAAAGGATCTTGTATCCATTCAAAGGAATTTACATTCCAAATGTCTCTCTTTCTTTATTAGTTGAACATGGTTACTATCATACGGATAATTTTATCCGGAAAAATCAAATAGGGTGCAAAGTCGCTCATGCCATGTTTCGCTTATAAAGTTGGATATAGTTGCTCTTAAATTGAAATCAATAATCTCTATATCCTTGCTTTTCCCATGACATTGGTGAAATTGGTTTGAATTCTTATTAGAAACCTTTGTCATTTGCTTTGCCAAATACCATTGTATTTTGGACTTGAATGCTATATGTCTTGTATGCAAAGCATGTTGGATTCACACATTTTCTCAAAATAAATCTCCTTGTTTCTCTCAAATTAATTGAAGTGCATAAAGTGACTTATATGTATATGCAAATCTTGCATGCTTCTATCTCTCGTTGCTATGAGTGACCCGGTTGGGGACTACTCCTTTGCCTATATCATGACAAAAAGGGGGAGTAGGATATGGTAAGGGGAGGTGCAAAATATAGAAGCTATTGTACACTTTGGGGAGAACATACATTGAGGGGGAGTAACCCGTTGAGGGGGAGCATTGCATTTATCATACATTGCATACATTTGGTAATGTTGTGCCTATATTCTAAAAATGCAAATGCTTGGTATTGTTCTCACATGATTAATCTCACACTTTTCTTGTATTAGAAATGTTAGAAACTCTTTTCAGGGATTGATTATTCTACAAGAGGATTGAAGACTTCAAGATGCATTAGCTTATCTCTTTGTAATGTAGAATATCATTATAGTCCCGTAGTTTCTATTTTTTTTGTGAGGAATCATTGTGAGTGATGGTTTTGTCACGAAATAGCCAAAGGGGGAGATTGTAAGGATTCCCGTTGTTTTTAATTGGCTTATTTCGTGATCAAACCATATGTGGGGGTTCTTTGTAAGGGTAGCCTAAGTATCGGTCTTAATGTTCGAAGCCCTTTTGAAGACCTCGTGTTGATAAGCACCGAAGGTAAATTTCTATGTGCTTACTTTTCTGTGAAGAGATTAGTTGCACACACACACTTAACATTCATTGCATATGTGTGCATTCTCTTCATTTGTCACATTTCACACCTGCACTTATTTATTATATTTTGTTGTGTGTATTTGTGTCATGTTGTTGTGTAATTCGTTTCCCGATAACTTTCGGAAACGTCCGCGCATGCACGAGAATGTGCTTGATTTAGCGCGAGGACCGCCTATGGAGAATGCCATTGGCTTCTCCTTGGTTTTCACCTATCTAGGTGATCGGCGGTTATGATCGGCGGCCTAGCCGCCGACTGAAACCGCCGTTTCAGTCCAGATTGGTCTGAAGCATTTCTGCGGTTAAGATCGGCGGTCACGACCGCCGTTCAAAACCGCCGTTTCAAGACCTGATTGATTTATCTCTCAGTCTAATTCGGCGGTTGAAACGGCGGGCATGAAACCGCCGTTCGAAACCGCCGTTCATACCTGGTTGATTTTGATCTCTCTGTTCTGTTTCGGCGGTTGGAATCGGCAGTCACGAAACCGCCGAATGAACCGCCGTTTATGCTCTGTTCTTCACGAGCTCAATTTGGCGGTCATTAACGGCGGCCTGGCCGCCGATTGAAACCGCCGATTGGCGCGTTTCTTTGAAACTTACTTAAATGACCTCACTTTGATTTGGCCCCCTATATATATGCCACTTTGACTTTAGGTCAATTAAGAGAGTTCATATTCAGAATTCATACTTAGGATATTTTTCAAAGAGAAGAAAAATTCCAAGAACTCCATTCTTGATTCTCAAACACTTTTTCATGATCATCAATCATCATCTAGCATCATCTTAGATCATCTAGATGTCATCTAGCATGGAATCTTCATCATACTTTGCTTGGTAAGCTTTTCACTAATATCTTACATGTTTTGTGTTTCTCTTATCTAGCAATCTCAATTAATTACTTGTTTGTTATTTTGTATGCTTTAGATACAATATTGAGATGAGTATGATGTATGTTTGAGATTTTATATTGTGCTTGCATATTAGGTTTTGTGCTTAATATTGATTAGCTAAACTAATTGACATGTCATTTAGTTTTGATATCTAGGATTGCTCTTAATTGCATATTAATCATCTTAGATAAGCATATAGGGTTTCCCTTGCTCTATGTTGCATTTTGGATATTCACATATATTCACTTAGGGTTGTATTCTCTTCATAGAGAAAGTAAGTCTTGTGTGTAGCATCCGGGATTAGGTTGCTTAGAACGCAAGCAAATTGGACTAGGTTCACTCATACCGGGATTAGGTAGGTGTGTGATTACTTCCGGGATTAGGTTGTAATCGTTTGCATATTTAGTGGATTCGAGGTTCGAGTGTGGCTTACTTACATAGCCTGTGGTTTTTCCCGTGAGGGTTTCCATGTAAAAACCAAGTGTTGTTTTAATTTCCGCAACATATTACACTTGCTTGTTTATATTATCTTGAGGGCATTTTCGTAATTTTGACTAACACGAAAAATTGGGTAAAAAGCGTAAAATCTATTCACCCCCCCTCTAGATAGCTTTATACACACCGTGCTATAATTTGTTTCAAAACAATTAATTAATAAATTAATTAATTCTTATTTAATTAAAACAATGAAAACAAAATAATATCCTAGGTTAAAATATTAACCTTGCCACCCCACTTGAATAAAATTGGGCCTAATATTATTTTCTTATTTCATTTAATCCATTGGACTTTAAATAAAAAGCCCACATGTGAACCAGAACCATTCTTACTAAAAGAAACAAGCCCACATGTCTTTTATTAATATATTAATATAATTGAGCAGCCCATTACTTAAATAATGTGCAAATTATATTCTTAATATATTAAATGCAATTCTAGATGGACCCTTAAATTGGTCCGGTATAATATATCAAGTGATCCATGCAAGTCCGTGTGGATTGGGGATCTTGGCGGGCCATCTAAATTTAAGCTTTAATAGACATAACCTAATCACAATCAACAAATGATTCACTTAGGTCCGATCCATTAATTTTAACTCATTCCACTAAAAAGCTAAAATTGAACTCTTAAATAAAGATAGAAAAGGAAGATGTTCCTCATTCATACCCTAGACAATCATGTTGGAGATAGTGTATCCTCGTGATTAATGTCAATAATCGCCAAGAGTTCATAGACCGCCTATAACTCTCCAAGTTACCATATTTACTCATATGACCATGTTTTGAACTTGGATATTTTGACTTGTCCAGAAGCCATGTTTTCAATTGACACTATCGAAAACTCAACGTTGAGATTTAATATCCAATTACCTCAAAACATCCATATGATGATATTATACTCTCATTTAATAAATGGAGCCACGATGTCCATATCTATAAATGAAGTCCTCTATCGATTAACAAATGAATATCACCAAACTATCGAGGATAGACTATGCGTTATAATCGTACTCATTGATAACTCAAATGATATCATTTGCAACCATAAGTCCATCATTTATCTCAGGATTAAGATAGACTCTCCGATTGTCCTGCTAATGAAAAGACTATTATCTATTGAAGGTTCTAGATAAAGCTTTTCATTGTGATCCAGTTCAATGCACCCAGTGCACTAGATCCTTTTGCTCGAAGACACTCCGATGATTTTAGACTCATCATATCTCATTTGATCCCACTCAAATGCTAGCAAAACAATTCTACAACTTTAACAAGATAAATGTGTCCAACCTTTAACTTAAGTTGTGAACATTATTCAAGACTAACTAAAGAATTGTGTCTACCACATACATATCCAGATGTACGAACAATTCTTCTTTTCTCATAGTCTTTAGACCTTATGATTATTTACTTTGACAATTATAATATTAAACTATAAATGCTATACGATTTGTTAAACCAGAAATCACTTTATTAATATGAAAAAGATTGTTAATTACAACATTACACTCTTGCTATTGAGCATAATCCTAACACCCTTTTCTTCCTGCAGCTTCTTCTTCAACAATTTCTTGATTGTTTTATTTGTGGATTCGACTAAGCCATTCGTTTGGGGGTGGGCTATTGAGGCAAAGCGACACTGAATCCTTAAGTCTTCGCAGTAGTCCCTGAAGCTATAGTTGTCGAACTGCTTGCCTAAGTCGGTGATTATTGCCATGGGAACTCTGAAAGCAGTCGTACTCGCCTCTGTTATATTAGTGTGCGGCTCCGCCTCTACCCACTGGGTGAAATAGTCTATGGCGACAACCGCATACTTGGCTTGCTTGGCCCCGGCAGGCAATGGGCCAATGAGGTCTGCTCCCTATACGGCAAAGGGATAGGGGGAGAAGATGATGGATAACCTTTCTAGGGGTTGGTGCATAAGGTTGGCCACTTTCTGGCATGGCACACAAGCGCGGACATACAAGCGAGCGTCCTCATGGAGGATGGGCCAGAAGTACCCCATTTTTAAGACTCGATGTGCCAGGGCATCTTCCCCTGAATGATCTCCATAGTCATTTAAGTGAACCTCCTTCAGTGCCCACTTGGCATCGTCTGGGTGTAGGCATCTAATGAGGGGCAAGGACTTCCCTTTCCGATATAGGTGTCCCTGCACCAGGTAGTACTGGGCCAACTTTCTTTTTATCGCTCTAGCCTCCGTTAGGTCATCTGGGAGTTTCTGGCTGTGAAGGTAATCTGCAATGGGGTCCATCTAGCATGGGATACGGTCCACCGGATAGACCTCAACGGTTTTGGCGATGCTTGACCTACTTAGGAGTTGCAGGCGGACTCCTTTAGGAGGGGTTTGCCATCCTCCAGTTGCGATCTTGGAGAGGACATCGGCCCGGTGGTTAGCCCCCCTAGGAATCTGCTCAATCTTGACCATCTAAAACACCTTGGTTGCTTGCTTCACTTTTTCTAGGTAGGCGGACATGTTGTCGCCCTTGGCCTGGTAGGATCCGGCTACTTGGTTCATGATTAGCTGTGGATCGCTCTTGATGGCAAGGAACTGGGCTCCCAACTCCTGGGCGGCATCCAGACCGGCCAGGAGTGCTTCATACTCTGCTTCATTATTGGTGGCCCTAAATTCAAACCTTAAGCAGTGGGAGTACTCGATCCCCTCTGGGTCAATCAGCACAATTCCCGCCCCGCAGCCATGTTGGTTAAAGGCTCCATCCACGAATAATGTCCAAACGCTTGACTGGGAGGGCCATTCTTCCCCGGGAATTAGGACATTGTTATCTGTCTGGGTAGCGGGCTCTCCCTTAGGATTGAAGTTGGGCTTTCCACTGAACTCAGATACGAAATCCGCTAGTGCCTGTCCTTTGATTGCGACACGGGGCTTGAAAGTAATATCATACTGGGTAACCTCAAGGGCCTACAGGACTACCCGACCCGACACATCAGGTCGTTGCATGAATTGCTAGAGAGGGAGGTTGGTGAGTACTGCTATCGAGTGGGCCTGGAAATAAGGAAACAGCTTACATGCCGCTACCACCAAGGCGAAGGCAAGCTTTTCCAGCTAGTTGTACTTTCTTTCGGCCTTGCTGAGGGAACGGCTTACATAGTAGATGGGTCTTTGGATCCCTCCCTCATAGTCTTTCACCAGAGCCGCGCTTGTTGCCGTGTCTGACACTGCGAGGTAGAGTTACAGCACATCTCTCGACAATGGTTTGACAAGCAATGGGGGTTGGAAAGGTAACTCTGGAGCTCTCTGAAGGCGCGCTCGCTCTCCTCATCCCAATTCATCCCTCTTCCCTTCTTAATGGCTTGGAAAATGGGAGACACTTGTCGGTGGACCGTGATATGAATCTGTTGAGGGCAGCAAGGCGGCCAGTCAATCCTTGGACCTGCTTCAAAGTAGTGGGGGATTGGAGCTCTAAGATGGCTTTGATTTTTTCTGGGTTTGCTTCGATCCCCCTCTCATGAACCATGAACCATGAACCATGAACCTTAAAAATTTCCCGGCTGAAACCCCAAACGCACACTTGTCCGGGTTCAACCGCATTTGGTTCTTTTGAATCACTTCAAAAGACTCTTTGAGGTGGTTGGGGTGCTGCTCTACCTACTGTGATTTGGTTATCATTTCATCCACGTAGACCTCCATGGTTTGACCGATCTACTCTTTGAATAGCTTATTGACCAACCTCTGGTAGGTAGCTCTGGCATTCTTCAGTCCGAAAGGCATCATTTTGTAGCAGTACAAATCTTGGTTGGTGATGAAACTGGTCTTGTCTTGATCTGAGTGGTGATGGTGATCTGATTGTAGCCGGAGAAGGCGTCCATGAAGCTTAGGGTCTTGTTTCCCGCGGTCAAGTCAACTAGCTAGTCAATCTTAGGGAGGGGGAAACTGTCCTTTGGGTAGGCGCAATTGAGATCAATGTAATCTACGCACATCCGCCACTTCCCATTGGATTTTGGGACCATGACCACATTAGCAATCCACTCTGGGTATCGCACCTCTCTGATGAACCCGGTGCGGAAGAGTTTGTCCACCTCCTCTTGTATCACGGCGTTTCTGTCTAGGTTGAAGTATCTCCTTTTCTGCTTTACGGGTTTGAAGGTAGGGTCCACGTTGAGGCGGTGCACTACCAAGTTAGAGAGGATGCCGAGCATCTTTTCATGGGACCAGGCGAATACATCATTGTAGTCCTGGAAAACCTTTTGTAGCGCTGCCTTATGCTTTGAAGCCAAGGTGGATCATATCTTCACCGTCCTTGGAGGGTTTTCCTCCCTTACCACGACTTCTTCCAATTCTTCAGCTAGTCCTCCTCCGGTACCTCTTCTTCAAATGTTTCTTCTTCAACTTCTGGGTGCTCCCTCGTGCTTCCCATGTGTTCCCATCCCACGTCATGTGATTATGCATTGATCGGGAGGTTCATTTTTAGTGGAACACCTTCTGCGCCCGGTCTTCCCTGATCGCTTTCCATGGTGATTTGGGAGCACTGCTTGATCAGGGCAGAGGGATTTAACGAGACAACATAACACTTGCGCGCCATATGTTGGTCTCCCCTCAAGATTCTGACTTCCTCACCCATTGGGAATTTCAAGACATTATGGTAGATTGATAAGACTTCCCTAATTTTTGAGAGGAAGGGTTGTCCTAGAATCATGTTGTAGGCGCTCGAAATATCTACCACCACGAAGTCAATCATGTTGTTCACCTACTAGGGAGCTTTTCCTATGGCCACCGGGAGTATTATGGAACCTGCTGGCATCAAAGAGTCCCCGGTGAAACCATATAGGGGGGTGGTGCAACTATAGAAGCATGGTTGGCGAAGTTGGCAGCGATCCAACGTGTCCTTGAAGATTATATCCACGCTACTTCTTGTGTCGATCATTACCCGGGCTACTCGGTTGTTTGTTACCTGGACAGTGACGACCATCGGGTCATCATGAGGCTGGACCGTGTTGTAAGCGTCATCCTCCGTGAATATAATTTGAGTAGAGCTGGGATGATCCAATGCGCCCCCGCTGACTTTCAACACCTGGCTCCCCGTATCGTGTCGAGGTACCTTCCTAGCGTGATTTTTCCTGAAGTTGTGCCAGTGAGGGTAGGCCCTCCGCTGATAGTGTTGACAATCTGGATTTGTTCCATCAAATCTCTTCCTTGGTCTTTTCTCCTTTCCTCTAGCTCTTTCATCTCTTTCTGGACCTGTTTCCCCATCTTAATCCCGTCCCTCACTTGTTGGAGGAATTCCACCAGCAGACCGCCCCTCACCAGGCTTTCGATTTGGTTACGTAAAGTGTTGTGTCCTATGTCCTGGTGGAAATCACAGTACTTGTACTTGTTCCTCCTGTCTACTGGGAGCTTCATGGGGTTGAGCTTCTTCAGGAGTCCCTTGTCTCGGATTGCTAGGTAGATTGTCTCCTTCGGGGCATTGAGGGGTGTGTAATTGGTGTACTCTTCTTCCTCCGATTGGGTGATCGTGGCGACCTCCCTTACAGGTGAGACCATCCTCCGGACCTTTCTTGATGGGGATATCCTTCTGAAGGGGCGTGCCCTGTTTGGGGGAAGCGGAGGTAGGCGATAAGTAGACCGGTTCGAAGGATTGCTCCTAAACTTGGGGACCGGTTCCTTTTCCTTTCTTTGATTATTGTTGTCCCCCTTTTGTCACTTGCTTGAGTGTGACTCATCATGCTCTATCTTGATACGGTACTGCTCATCTAGCTGCACTTGCTCCAGAGCGCGGCTGTATGCTTCATGGTACGTTTCAGGTTTGTCCTTACTGAAGGAGCGCCATAGTTTCCCTACCCAAAGGTTCTTTCAGAAATTGGTGAGGGTTTCCTTTTCAGTGAACACCCCCATCTGAATGTCCTCTTTGTAGAAGCGCTCCACGTAGGATTTGAGCTTCTCTCCTCGCTCCTGGACTACGTAATGTAGCAAGATCGGGTCCTTAGGCGGTGGCTTAATGCCCTGGAATTGAGCACAGAAGTCCCTTGTTAACTTGGTGAACGAGTTGACACTCCCTAGGGAAGTTTCCTAAACCAGGTCTTGGCGAAATCAGTGAGAGTGCATGGGAACATCCGACACATAGCCTTTCGGGAGGCATTCTGCACTTCCATTTGTTGAACCAAAGACTCCAAGTGGCTTAAGGGGTCTTCCACGCCTAAATACACCTTTTCTGGCATTTTGAATTTTGAATTTTGAATTTTGGAGGGAGGGTAGCATGCCGAACTTCCCTTGATAGTGGAGCATTCATCTCCCCGAGGGAATCCTTCTTCAATCCCTTGTACTTAACCTTGTCTTTTTCCAGTTCCGCTAGGCGCTTGGCCATCTTCTTCATCTGCTCTTCCATGCGACCTTGTCCCCTTTCACGAGATTGGGCCTCTTCTTCTCCTTCTCTGGCAGCGATCCCGGAGGCAGCCGACGCCTCATGCCTGGCTCCATGGCCCCGCCTAGGGAGGTTGGGGTTTCTGCTCCTGTTCGGTGTGGTCTTCGTCTGGCTCGCGGTGCTAGATCTTTCCTTAGCTCCCGTTGTGGCAGGGCAGGCTTGAAGGCCTGCTGGAGGTGGCGAGGCTCTAGGGGCTCCAATCCGAATAAGGATCACCGAGTTGATGGCTTTGATTGACAATATCCATCAACTTGACTTCAAAGTCATTGAAGCATTCGTCCTCCTCCATCTTAAGCAACTCAAATTGCGTTTGAAGGACTTGAAGGACTTGAAGCTTGTAATCCTTGACAACATTGGTTCCTTCATGTGCAACCTCTAGAATATCCCATGCCTCCTTGGCTATCCTAGTGTTCTAAATCAGTTTGTACTGATTTTCATCCACTGCACATAGAATAGCGTGCCATGCCTTCCTATTCCATTTTGAACTCTCAAACTCTTCAGTGGACCACTGAACCTTAGGCTTGAGTACTTCTTCTCCACCACCCATGGGAGTCATCTTAGGAGCCACATACCCATCTTCAATTGCCATCCATGCCCTATCATGGATTTGACACAAGTATGCTTCCATCTTGCCTTTCCATGAGGCATAATTCACACCGGTGAGGAAAGGAGGTCATGTACTTGACGCACCCTCATGGTTGCCACCGTATCCACTCATTGTATGTAATGAATGAATGAAATGAATGCAAAATGTATGAATGAGCAAAAATCACACAAATGCAAAACACACCAAAAATGAGCTAGGATCACCTAAGTATATCAAGGAACCCGCTCTGATACCAATTAAAAGGAATAATAAAACGCTCAGTGTGTATGATAAATATATCTAGAGGGGGGGTTGAATAGATTGTAACTAATTTTACCAAATTTTCGCAGACATGTCAATTATACGAAAATGCCCATACTAGTCAAAAAGACAAACAAGTGTAATATAGTGCGGAATTTAAATAACACTTTATGTATACGTGGAAACCCAACCACTGGGAAAAATCACGGGTTGTATAGTGCGCCACACTCTGATATGAACCTCACCAAGAGCAATGAGACCCGGAACCAATATATGGTAACGAATGATCGTTTTCTAAATCAAGTTTGTGAAATAAAGAAATTAAAGGACCGTGACCCGTTATCTATATGGAGATAAGAACCAACAGTATCAAGAAATATTGTAGACATCACACTCAAGAAGAGACGAAGGTGAGTGATAAGTCTGGTTTTGAATGCCACAAAGAGGTATCCTTGATAAGTTCTAAGTTCAAAGAAGAACCAAAGAGAAAACACTCTCAATTTTAATATTATGAAAGTCTTAATCTTTAACAAATGAGAAGAACCGAATATATAGGTTCCTTGGAACAACCCTCCAAGCATGGGAAACACAAGAGAATTAATTGACAAAGCAAATTACAAGAAATAATAAAGCTAATGCAAATATCAAGCAAAGACTTTTCAAATCCCGTAGATAAGTTGAATCTGGCCACCAGAATGAATTCAGTCATAACTTTCTATTGGGACCTTCAAATGACTTGCTTCAAAATACGAAATTGAAATTAAGATGCTTATCTTTCCAATGACATAAGGCACGTCATCTGTTTCTTCCGGAATCAAAAGTTATGAAGTCCCCAAATTGCCCTTCGAACATGATCTGATGTATCTACTAATCGCCCCCCCTTGCAAATGGACTCTCCTATGTCATGGCCCCTTGTAATCAGCCCAATCAATTGCCTTGATGATGTTAATTAAGCCTTGGTCTTCATGTGGGCTCATTTTGGACTTCAACAACTCAAAATCAGCCCAAGTGTCTTGAATCAGGCCATTGATTTCATCTTTGAATCTTCTAGCTCTTGCCCTTGTTATTGGCCCAAATGGAACTTGCAATGGATCCTTTGGTACAGCCCCCTTATTCACATCACACTCGAACCTCGAAATCCACTAATTGAAATGAAGTTTACAACTTATGTAGACCTCGTCTAACACTCTGGTTAATAACCCCCCACTTCTACCACACGAGCCTTTAAAAGTGGCTCTAGTCTAATTGCTTGAGGCCTAAGCAATCTTAGCACCAAGACTTAATTCTCAATGAAGAGATTATGCAACCTATGTGAATATGTATGAATATTCAAATAACAAACAAGGCTAGGGAACCTTAGATGCTTATCTAGGATGATGATATAATCAATTAAATCAACCCTAAATATCAAGAGCTAAATGACATGTCAAATAGCTTAGTTAATCAAGATTAAGCAAAAACCTAATTAGCTATCACAATACAACACTCAAATCAATTCATCACAATCAATTCTCTATTCTTGTATTTAGCATATGATCTAAAACATACAAGTAATTTAAAGAGATGGCTTGATAGTAAAAATACTAAAATAAGATGAAGTTAATCAAAATCTTACCAAGCAAGTTGTGATGATGCAAAACCATGCATGGATGAGTCTTAGACTTAGCTTGTCTACACGTAATGCACTTCTCACAAATTCTTTCTACATCACGTTTCATATGAGGCCAAAAGAAGTGTTCATGCAAAACATCTAGTGTCTTGGCTATACCAAAATGCCCCATCAAACCTCCCCCATGAGCTTCTCTAACAAGCAATTCACGCAAAGAACTCTTAGGTACACACAACTTAGTTTCTCTAAACAAAAATCCATCATGCCTATAAAACTTGCCAAATGCTACTTTCTCACATGCATTGAATACATTACCAAAATCAGAATCTTCCACATACAATTCTTTGATGTAATCAAAACCAAACAATCTAGCATCCAGAGTAGAAAGTAAAACGTACCTTCTAGACAAAGCATCAGCGACCACGTTTTCCTTACCCTTTTTGTACTTGATCACATATGGAAATGTTTCTATGAATTCCACCCACTTGGCATGTCTCTTGTTCAGCTTGTGTTGCCCATTTAAATGCTTTAATGACTCATAATCTGTGTGAATCACAAATTCCTTCGTCAAGTTTCCAATGCTTTAATCAAAGCATACATCTCTTTGTCATATGTAGGATAGTTCAAGGCTGCTCCACTTATTTTCTCACTAAAATATGCAATGGGACGTCCTTCTTGCATTAGAACAGCTCCAATACATATTCCTGAAGCATCACACTCAATCTCAAAAGCTTTAGCAAAGTTAGGCAAAGCAAGCAAAGGTGCATTAGTTAATTTTTCCTTAATCAAGTTAAATGCCTTTTCTTGCTCATTACCCCACTTAAAACCCACATTCTTTTTTATTACTTCAGGTAAGGGTGCAACTATACTACTAAAATCCTTCACAAACCTCCTATAGAAACTAGCCAACCCATGAAAGCTTCTCACTTGTCCTACATTTGTAGGTTTCGGCCAATCCTTGATTGCCTTAACCTTCTCTTCATCAACCCCAATCCCATTAGCACTAACAACAAAACCCAGAAATATAAGCTTATCCGTGCAAAAGGTACACCTTTTGAGATTAGTAAACAACTTTTCTGTTCTTAAAACACCTAAAACAAGTTTTAAATGTTCAACATGCTCATCCAAGTTTTTGCTATAAATCAGAATGTCATCAAAGTAAACAACAACAAATTTTCCAATAAAAGCACGCAAAACATGGTTCATTAACCTCATGAATGTACTTGGTGCATTAGTTAACCCAAAAGGCATCACTAACCACTCATATAAACCATATTTTGTTTTGAAAGCAGTTTTCCATTCATCACCTTCTTTCATTCTAATTTGATGATATCCACTTTTAAGATCAATTTTAGTAGGATCTTATGCATGCATATGGTGGGACTAATCCCTTTAATATCATCTATCACCCACCCATTGGCACCCTTATATTCTCTCAAAACCGCAAACAAATCTTCTTCTTGGTTGTCTTCTAAATCAGCAACAATTATCACTGGGTTCCTCTTTTCTTCATCTAGGAATACATGAAACTAATAATGCACGGTGTGTACAAAACTATTTAGAGGGTGGTGTGAATAGATTTTAAACGAATATTACCAATTTTCACGATTAGTCAATTACGAAAATACCCCAAAGTAGTCAAAGCAATAAATCAAGTGTAATAAGTGTGGAATTATAAACGACACTTGATTTTTACGTGGAAACCCAAACTGGGAAAAACCACGGGTGTTATATGTGCCACACACGAACCTCAAATCCACTAATTGCAATGGTGTTTACAACCTAATCCTGGTCTATAACCCACCATCACTACCCGTAGGCTTGTAAAAATGGACCTAGTCCAATTTGCTTGCGGTCTAAGCAACCTTAGCCACAAGACTTAGTTCTCACTAAAGAGATTAAATAACCTAAGTGAATATGCAAAGATATCCAAATATGTACTTAGTGCTAGGTCACACTAAATACTTATCTAGGATTATAAGATGACAATAAAATCAATCACAGATATCAATAGCTAAATGACATGCCATAAAGCTTAGCTAACATAGATTAAACAATCCTAAGTTTAGCTATCAAAAATCAACACTCAATCAAAACAACACAACAATCTTTATCTTGTATATAAGAATATAATCTAAGAAAATACAAGTAATTAAAGAGATGCCTTTTTAAGTAAAACACTAAGATTAGATGAAATTAGTGAAGAACTTACCAAAGCAAGTGTGTTGATGTAAGACCCATGCAAGCAAGCATCCTAAATATGCTAGAAGATGCTAAATGAAGTTTAATGCATATGAAAATGGTTTTGAGTGTTTAAATGAGCAATCTTGACTGCCTTTTCTCTCACAAATCTTTTTATAGAATTTAGGGTTCTTGTATTGAAAGAGTTAGGTTCAGAGAGATAAGAAAGTGATGTATTTATAGACATCAAAAACAGGGCATGTGAAAAGATAAGTTTGCCCTTGAACCGCACAATCGGCGGTTTCATTCGGCGGTTTCATTCAGCGGTTTCGAAACCACTGATCCAACCACTGAATTGATTCCAAGAGAACAGGGGAACATCAGCGGTTTCATAACCACCGATCACAACCGTAGAAATAGACCTGAGAGAATAAATCGACCAGGTCTAATCGACGGTTTCGAACGGCGGTCATAGCCGCCAATCATAACCTCAGAAATGCTTCAGAACCTTCTAGACATAAATAGTTGTTTCATTCGGCAGTCATGGCCGCCAATCAAATCGCCGTTTCACCACTTTTGGTGAAACCAAAGGAGAAGCCAAGAGCATTCTCCGAAGGCGATCATCGCACTAACCAAGCACAACATTGTGCATGCACGGACGTTTCCGAACAACATTCGGGAAACGAATTACTAGACACACTAACACACAACCAAACATAACAACAAAGTGCAAGTGTGAAAAATGACATGTGAAGAGAATGCACACAAAAGTAAAGCATACATATGCAAACATTACAAGTGTGTGTGTGTAACTAAATCTCTTCAATAAAAAACTAAGCACTAGAGATATACCTTTGGAGTGCTTATCACCTTGAGGTCTTGAGAGGGCCTTGAGCTTGATCATCAATCACCTACGCTACCCTTACAATCCAAACCCCAATTGTGGTTTGTCAACGAAATAAGCCAATCAAACGTTGAGGAACTTACAATCTCCCCCTTTAGCTATTTCGTGACAAAACCAACACTCACATTGATCCTCACAACAAAATAGAAACTAACGGGCAACAAAGATTTTCTACATTACAAAGAGATATTAAAAAAATAAATCTTCAAGTCTTCAATCTCTTGTAGAACAACCAACCCTTCAAAACAAAGTTTCTATACTTTCCAATACAAGCGAAATGTGAGATGATCAAGAGAAATTAAAACAAGCATTTGCATTTAAAGAATTTAAGCACAACATCATGCAACGCTCCCCCTCAACGGGTTACTTCCCCTCAATTAGTAAACTCCCCAATAAGCGAAGATGCTACCACAATTTCATCTCTACATACTACTCCCCCTTTTTGTAATGATATAGGCAAATGAGTATCCCCAACCAGGTCAATTTAGCAAAGAGAGATAGTAGCGTACTTGACATTTGCATAATCTTATAAGCCACTTTATGCTACTCAATTAATTGGAGAGAAACAAGGAGATTTATTTTATGAAAAATGTGTGATTAAGATGCTCTGCATACAAGACATGTTGCATTCAAATCCAAAAATCAATGGTATTTGGCAAAGCAAATGACAAAGGTTTCCTATAGAATTCAAACCAATTTCACCATTTGTCATGAGTAAAGCAAGGATATAGAGTTGTCAAATTTCAATTTTAAAGAGCAACTATATCCAACTTTATAAGCTAAACAAGGCATGAGCGACTTTTTGCACCCTATTTGATTTTTCCGGGTATGAAACCCGTATGATAGTAGCCATGTTCAACAAAGAAAGAAAGAGAGACATTTGGATTTTAACATCCTTTGAACGGATACAAGATCCTTTATTCATTTTGAGTCTCATAAGCTTTTCACACATAATATTGAATTTAAGAATTGCAATCATCAATTCATGCTTTTCATTTTTAAGCAAGTCATGAGAATTTCATGCTTTTTCATTTTGAGCAAGTTATTTAAAGAATCATCATGTCATGGAGATCATTGTAGGTTATTCAAAAAGTACTTCCTATGAATATCTCCTAGCCCAAAAATGCATGTTTGAACATAAATATGACATGGATTGCAATCAAAGCAAGGTTCACACTTATTGAAGAAAATGTCATATAAGCATAAGTGCAACAAAGATACTCAAGCAATTAATAAAGAAGCATAAGATTTTTCAAATTTTTGCATGCGACAAGTATGCAATAGCTCTCTTTGCTTTAGTTCTCCATATGGGGTCAATATCCAAACCACATCAATCCATGAGACATATCTCAATAGATCTACTATGTGCATGAAACCTAGTTGCATCTGAAAGTTCTCACGGTGTGTTAAATATTAATCTAAAGGGGGGGTGAATAGATTTTAATCGTTATTACCCAATTTTAGCATACAAGTCAATTTTACGAAAATGCCCCTAACTAGTCAAAAAGACATACAAGTGTAATATGATGCGGAATGTAAATCACACTTGAAGTTTACGTGGAAACCCTCACGGGAAAAACCACGGGCTGTTTTGTGAGCCACACACGGACCTCGAATCCACTAAATGTGATAAAATCACAACCTAATCCCGGAAGTAATCACACACCTACCTAATCCCGGTATGAGTGAATCTAGTTCGAATGCTTGTGATCTAAGCAACCTAATCCCGGATGCTACACACAAGACTTATGTTCTCAATGAAGAGATTAACACCTTAAGTGAATATATGAATATCCAAATGCAACATAGAGCAAGGGAAACCCTATATGCTTATCTAAGATGATAAATTTGCAATTAGAACAATCCTAGATATTAAAACTAAATGACATTTCAAATAGCTTAACTAATCAAGATTAATCAACAACCTAATTAGCTATCACAATACAACTTCTCAAACATTCAATACACTAATCTCAATCTTGTATCCAAAATATATATAAATAACATACATACAAGTAATAAATTGAGATTGCTTGTTAAGAAAAACACAAAATATGTAAGATATTAGTGAAAAGCTTACCAAGCAAAGTGTGATGAAGAATCCATGCAAAAAGACATCTAGATGATCAAAGATGATGCTAGATGATGATTGATGATCATGAAATGGTGTTTAAGTAATTAAAAATGAGTTCTTGGAATTTTTCTTGTTCTTGAAAAATATCCTGAAAGTTCTCAAGGTATGTTCAATATTAATCTAGAGGTAGAGGGGGAGGGGGAGGGGGAGGGGAGGGAGGGGTGAATAGATTTTATACGATTTTACCCAATTTTCGCATGTATGCAAATTTTACGAAAATGCCCCCAAACTAGTCAATCAAGCAATCAAGTGTAAATGTGCGGAAATAATAAATGACACTTGATATTTACGTGGAAACCCTCAACAGGGAAAAACCACAGTCCAGGTACCCCGATACCCCGATACTCGAAGAGTACTGTTACCACAGTCCAGTAAAATGTGGGGTACCAAGATATCCCGATCCCTCCTAGAACCAGTCTACTAGGCAATAGAAGACCAAGATGAAGGGAAAACTATCAAGGAAGAAATGGACCGGTACACCTAGGAACCAAAATCATGCTACAAGAAACATGGTATACGCTAGCATTTAAACACGAGGAAAGTTAACTTCTCCCTTCAAGATCGATTTGGATCCTGTAAGTTCCTCAAATTTTGATTGGCTTATGTCGTGGACAAACCACAATTGGGGTTTGAATTGTAAGGGTAGCTTAGGCGCATAATTGTTGGTGATCAAGCATAACAAAGGTCCTCTCAAGACCTCAAGATGATAAGCACTTCAAAGGTAAATCACTTGTGCTTACTTGCATTGAAGAGATCTTAGTTGCACACACGCACAACTCATGCATATCTATACTTCTTGTATGTTGTGTGTTTATGTATGTGCATTCATGTTATTGAACTCTCTTCATGCATGTTTTAGTTGATTGCATCTTGATTAATAATTGCCATGTCATTTTAGGCATTAGGATGCATTCACTTCACACTTCACACTTGCACATCTTTGATGGATTGTGTTGTATTATTAGTGTATCGTGTAATTCGTTTCCCGAAGATTGTTCGAAAACATCCACGCATGCACGATGGTGTGCTTAGTTTAGCACGAGGATCACCATCAAAGAAAGCCCTTGGCTTCTCCTTTGGTTTCACCACACAAATTGGGAAAACAAGGCATTGTCACCCTTTGATGGTGTCGCCTTGAGCACAAGGCGACAGAGAGAATAATTCCTAAAAATCAATTAGGTCAAGCATCACCATAAAGTGTCACCCTAAGACCTTCAAGATCGATTTGGATCCTGTAAGTTCCTCAAATTTTGATTGGCTTATGTCGTGGACAAACCACAATTGGGGTTTGAATTGTAAGGGTAGCTTAGGCGCATAATTGTTGGTGATCAAGCATAGCAAAGGCCCTCTCAAGACCTCAAGATGATAAGCACTTCAAAGGTAAATCACTTGTGCTTACTTGCATTGAAGAGATCTTAGTTGGACACACGCACAACTCATGCATATCTATACTTCTTGTATGTTGTGTGTTTATGTATGTGCATTCATGTTATTGAACTCTCTTCATGCATGTTTTAGTTGATTGCATCTTGATTAATAATTGCCATGTCATTTTAGGCATTAGGATGCATTCACTTCACACTTCACACTTGCACATCTTTGATGGATTGTGTTGTATTATTAGTGTATCGTGTAATTCGTTTCCCAAAAATTGTTCGAAAACATCCACGCATGCACGATGGTGTGCTTAGTTTAGCACGAGGATCACCATCGGAGAAAGCCCTTGGCTTCTCCTTTGGTTTCACCACACAAATTGGGAAAACAAGGCATTGTTACCCTTTGATGGTGTCGCCTTAAGCACAAGGCGACAGAGAGAATTGTAAGGATTCCCGTTGTTTTTAATTGGCTTATTTCGTGATCAAACCATATGTGGGGATTCTTTGTAAGGGTAGTTTAGATGTTGTTGTTATTGCTTAGGCCCTTTGAAGACCTCATGATTGACAAGCACCAAAGGTAATACTCTAAGTGCTTACTTGTCTTGAAGAGATAGTTGCACACACTCACAACTCATGCATTTGCTTAATCTTTGTATGTTGTGTTTCTTTTTGTTGTGCATCAATGCCTATTTACATCTCTTCTTGCTTGGTATAATGATTGCATCTTGTGTTTATAACATCATAGCATTTAGGCTTTTAGGATGCATCTTAGTTTACCTTTGTTCCCCTTGCATGATTGCTTGTGGGGTTCAAAGTTGTGGGCTGTGCGCTGGTCCACCTGCGCCTGACGTCCAGCGCCGCTCACCGGTGCAAAACGCCCAGTGGCGTGCCGCTGGTCGTGCGCTGGTCCACACCAGCGCAGCCCACCAGCGCAGATCGTCCAGTTCTCTGTCGCCGGTCGTGCGCTGGTCTACACCAGCGCAAGGTCACCAGCGCTGATCGCCCAGTGTGGCTCCGCTGGTATGGCGCCTGTGTGAGCGCATGTCGTCCAGCGCCAATGCAAAAATGTGCGTGTGCGCTGGTCTTGCGCCTGTCGTCCAGCGCAAGGCCACCAGCGCACAGAGCAATTTTTGGTGCGTTTTTCAAAACGACCACACTTCACTTATGGCCCCTATATATATAACACTTTGACTTTAGGTCAGCCAAGAGAGTTCATATTCATATTCTATACTTAGGATATTTTTCAAGAGAAGAAAAATACACAAAGAACTCATTTTTAATCTCTCAAACACTTTTTCATGATCATCAATCATCATCTAGCATCATCTTGGATTATCTAGATGTCATCTTGCATGGAATCTTCATCATACTTTGCTTGGTAAGTTTTTCACTAATATCTTACATGTTTTGTGTTTCTCTTATCTAGCAATCTCAATTAATTACTTGTTGATTATTTTGTATGCTTTGGATACAATATTGAGATGAGTATGATGTATGTTTGAGAAGTTGTATTGTGCTAGCATATTAGGTTTTGTGCTTAATATTGATTAGCTAAACTAATTGACATGTCATTTAGTTTTGATATCTAGGATTGTTCTTAATTGCATATTAATCATCTTAGATAAGCATATAGGGTTTCCCTTGCTCTATGTTGCATTTTGGATATTTACATATATTCACTTAGGGTTGTATTCTCTTCTAGAGAAAGTAAGTCTTGTGTGTAGCAACCGGGATTAGGTTGCTTAGATCGCAAGCAAATTGTACTAGGTTCACTCATACCGGGATTAGGTAGGTGTGTGATTACTTCCGGGATTAGGTTGTAATCGTTTGCACATTTAATGGATTCGAGGTTCGAGTGTGGCTTACTTACATAGCCCGTGGTTTTTCCCGTGAGGGTTTCCACGTAAAAACCAAGTGTTGTTTTAAATTTCCGCACCATATTACAATTGCTTGGTTATATTATCTTGAGGGCATTTTCGTAATTTTGACTAACACGAAAAATTAGGTAAAAAGCGTAAAATCTATTCACCCCCCTCTAGATAGCTTTATACACACCGTGCTATAATTTGTTTCAATTGGTATCAGAGCGGGTTCCTAGACATACATAGGTGATCCTTGCTTATTTTGGTGTGTTTTGCATTTTGTGTGATTTTTGATCATTCATACATTTGCATTCATTTCATTCATTCATAAACACTATGAGTGGAAACGGTGGAAATGGTGGTGGCCACGAAGGAGCTTCTAGCACAAGGCCTCCACTTCTTACCGGATTGAACTATTCCCAATGGAAAGGGAAGATGGAATCCTACATATGCCAAATTCATGACCGTGCATGGATGGCGGTGGAAGACGGATATGATCTCCCTATGATGACTCCCGAGGGTGGAGGACAAGATGTTTTGAAGCCTAAGGCGCAATGGAACGCGCAAGAGTTTGAGGCTTCTAAGTGGAATAGGAAGGCTATGCATGCCATTATGTGTGCTATGGATGAGAATCAGTACAAGCTTATTCAGAATACTCAGATTGCCAAAGTGGCATGGGACATCCTTCTAGTTGCACATGAGGGAACCGAGGTGGTGAAGGAGTCCAAGCTTCAAGTCCTCCAAACTCAGTTTGAGCTACTAAGGATGGGAGAGGATGAATGCTTCAATGACTTCGAAATCAAATTGATGGACATTGTAAATCAAAGCCATCAACTCGGAGACCCGTATTCGGATAGGAGAGTCAAGCAAAAAATTATGAGATCTCTCCCCGATAGGTTTGAATCCAAGGTGACGGCCATAGAAGAAAATAGTGGCTACATGGATATGAAGCCAAGTGAGGTGATTGGGCGTCTCCTTGCATATGAGTCTAGGAAGGCTCCTAGCACCACTACTCCTCCTAAGAAGTCTAAAGGAATAGCTTTGAAAGCATCTAAGGATGCAAAGGAGGCAAAGCATGAATCGGATGAAGACCTTGCCTTATTTGTGAAAAGGTTCAACAAGGTTATGGGGTTCAAGAAGAAGAAGGGATTTGGGTCAAGAGGACAAGATTTGAAGAAAAATAGTTCCTTCAAGAAGTTTGAGCCTAGACAAGAGAGGACCGAAAGGAAAGGTGTCTGATGCTTTGAATGTGGTGGGATTGGTCACTTTGCCCCCGAATGTGCTAATCACAATGAAAAGAAGAAGAGCAAAGTGATGGCCGCCACTTGGAGTGAGAGTAGTGATGACTCCAATGAGGAAGATGAGTCTTCAAGTGAAGAAGAGCTCATGGCTAACCTCCTAGCTTTTGCCTCCTCACATAAGAGCAAAAGTGGTAGTGAGAAAGAGGAAATGAGTCAAGAGGAAAATGACTCAAGTGAAATAGAAAGTGACTCCTCTTCTAGTTCCAAAAAGAAATTTGTGGAGCAAAAGGTGCTTGCTAAATACCATGCCGAGTTCAATGATTTAGCACTTAAAAGCACAAGAAAGATTGAGAGGTTGAGAGAAGAAAACCTTGAACTTTCGGCTCACAATGACCACTTAAGTGAACAAGTGGAAAGATTGAAGAGGAGAGAGGATAAGTTAATTGAGGAGTTAGACTTATCCAAGAGAAGTGAAGAAGGCTTAAGAGGGAACTTGTAGAAGTTAAAGGGTCCTTGGCTAGGATAGATTCTAGCACCAAGAAGCTTGATCATTTACTTGGTGTTGGAAAGAGTCCAAGTGACAAGAGAGGTCTTGGGTATGATGATGGCAAGAAAATCTCAACCTCTAACAAGACCGTGTTTGTCAAGAGCTTGAAGAACGAAGAAACTTCATTTGTGCAACCTCCTAGGAAGAAGTTAGAAGTAGGACAATGTTCTAATGCTCAAGTGAAAATGGGACCAAGAAGGAAATCTCAAGCTCAACCCCCTAGGGTCCCTCAAGCCAACACTCCTCCAAAATTGGCTCACAAAGGAAAGAGACCAATCATGCAACCTCAAGCTTGGAAGCAACCTAGACCGGTTCAACAACGAAGATGGATTGAACCCACTTATCCACAAAGACATGGACAAGCTCCCATACGTGCACAAAGGCAAGGTATGATTTCTTATTTCATCCCTATTTGTCACTTTTGTGGTTGTGATGGTCATATTAGACCAAATTGCTTTCAATATATTAAAATGTGTAGAAAACAAAGCATGATTGAGAAGAAAAAGAAAAGAGCCATGATGCATGTTCCTAGGAATGATAATATTATTATGCATGATCCTAGGACATCTAGAGCCCATATACCAAAGACCACTAAGAAAGCTAAGATTGTTTCTAGGTGGATTAGAAAGAATGACATTGTTTGCCATGTTGCTCAAATAGCCTTGAAGGCAAATTCTTCTAATTTTTGGTATCTAGATAGTGGGTGCTCTAGGCACATGACGGGAAACAAGAGTTTCTTCGAGACTCTTGTTATGGAGGAAGGTGGATATGTCACTTTTGGTGATGGATCCAAAAAGAAAGTAGTAGGGAAAGGAACCATTTCCGTTCCCGGATTACCCTCCTTATCCGATGCTTTATTTGTTGATGGCTTGAAAGCCAATTTAATAAGCATTTCACATCTAAGTGATGAAGGATATTCCGTCTTGTTTTGTAAAGATGATTGCTCAATCCTAAAGCCCGATGGACAAACCTTATTGAAAGGTATGAGATCTAGCGACAATTGCTATTGTCTTGAAGCTAGAATAGTCTCAAACAATGTGTCCATGGATGAGCAAATTGAGTTGTGGCATGAAAGACTTGGCCACATGAACTTTAGGGATCTACGGACCCTTGGAAAGTTCGAGTGTGTGCGTGGCCTCCCTAAGCTTGGGAAGAAAGCCAATGGTGTTTGTGGACCTTGCCAACAAGGAAAGCAAACTAAAAGCATGCACAAAAAGGGTAAGTATCTCACCACCAAGGAGCCTCTTGAGCTTCTCCACATGGACCTCATGGGTCCCATGCAAACCGAAAGTTTGGGTGGAAAGAGATACATTTTTGTATGTGTTGATGATTTCTCTAGGTTCACATGGACATATTTTCTTAGAGAAAAATCCGAAACTTTTGATAAGTTTAAAATACTTTGTAATAAACTTCAAAATGAAATGAACTCTAATATTAAAAGCATAAAACGGATTAGAAGTGACCATGGGAGGGAATTTGAGAATGCTACCTTTGAAACCTTTTGTAACGGTTTAGGTATCTCCCATGAGTTTTCGGCTCCTAGGACACCTCAACAAAATGGAGTTGTTGAGAGGAAAAATAGGGTCCTTCAAGAGATGGCCCGTGTGATGTTTCTTAGCAACAATGTCCCTAGGAACCTATGGGCCGAAGCCGTCAATACGGCTTGCTATATAGGGAATCGTGTTTTCCTAAGGCCCGGTACTAGAAATACCTCCTATGAGTTATGGAAAGGCAAGAGGCCAAATGTTAGCTACTTCCACACTTTTGGAAGCAAATGCTACATTTTGAATGACCGTGATCAACTTGGCAAATTTGATGCTAAGAGTGATGAGGGTATCTTTATTGGCTATGCCTTGAATAGTAGAGCCTATAGAGTTTTCAATTTAAAGACTCTAAGTGTTATGGAATCATCCAATGTCGTATTTGATGATACTAGGCTCAAGTCTAATGATCATGAGGAGGAGGTTATTTTTAGTGATGATTCTCCTTTGGAGAAGGTTGTGGTGCCTCCTAATGTTGGGACATCTAATGTCAACAATGATGACACACAACCTATTGCTAGAGTTCCTCTCTTGGACTCTAAAGAACCCGCTCCATGGGTTAGGAAACTCCATGATAAAGAAGATATCATTGGAGAGGTAAATGAGGGTGTTAGGACTAGACGTCAACTTGCTAATCTTATTAGCTATACTTGCTACACCTCTCAAATTGAACCCAAAAAGGTTGAAGAAGCCTTACATGATGAATTTTGGGTTCTTGCCATGCAAGAAGAGCTAAACCAATTCGAAAGGAATGAGGTTTGGACTCTAGTTCCTAGGCCTAAGACCACTAATGTCATAGGCACTAAATGGATATTTAGGAACAAATCCGATGAGGATGGCAACATAGTGCGGAACAAGGCTAGACTTGTAGCACAAGGGTACTCTCAAATTGAGGGTATCGACTTTGAGGAGACATTTGCTCTCGTTGCCCGTTTAGAGTCCATTAGGCTTCTCTTGTCCATCTCTTGTGTGCACAAGTTCAAATTGCACCAAATGGACGTCAAGAGTGCCTTCCTCAATGGCTTCTTGCAAGAGGAAGTGTTTGTTGAACAACCCAAGGGGTTTGTGGATGCACACCACCCCAACCATGTCTATCGCCTCAAGAAGGCACTATATGGGTTGAAACAAGCACCGAGGGCTTGGTATGAGCGCCTCACTCAATTTCTTGTTGACAATAACTACACAAGAGGTAGTGTTGACAAGACACTATTCATCAAGAGAGACAATGATGAGCTTTTCATAGCTCAAATATATGTCGATGACATAGTGTTTGGCTCCACCAACAACACCAAGGTCCAACAATTTGTTGATGTTATGTCTCATGAATTTGAGATGAGTCTTGTTGGTGAGCTTAATTACTTCCTAGGTTTGCAAATTAGGCAACTTGATAATGGGATCTTCATAACCCAAGCCAAATATGCCAAAAACCTTGTGAAGAAGTTTGGTCTTGAAAAAGCCAAACATTGTGACACTCCTATGAGCACCACTTTGAAGCTAAGCAAGGATGCTAGCGGTAAAAGTGTGGACCAAACCTTATATCGTGGCATGATAGGGAGCTTGCTCTATTTGACCGTAAGTAGGCCCGATATATCATTTAGTGTAGGAGTTTGTGCTAGGTACCAATCCGATCCCAAGGAGTCCCATCTCTCTTCGGTTAAGAGAGTCATTCGTTTTGTGAATGGGACTTCCAACTATGGGATTTGGTACTCATTTGACACTAATCCTAGTCTTGTAGGATATAGTGATGCGGATTGGGCAGGAAATTGTGATGATAGGAAGAGCACATCGGGCGGTTGCTTCTTTCTAGGCAACAACTTGGTGTCTTGGTTTTGCAAGAAGCAAAACTCGATTTCCTTGTCCACGGCAGAAGCCGAGTACATAGCCACGGGGAGTGGATGCACTCAACTTATGTGGATGAAGCAAATGCTAGTGGATTACGGATTCAACCAAGGTACTCTCACTCTCTTTTGTGATAACATGAGTGCCATTAATATTTCCAAGAATCCGGTGCAACATTCTAGAACTAAGCATATTGACATCCGCCATCACTTCATTAGAGAGCTTGTTGAAAATAAATGCATAGTACTTGAACATGTAGGTACTAATGATCAACTTGCGGACCTATTTACTAAACCCTTAGATGCTACTCGATTTAAAACTCTTAGTAGATCTATTGGGGTATGTCTTGTGGAGTGATGTTCTATGATTGACCCCATATGGGGAACTCAAGCAAAGAGAGCTATTTTGCATTCTTGTATCTTGCAAAAAATTTGAAATATCTTATGCCTCTTCTTTTAATTGCTTGAGTAAGCTTGGTTGTACATATGTATATATGTTTTAAAATTCCATAAGTGTGAACCTTGCTTGTCTACAATCCATGTCATATTTATGTTCAAACATGCATTTTTGGACTAGGAGATTTACATAAGAAGTATGATGTGAATGACCTATAGTTATCTCCATGACATGATGATTCTTTAATAACATGCTAATGACAAATGAAAAAGCATGAAATTCATATAACATGCTCACATGAAAAGCATGAATTGATGATTGCATATTCTTAAAAATGCAAAACTTGTGTGAAAACTTATGAGACTCAAAATGAATAAAGGATCTTGTATCCATTCAAAGGAATTTACATTCCAAATGTCTCTCTTTCTTTATTAGTTGAACATGGTTACTATCATACGGATAATTTTATCCGGAAAAATCAAATAGGGTGCAAAGTCGCTCATGCCATGTTTCGCTTATAAAGTTGGATATAGTTGCTCTTAAATTGAAATCAATAATCTCTATATCCTTGCTTTTCCCATGACATTGGTGAAATTGGTTTGAATTCTTATTAGAAACCTTTGTCATTTGCTTTGCCAAATACCATTGTATTTTGGACTTGAATGCTATATGTCTTGTATGCAAAGCATGTTGGATTCACACATTTTCTCAAAATAAATCTCCTTGTTTCTCTCAAATTAATTGAAGTGCATAAAGTGACTTATATGTATATGCAAATCGTGCATGCTTCTATCTCTCGTTGCTATGAGTGACCCGGTTGGGGACTACTCCTTTGCCTATATCATGACAAAAAGGGGGAGTAGGATATGGTAAGGGGAGGTGCAAAATAATATAGAAGCTATTGTGCACTTTGGGGAGAACATACATTGAGGGGGAGTAACCCGTTGAGGGGGAGCATTGCATTTATCATACATTGCATACATTTGGTAATGTTGTGCCTAAATTCTAAAAATGCAAATGCTTGGTATTGTTCTCACATGATTAATCTCACACTTTTCTTGTATTAGAAATGTTAGAAACTCTTTTCAGGGATTGATTATTCTACAAGAGGATTGAAGACTTCAAGTTGCATTCTCTTATCTCTTTGTAATATAGAATATCATTGTAGTCCCGTAGTTTCTATTTTTTTGTGAGGAATCAATGTGAGTGATGGTTTTGTCACGAAATAGCCAAAGGGGGAGATTGTAAGGATTCCCGTTGTTTTTAATTGGCTTATTTCGTGATCAAACCATATGTGGGGATTCTTTGTAAGGGTAGTTTAGATGTTGTTGTTATTGCTTAGGCCCTTTGAAGACCTCATGATTGACAAGCACCAAAGGTAATACTCTAAGTGCTTACTTGTCTTGAAGAGATAGTTGCACACACTCACAACTCATGCATTTGCTTAATCTTTGTATGTTGTGTTTCTTTTTGTTGTGCATCAATGCCTATTTACATCTCTTCTTGCTTGGTATAATGATTGCATCTTGTGTTTATAACATCATAGCATTTAGGCTTTTAGGATGCATCTTAGTTTACCTTTGTTCCCCTTGCATGATTGCTTGTGGGGTTCAAAGTTGTGGGCTGTGCGCTGGTCCACCTGCGCCTGACGTCCAGCGCCGCTCACCGGCGCAAAACGCCCAGTGGCGTGCCGCTGGTCGTGCGCTGGTCCACACCAGCGCAGCCCACCAGCGCAGATCGTCCAGTTCTCTGTCGCCGGTCGTGCGCTGGTCTACACCAGCGCAAGGTCACCAGCGCTGATCGCCCAGTGTGGCTCCGCTGGTATGGCGCCTGTGTGAGCGCATGTCGTCCAGCGCCAATGCAAAAATGTGCGTGTGCGCTGGTCTTGCGCCTGTCGTCCAGCGCAAGGCCACCAGCGCACAGAGCAATTTTTGGTGCGTTTTTCAAAACGACCACACTTCACTTATGGCCCCTATATATATAACACTTTGACTTTAGGTCAGCCAAGAGAGTTCATATTCATATTCTATACTTAGGATATTTTTCAAGAGAAGAAAAATACACAAAGAACTCATTTTTAATCTCTCAAACACTTTTTCATGATCATCAATCATCATCTAGCATCATCTTGGATCATCTAGATGTCATCTTGCATGGAATCTTCATCATACTTTGCTTGGTAAGTTTTTCACTAATATCTTACATGTTTTGTGTTTCTCTTATCTAGCAATCTCAATTAATTACTTGTTGATTATTTTGTATGCTTTGGATACAATATTGAGATGAGTATGATGTATGTTTGAGAAGTTGTATTGTGCTAGCATATTAGGTTTTGTGCTTAATATTGATTAGCTAAACTAATTGACATGTCATTTAGTTTTGATATCTAGGATTGTTCTTAATTGCATATTAATCATCTTAGATAAGCATATAGGGCTTCCCTTGCTCTATGTTGCATTTTGGATATTTACATATATTCACTTAGGGTTGTATTCTCTTCTAGAGAAAGTAAGTCTTGTGTGTAGCAACCGGGATTAGGTTGCTTAGATCGCAAGCAAATTGGACTAGGTTCACTCATACCGGGATTAGGTAGGTGTGTGATTACTTCCGGGATTAGGTTGTAATCGTTTGCACATTTAGTGGATTCGAGGTTCGAGTGTGGCTTACTTACATAGCCCATGGTTTTTCCCGTGAGGGTTTCCACGTAAAAACCAAGTGTTGTTTTAAATTTCCGCACCATATTACAATTGCTTGGTTATATTATCTTGAGGGCATTTTCGTAATTTTGACTAACACGAAAAATTGGGTAAAAAGCGTAAAATCTATTCACCCCCCCTCTAGATAGCTTTATACACACCGTGCTATAATTTGTTTCAAGAATAATTCCTAAAAATCAATTAGGTCAAGCATCACCATAAAGTGTCACCTTGAGAACAAATGGCGACAGAGAAGATTATATGGTGTCATCAGGCGTCACCATGAAGTGTTGCCCTGAGAACAAATGGCGACAGAGAAGATTATATGGCATCGCCATGAAGTATCGCCCTAAGATCAAAGGGCGACAACTGTTTTGTCAAAAACGGTGTTGCATCATTTTGGACACCTATATATATAGGTCTTCTCAATGAGTTCAAAATCATATTTTTAACTTATAGTATTTTCCAAGAGAGAAAATCATCCAAGAACTCATCTTTGATTACACAAACTCAATTCAATGTGCATCAAACATCATCTAAACATCATGTAGGATCATCTAGGATGTATCTATGCATGGGTCTTCTTCAACACACATGTTATGGTAAGTTGAACACTAATTTCATCTAATCTTAGTGTTTTTACTTAGCAATTTATCTCATTTATAACTTGTATTCTTTTAGATTAATTTCTACATACAAGATTGAGATTATGTGTTGATTGATTGGGTTATTTGTGATAGCTAGGTTTTCATGTTTATATAACATCTAGCTAAATTAATCTCATTAAAATGATTGAGATTGTTTGTGATAGCTATTGTATCTAGGATTGGTTATCATTTACATAGCTAAGTTGTATGCCATGACATATAGCTATTTTGATATCTAGGATTGATTTTACTGTCATTATTTAATCCTAGATAAGCATTTAGTGTAACCTAGCATTATTTGCATAATTGAATATCATTGCATATTCACATAGGTGTTTATTGATCTCTTCATTGAGAAGTAAGTCTTATGTGACTGAGGTGGCTTGGTGCGCAAGCAATTGGTCAAGTGCGGCTATAAAAGGCCTGCAGGTAGATTAGGGGGTGCTCACGCCAAGAGTAGTGTATCAAGGGGTATCACTAGGGATTGAACCCAGAGTGGCGAGTGATAGTGTCCATAGCCTGAGGTTATCTAGGGTGAGAGTCCGAGAATCACTTGAGTGTGTAACCATCTTTTCATATAGTGGATTTCGGTGACCGTGTGTGGCGCACATAACAGTCCGTGGTTTTTCCTTGTTGAAGGTTTCCACGTAAAAATCAAGTGTTCTTTAATTTCCGTACTTGATTTTGTTGTTTGGTGAATTGGGGTTATTTTTGTAATATTGACTAATCCGAAAAATTTGGTAATAACGGATTAACAACCCATTCACCCCTCTATAGGTTGTATCTATTAGACACGCATGTATAATATTTATATTTTCAAATTTGATCATCCTTCTAGTCCTAATCCCCCTCTAATAATTCCTGAGTTTGACGGACTCGACCCCGATCCCAATACCCCCAATACTAATGAAAATCTATCTGACCCCCCACCCCCTTCAAATGATTTTTATGCAGGTAAAGGTAAAGGTAAAGAAGAAAAGCCGATGAAGTCCGAACTCTTCAGAGTGCATATGAAGAAAACTAAGTTAGATGGTGGATTTTTCAAAATCCAGTGCAATTACTGTCCCAAATCATACAAGACTGCCAAATCCTTCGGACATGGCACGTACTAGACCCATATCAAAAAAAATTACCCGTCCGAATACGCGAAGGCTACTAACCAAGCCCAAATCTCCAAGTACGGAACCCCTTCTAATCAATTATTTCATTATACGTCTGAAAAAAATAGTGAAGAATTAGCATTAATAATTGCAATTGAACACTTGCCTTTTGGTTTTGGTGAGAAAGTTGGTTTTGTTAATTATTGTCAAAATGCATTAAATCCTGTAATGCAATGTGTTCCTAGATCCACTGTCACACGTACACTAAAAACCATTTACAAAAGAGAAAAAAACAAATTGAAATCATTTTTTTATCAATTTCAAGGTCGCGTTTCCATATGTGCCGACATATGGACCGACAATTTTGGTAGTCATTCATACATGGGTGTGACATGTCATTATATGGATAATGAATGGGACATGCAAAAAAGAATTCTTGCATTTCGTGTTTTCGATAACTCACATTCAGCTCAAAATATTTTTCAACTCCTTAAAATAATTTTTCAAGAGTTTTATATCCAAAACAAAATTTTTGCTATTGGTTTTGATAATGCTGCAAGCAATACCTCATCTATTCCTATGTTACAGGATTTGTGCAATCCATATTTTGGGGGTAAATTATTTCATCAAAGATGTACATGTCATGTTTTAAATTTGTTTGTTCAAGCTGGATTAACACAGCTTTCTACTTATATTAAACCAATTAGAGATAGTATTAACTATATCTAGACTCTAGAGGCATAACAAAACCAAAAAACAATGGTTAAAATATTGCTCTCAGAATAATATGCGTCCCATTAAATTTTCTCGAGATATTACCACTCGTTGGAACTCTACTTATAAGTTACTTAATAAAAGTGTTGAATATAAGGAACTATTAGTTTCTTTTATTACTTATAACGTTCATTCAATTTCTCTTTAATTGAACCATTGAGATGCATGTATAAAAATTCTTGAATTGTTACGTGTTTTTAATGATGCTACCTGAAAGTTCTTAGTTCAATATAAAGCTAGAGGGGGGGGGGGGGGGGGGGGGGGGGGTGAATAGATTTTAGCTATTATTACCCAATTTTCGCATGCAAGTCAATTTTACGAAAATGCCCCTACTAGTCAAAAATACATACAAGTGTAATATAGTGCGGAATTTAAATAACACTTGATGTATACGTGGAAACCCAACCACTGGGAAAAACCACGGGCTGTATAGTGCGCCACACTCGGAACTCGAAATCACTAATTGAAATGAAGTTTACAACCTATGTAGACCTCGTCTAACATTCCGGTCTGTAACCCCTCACTTCTACCCAGCGGGCCTTTATTAGCAACCCTATTCCAATTTGCTTGAGGCCTAAGCACTCTTAGCCTCAAGACTTACTTCTCTAAGAAGAGAAACAACCTATGTCAATATATATATGAATATTCAAATAACAAACAAGGCTAGGTAACCTTAGATGCTTATCTAGGATGATGATATAATCAATTTAATCAACCCTAGATATCAATTGCTAAATGACATGTCAAATAGCTTAGCTAATCAAGATTAATTAAAAACCTAATTAGCTATCACAAACAACACTCAATTAATTTTCATCACAAATAATCTCTAACTTGTATCTAGCATATAATCAAAAGCATACAAGTAATTAAAGAGATGTATTAATATGAAAAACACTAAAGTAATATGAAATTAGTGAAGAACATACCAAATAAGATGTGATGATTCAAAACCATGCATGGATCAATTCTATGAAGGCATAGAAGATCAAATATGAAATTTGATGCAAAAGGGAATTGATTTGAGTGTTTAAAGATAGGTTCTTGATTTGATTTTTTCTCAAAAATCTCTCTTGAAAGATTAGGGTTCTAATTGCTCAAGAAACTTATTCAGAGATTGAGAAAACAAGATATTTATAGACATCAAGAATTGGGCATGCGAAAAGACACTTTTGCCCCTGAAACGCACCGTTCGGCGGTTTCAATCGGCGGCCTGGCCGCCGATGACGACCGCTGAATTGAGCTCGTGAAGAACAGAGCATTAACGGCGGTTTCATTCGGCGGTTACGTGACCGCCGATCCAACCGCCGAATCAAACCCGAGGGATTAAAATCGATCAGGTATGAACGGCGGTTTCGAACGGCGGTTGTGACCGCCGATCTTGACCGCATAATTGCTTCAGACCAATCTGGACTGAAACGGCGGTTTAATTCGGCGGCCAGGCCGCCGATCATAACCGCCGATCACTAACAATGGTGAAAACCAAGGAGAAGCCAAGGGCATTCTCCATAGGCGGTCTTCGCGCGAAACCAAGCACTCATTAGTGCAAGCGCGGACGTTTCCGAACAATGTCGGGAAACGAATTATAAGGCACATATACACACAACAAGATATATCAACCAAAGTGCTAGTGTGTAAAGTGACATGTGAAGAGATGCACATAAAAATAAGCAAGTATGCAATCATAGCAAGAATGCTAAGTGAGTGTGTGCTACTAGATCTCTTCAAAGAAAAACAAGCACAAGAGATTATACCTTTGGCGTGCTTGAATCTTGAGGTCATGGAAGGGCCTTTGATCTTCAACACTAAACACTTAGACTACCCTTACATTCAAAACCCCAACATGTGGTTTGACCACGAAATAAGCCAATCAACAAAACGGGAATCCTTACAATCTCCCCCTTTGGCTATTTCGTGACAAAACCACCACTCACATTGATTCCTCACAACAAAAATAAACCTATGGGTCAATGAAGATTTTCTACAATACAAAGAGATATATAAAAATAAAACTTGAAGTCTTCAATCTCTTGTAGAACAATCATTCCCTGAAACAAGGTTTCTAAACTTTCCGAAACAAGTAAAAGTGAGATGAATCAAGTGAGGACATAAACAAGCATTTGCATTTCTAAGAAATTAAACACAACATCATGCAATGTATGATGAATGCAATGCTCCCCCTCAAAGGGTTACTCCTCCTCAATGTATATTCTCCCCAATGTGCACCAATTGCTACAACAATTTGCACCTCCCCTTACCACATTCTACTCCCCCTTTTTGTCATGATATAGACAAAGGAGTAGTCCCCAACCGGGTTACTCAAGGCAAAGAGAGATAGTAGCATTCTAGTATATGCATAATCAATATAAGTCACTTTATGCAATCTCAATTAATCAGAGAGAAACGAGGAGATTTATTAGATAAAATGTGTGAAACAAAATGCTTTGCATACAAGACATATTGCATTCAAGTCCAAAATACCATGGTATTTGGCAAAGCAAATGACAAAGGTTTCTAATAGGAATTCAAACCAATTTCACCATTGTCATGAGAGAAGCAAGGATATAGAAATTTCATTGATTTCAATTTAAGAACAACTATATCCAACTTTATAAGCTAAACATGTCATGAGCAACTTTGCACCCTATTTGATTTTTCCGGGAATGAAACCCGTATGATAGTAGACATGTTCAACCAATAAAGAAAGAGAGACATTTGGATTGTAAAATCCTTGAATGGATACTAGATCCTTTTTCATTTGAGTCTCATTAGCTTTTTCACACAAGTTTTTGCATTTAAGAACGCAATTATCAATTCATGCTTTTTCATTTGAGCATGTACATGAATTTCATGCTTTTCATAAGACATTAGCATGTTATTTAAGAATCATCATGTCATGGAGATAATCATAGGTCATTCAAATCATACTTCCTACATACATCTCCTAGTCCAAAATGCATGTTTGAACATAAATATGACATGGATTGTAAACAAGCAAGGTTCACACTTATTGAATTGAAAACATATATACATATGTGCAACCAAGCTTACTCAAGCAATCAACCAAGAAGCATAAGATTTTTCAAATTTTTTGCAAGTGACAAGAATGCAAAAATAGCTCTCTTTGCTTGAGTTCCCCATATGGGGTTAGTATCATCCTTCATTAATGAAGGGCATGAGGTCCTATGGACCTACCAAGTCCATTGGACTTAGTTGAACCTATTTGAGACTTGTTAGTCTCGTAGCAAGCGGGTTCATTTTTCCTTATCCACATAGATATAACATTTTTCTTCCTAGTGGACAAAGGTTGCATGTCATTCACTAACCTAGGATTATTGACAAAAGATTTCCTAGGCTCATGCAAATGGGCTCTTCTTAGCCTCTTTTTCTTTATCATGCTATCAATCCTACAATGGTTAATGTACTTAAAGCACTTAGGCCTAATATGCCCATAAACACCACAATAATGACAAGTTGGTACAAAGTAAGAATTCATACCATGTTCTTGTGAAGTCATTGGAGACTCATCATGCATTTGATGTCTCTTTTGGTGTTGAGTCGGTTCATGTCTTCTATTTGGTTGAACCGGAATGGGTTGCCTCCTTGGATTAGGTAGCATGTTTTGCCTCTTTTCATAGTGAGTCATTTGTTGAGGAGAGATGACTCGAGAGGCTCTAATCCGTTGAGCTTGGGGTTGTCTCGTTTTCACCACCTTCACTTGTGCATTTTTCGAACATTGTCCTAGTTCTAACTTCTTCCTAGGAGTTTGCACCGGTGACGCTTCTATCTTACCCAAACTCTTCACAAAGATGGTCTTCTTAGGAATAGAGCAATCCTTGCTCACTTCGAATCCAAGACCTCTTTTGTCACAAGGGCTTTTTCCTACACCAAGTATGTTGTCAAGTTTCTTGGTGCTTGTGGTCATTCTAGTCAATGACTCTTTGGCTTCAACAAGCTCTCTCTTCAAACCCTCTTCATTCCTCTTAGACAAAGCTAGCTCATCTTTTAGCTTGTCTTCTTCCACCATGGATCTTATCACTTCATCATTCAAGTGATCAACTTGTGTTGAAAGCCTAAGTAGTTCTTCCTTTAACCTTTGAATCTCTTTTTCATTCTTTAACTTAGAGCTTTCAAAACTTTCAAAGTTGTCCTTAAGATCCATTTTCTCCACTTGCTTCTTTAGGAGGTCATTGTATGTTGTAAGCTCTAGATTTTCTTCCTCTAAAATCCTTAGAAATCTATCTTTCTTCTTCATGGAGCTTTCAACATTGACTATAAAGTTATGCATATCCATATTCTCTACATTTCCATTTGTAGAGTTAGATAAGGAGTCATCTCCACTAGTGTCATCTTCTAGGCTCTCCTCCTCTCTTATGGATCCAATTTCCTCATCAAGACCTTCACCTTGATCTCTTGAGTCAATAAGTGCCATATCCCAATGCGAAGCAACAACTATCTCCTCTAGAGCTACTTCTTCGACTTTCTCTTCTATGGGATCACTAGCAACGGAATTCTTACCAACAACTTCATTTTCTTCACAATTGGCACCCAATGCCTTGAAGTTATTGATAAGCTCATCATCACTTGATGACTTATCTCCTTCTTCGGAGTCATCACTTTCACTCCAAATGGCGGCCATCATTTTTTCTCTCTTGTTCTTCAAATTCCCACAATCTAGTGAGATATGACCTATGCCACCACACTCATAGCATTGGATCCCTTTCCTTTCACTATTCTCTTGCCTATGCTCAACCTTCTTGAAAGGAACCCTTTTCTTCAATTCTTGCCCTTTGGATGCATGACCCTTCTTCTCGAATTTTACAAACTTCTTGAATTTTCTCATTAAAAGTGCCATGTCTTCATCCGAGTCATCCTTGTCCTCCTTCTCAACCTTGGAAGCTCTCAAAGTAATCCCTTTTTGCTTCTTTGAAGGAGTGGAGCTAGGACCCTTCCTAGACTCGTAGGCGAGAAGTCTACCTATTACCTCGCTCGGCTTCATGTCCTTAAAATCACTATTTTCTTCTAAAGCCGTCACCTTAGACTCAAACCTCTCGGGAAGCGATCTCATTATCTTTTGCTTGATCCTTCTATCCGAGTAAGGGTCACCAAGTTGATGACTTTGGTTGACAATGTCCATCAACCTAATCTCGAAGTCGTTGAAGCACTCATTCTCCTCCATCCTAAGTGTCTCAAATTGAGTTTGGAGGACTTAAAGTTTGGAGTCCTTCACTACTTCGGTTCCCTCGTGTGCAACCTCTAAGATGTCCCATGCCTCCTTGGCTATCTTAGTGTTCTGAATCAATTTGTACTGATTTTCATCCACTGCACATATGAGGGCGTGCCACGCCTTTTGATTCCACTTGGACAACTCAAACTCAGGTTGTGTCCACTGTGCCTTAGGCTTGAGCACTTCTTCTCCTCCATCCGTGGGAGTCATCATAGGAGGCGAATATCCATCTTCAATGGCCATCCATGCCCTATCATGGATTTGACACACATATGCCTCCATCTTCCCTTTCCATTGGGAGTAATTTATGCCGGTGAGGAGGGGTGGCCGTGTGCTTGAAGCACCCTCATGGTTGCCACCGAATCCACTCATTGTATCAAATGAATGAATGAAATGTATGCAAAATGTATGAATGAGCAAAAATCACACAAATGCACAACACACCTAAAATGAGCTAGGATCACCTAAGTATATCTAGGAACCCGCTCTGATACCAATTGAAAGTTCTTAAAATACTCGAGGCGTGTTCAATATAAAGCTAGAGGGGGGGGGGGGGGGTGAATAGATTTTAGCTATTATTACCCAATTTTCGCATGCAAGTCAATTTTACGAAAATGCCCCTACTAGTCAAAAATACATACAAGTGTAATATAGTGCGGAATTTAAATAACACTTGATGTATACGTGGAAACCCAACCACTGGGAAAAACCACGGGCTGTATAGTGCGCCACACTCGGAACTCGAAATCACTAATTGAAATGAAGTTTACAACCTATGTAGACCTCGTCTAACATTCCGGTCTGTAACCCCTCACTTCTACCCAGCGGGCCTTTATTAGCAACCCTATTCCAATTTGCTTGAGGCCTAAGCACTCTTAGCCTCAAGACTTACTTCTCTAAGAAGAGAAACAACCTATGTCAATATATATATGAATATTCAAATAACAAACAAGGCTAGGTAACCTTAGATGCTTATCTAGGATGATGATATAATCAATTTAATCAACCCTAGATATCAATTGCTAAATGACATGTCAAATAGCTTAGCTAATCAAGATTAATTAAAAACCTAATTAGCTATCACAAACAACACTCAATTAATTTTCATCACAAATAATCTCTAACTTGTATCTAGCATATAATCAAAAGCATACAAGTAATTAAAGAGATGTATTAATATGAAAAACACTAAAGTAATATGAAATTAGTGAAGAACATACCAAATAAGATGTGATGATTCAAAACCATGCATGGATCAATTCTATGAAGGCATAGAAGATCAAATATGAAATTTGATGCAAAAGGGAATTGATTTGAGTGTTTAAAGATAGGTTCTTGATTTGATTTTTTCTCAAAAATCTCTCTTGAAAGATTAGGGTTCTAATTGCTCAAGAAACTTATTCAGAGATTGAGAAAACAAGATATTTATAGACATCAAGAATTGGGCATGCGAAAAGACACTTTTGCCCCTGAAACGCACCGTTCGGCGGTTTCAATCGGCGGCCTGGCCGCCGATGACGACCGCTGAATTGAGCTCGTGAAGAACAGAGCATTAACGGCGGTTTCATTCGGCGGTTACGTGACCGCCGATCCAACCGCCGAATCAAACCCGAGGGATTAAAATCGATCAGGTATGAACGGCGGTTTCGAACGGCGGTCGTGACCGCCGATCTTGACCGCATAATTGCTTCAGACCAATCTGGACTGAAACGGCGGTTTAATTCGGCGGCCAGGCCGCCGATCATAACCGCCGATCAACAACAATGGTGAAAACCAAGGAGAAGCCAAGGGCATTCTCCATAGGCGGTCTTCGCGCGAAACCAAGCACTCATTAGTGCAAGCGCGGACGTTTCCGAACAATGTCGGGAAATGAATTATAAGGCACATATACACACAACAAGATATATCAACCAAAGTGCTAGTGTGTAAAGTGACATGTGAAGAGATGCACATAAAAATAAGCAAGTATGCAATCATAGCAAGAATGCTAAGTGAGTGTGTGCTACTAGATCTCTTCAAAGAAAAACAAGCACAAGAGATTATACCTTTGGCGTGCTTGAATCTTGAGGTCATGGAAGGGCCTTTGATCTTCAACACTAAACACTTAGACTACCCTTACATTCAAAACCCCAACATGTGGTTTGACCACGAAATAAGCCAATCAACAAAACGGGAATCCTTACACTACCAATGCTTTATCTGGTGTTTACTATCTCACTACTCATTTATTTCTTATTCAAAGTGTTAATATTGTTGGTGCATTTAGTGAGTGTGAATTCGATGTTCAATTGAGTCCATGTGTTGCTGCCATGAAAACAAAATGGTTATAGTATTATGGGGAGATTCCAAATATTTACTTGCTTACATCGTGTTTTGATCCACGTTTTAAATTAGAATGTTTGCAGGTTTATTTAACTCATTATTACAAAAGTTTAGGATTAAAAGTTGATGTTCTTAGTTATTGTAATTATGTTAAGACTTTGCTTTATGAATTATATGATGAATATCTTAGAATGTATGGTCCGTCTTTGAACATGCCGGTTTCACAACCCCAACCCACATATGGTGGTACTGGTACTTTTGCAAAATTTCAATTAAAGGGTTTAGGGGATCGATTGTTTTCCCAAAGAGCCAAAAAATTACAAACATCTTCTTCATCCTCATCTAACTCTGAGCTTGACCGGTATTTAGAAGCCACTCATGAATTTTTAGAAGAAAATTTTATTTTCCAGGTTTGGTGGAAAGGTCATCAACAGGATTATCCAATTTTGGCTATTATTGCCAAACAAATTCTTGGAACGCCGGTTTCTACCGTTGCTGTGGAACAAGAATTTAGTGCAGGTGGAAATATTTTGGAACCAAGATGGTCAATCATGTGTCCACAATCACTTGAAATGCAGGCATGTGTTGATGATTGGACAAAAGCAAAATACAGACAACAAGAACTCCAGCCGGAGAGAGTGAACGACTTCTTCGAAGATGACCAAACCACGGGAACGGAAGGCAGCGAATAGATTCCGTTCCAACTTCCAACCTCCAACACCGAGCAACTAATTAAAGGTAAAAGAACTATGTGGCATTTGATTCCTCTACATTGGTGGAGGATATGTAGGCAACTTAATTGTGGTAAAAATTAAGTGCAAATCCATTTTTTTTTTTTTTTTAATTTTGTTACATTGTAATATTGTATATTTGAATTCAAGCCTTCAAGGACAATTTCTTTCTTTCTTTTTTTTAATTTTTGTGAAATTGTAAAGTTGTATTTATTAATAAATGTCAATTTCTTTTCTTTTAAACATTGTTAAATACTTCAATGAAAATATTTTTAATTATTTTTTTATTTTAAACTTTGTTCGATTGTAATTATTAGTAGGCAAGAATTTATATTTATTTTTTCTTCAAACAAATCTTTATCTCACTTGTAAATAAAAATATAAATTTTAAAAAATAAAAAATAATAATATAATAAAAAAATAAACCCAAAACCGAAACCGAAACCGAAACCGAATCGAAACCGAAACCGAAACCGAAACCGAAATCGTAACCGCCCCAAATCGAAACCGTAATCGTAACCGTAACTGTAAAACCGGCGGTTACAAACCGTGTACCAAACCGGTTTTCCAATTACAGTTTCGATTTTGGTGGCCACAGAACCAAAACCGAAACTGAACCGTAACCATGGCCACCTCTATTTTGATGTCATTAATTTATATCAGATTTGAGAGAAAATCTTATGCGGGACGGTCTCACCAGATAAATGGTGAGACTATAAATTGTATATTACATGATACAATTTACAATGTAATTGGGCGGTCTCGCCGTCACCGTCCCACACAAGTTTTTCTTCGGATTTAGTGGTGGTGTCAGTGTTCACGCCGTTTCAAAACTACTGTACAGATTTATAGTTTACTTAGAAGGATATGTATGAACATATAAGATAGGTTTATCAAATGAAAATTTTGGAGACTTAACTCTCTCTCAGTCTCTTTTGACAGTTTGAGTTTCCTATTATATAGCAAATTGAGCTACAATCAATATATATATATAGTCTTTCTATTATCAGTTCGTCCTGACAATAAATATATCAGGACGAAAAATGTGGACAACAGATTATAGAGAAGTTTTGACAATTGCATACACTTTGAGTCAAAGTACGTAAATCTAGTGGTCCACATTTTTCGTCCTAATATATTTATTGTCAGAACGAACTGATAATAGAAAATCTGATATATATATATATGATCAGATGATCAAAAAACTTGTCTTTTATCAGGGTAGGTCATGTTTTTGGCTCATTTTACCATATATTTTTTCATGCATAAATAATAACACTATTTGATTAATTATGAGAGAATTCGGAGTTTACTTTAGGGTGGATATTGTTTGGGTCACATCAATCAGAGATAAAAAAATAGAAGAAAAGTAGGAGAATTTATAGTAACATGTATACATCAATATTTTAAGTCCTCAAAACTTGATACGGCAACACAACAAAATACTGCAATTCCGTTCATGGTCACTGATTGTGAGTCCATTTATTAATACTGTTTTAGAATGTTGAGGACACAACAATCAATGATAAAAAAATTGGAGAAAAGTAGAAGAATTTATACATAAAATGTATACAGCAGAATAAATAAAAACAAGTACTAAATACTTCAAAGCAAAAAATACAATACAGCAATAAACAAAGAAATGTACAGTAAACTTGTAAACATGAAATAGAATCCTAACGAACTTTATATATTTCCTCTCCATACAGTGAATGTATAATTTGTGCAGAAAAACTAACTCACAAAAAAACTTTAGTATTTTGGAATGAATTTCATTCCAATTTATAAACTCAAATGTGCCTCTTGGTAAAGACACGTGTTTTAGGAAGAGTTGCATATCTTGATTAAGAGACAATTTTCTGGTGAAAAGACATAACTCTTGCATTCATTCAAAATTCCAACAGATATATCCGATGTGATGTATTTAATATAATGCAAGGTTAAAAATATGAGTGTAAGGATGTGTAGGGATATCATGTGCATAAATAAATAAAAGGGTGTTAATATTGATACCCATAAAACTTATTAGTACACCCATATTTTAGTAAAAAAATTAATTATAAAAATATCTCAATAGAAATTTACCAATAAGGATAAATTACTTAAATTAAAAATAAACCAAATACTATATGCACTCATTAATTACACTCATATCTTCAACTATATTTTTTTATTAAAAATAAAAAAATAAAAAAAATAAAAAAAACTTATGATAAACCCTAACATATGATAAACCCTAATTTTTAAGATAAACCCTAATTAAACTCTAATTTTATTTCAAGTATCAAACTTTTTCATCATCACATGATTATCATATTGTTTTTGTCTTTTTTTTATGTATAGTTATGAACTCTATCAAAAAATAATTTTATTTTTTTTTTTTAAAGATAGATATAGATATCAACAAGTTTTTTTTTTTTTTGTTTTTTTTTTTTTTTAAAGATAGATAACTGTATAAATAAGATAATTTCATATTGAAAATCTCTTGACCCTATATACAATTCGATTCCACATATTCCCTTTCATAAGGCTCCTACATTCGAGATATTTTCAAAAATAAATTGGACCATCATTAAAAGAGGATTTGATTCCAAAAATAATATGATTTTTTTTATATATATAAATTGGGTGTGATAATAAGTTAAGAGTGTTTATAAATAATATGTATTAAATTGAATATATTCATTTCAATGAGGGTACTATTGGCATTAGGATAGGAAATTATAGTAATATTTATTTTTTAAATTTTAGATATGAGTATACTTAAAAAAATGGGTGTACTAATAAGTTTTATGTGTCAATATCTGTACCCTAAATAAAAAGGTGGCTCTATTGCCACTCAAAATAGTTCTCCACACACCCATTTACTCCCACATATATTATAAAAATAAAAAATAAAAATAAAAAAAATAAAAAATAATTAATAATTTACTCTTAATAATCTCTCAAATGTCAAATTAATCCTAAATATAAATTTTTGTATTTGAGTGTGAGAAACATTTGTTGAGTGTTGAGAAACACTTGTAGTGAGAGAAATCCGAGTGTGAGGGATCACTTGATAGAAATTGTTAATGTTTAATTGGCATCCGAAAGTTTAATTGGAGATAGTGGAGAAGTCGGGGTCATTTGTTTTTTACACTTAAAAACTTAATGGGTCTGAATTGAAATTATTAAGTTATTTTGTTTGTTTTTTCAAGTGGTCAAATAACTTAAAAAAACAAAAAAAAAAAAACAAATTAAAATAAAAAGTAAGAAATTCTGACTTTTAACTTAATGCTAAATCACTGGATTACATTTAATATATTATCTTCCAAAATTATCCTTCCAAAGATAACATAGCTCCAATTTTATCATAATTGTATATTATATAAATTTATTTCTTTTAACCTATTAATCATGATAAACAGTTTTTTTTTTTTTTTTTTTTTTTTTAAATAAAAAAACGTTATTCGCATTATCACTTTCAACACCATCCTTGAGCCTTCAATTATCTATATATATATATTGTAAAATCAAAATCATTTCTAAATCATTATATCATATTTTTAAAAAAAATATATTATTTATCATATTTTAATCGTGAATAATATCTTATCATTATTACATAAATATGGTTTAGGAAATTTTTTTATTAGTTGTTTGTATCATATAAAATAAAAATATAAACAATTAATATTAATAAGGATATAAATGTCAAATTACTTATTTTTAAACCACTTTAACTTTTAAAAAAACAAATAAGTTGACTCCCTATTCAGATGTGAAAAATAAAAAATAAAAATAAAACATATCATTCAATTTCAGGTTTCAAGTCACTATTTAGTCAAATTCAAGACCATTAAGTTTTCAGACAAAAAAACAAACGATCCTAAGTTTGGAAATAGATAAGGATTGAACGAACCACATAAAAATCATCTTGTTTGATTTTCAATCTCTTATCTCTTTAATTTGTGCAATTTATTTATTTTGTTTATATTTATATTTGCAAATTTTATATGCATTTTTAGAATTGAATATTGTGACTAGAAAATTGTTCTTTAATTGTTTTAATTTGCTAAAAACCTAATTCACTCCTCTCTTGGTTGCCTTTCGATCCAACAATTGTAACAAGAGCTTAATGCTCTTTATCTTTTTAATTGACCTAATTGTCTAAGAGCTATGGAAACTATGGGTGAAATTTGAATAGTTGATGAATATTCTTTCGTTTTCCCTCCATTGTTTAAAGGTGTTTATTATGCTAGTTGGAGGACTAGAATGAGTGTTTATTTGCAATCTATTCATCATGATATTTGGAAAGTTGTTTGTAATGGCCTTTACATTCCAAGTAAAAAAAAAAAAAAAAAAAAGATCAAGTAATCCCCAAAGTCTCTACTGAGAGGGATGAAAATGATAAGGAAAGGCTTCCCTTAAATGATAGAGCTATTAACGTTTTACATTTCTAAACTATTTAAATCTGTGAGTTATTGATCTAGAATAATAAGATTTATTAAAAAAAAAAATAATAACTTTGGAAATGATGTGTCCATCAAAATATAAATATAGTAATTTTATGCCAAGCATAGCTATAAATCAAAATTTGCTCAAACCAGAAAATAATATCCTAACTGTTTATCTTCCAGGTATCATAAACAACCCATTGTTATGTAGATTTCACAAAGGAACAAATAAAGTTACCAATTGCCTACAACAAACACTGCTCAACAGCCCTTGCCTTCAAAGGTTTTAGGATATTTATATCTAAATATGTCTTTTATATATACTAAATACTAATCCTATGCGACATAAGTTGTTCAGCTAAGAATCTTTGTTAGTACAAATGACAATGTATAGAATTAAATCTAGTAGTACTACTCATCAGAAACATCATCCCCATATACACCATTACTGATCTCCTGATCTATTGTACATCTACTTTTTACTTTTGATGATCTACCAGAAGATTTCAAGGGTTTTCTAACCTTCACAGCCTGCAATTCCAACCCCTTCTCTGATGGCTTTCGCTTTCTCTTTACACGTGTTCCTCCAGTGTCATCTGCAACAAATTATCAAGCACAACATACAAATTGATGGTTAAGTACCTAAAAGAAGATTAACAATCAGTCAATCAATAGATTACAGCATCAGTCTCCACATAAAATGTAAACATTGTGTCTCTTTTGAAGCTCTTTCATAACGTGTTTTGAGTACATCTGGGAAAATTAACGGAAATAAATTTTCGATATAAAATTATAAATACATTATAATGGATCTTAAATAAGAGCATTATCAATTAACCCAGCTAGGAAAATGTTTCAGGTATAGCTCAAGTCAAATTAGTTTTATTTAGAAAGATATTTATATTTACCTTCGAGTGGACTTGAGGCATGGTTCACTGCCTGTCCATTTTGTCCAGCCTCTTCTGACAGCGGGGATCTAGAATTATTACCATCGATCAACTTTGAAGAACTTACTACGCACTTGTCTTGTTGTTCAGGAACATCAGGACAAGGAATGGCTGGCAAGAAGCACAACTCTTCTTGTGACATATCTGAATCACTGAAAGCATCCTTATCTATAGTCACTATATCAACTTCATCTTCTTCATTAACATCTGATCCTTTCACCTGCATGCACATTTATGGACATTTTAGAAACATAAGAATGAAAAATAGATCTAAGCAGCTAATCTGTTTTTGTCATTCACCTTTTCGGTTTCAGGGATCAAATCAAATTCATCTTCCCGTTCTACATATTCTTCATTCTCCTCAAGTTCTTTAAAATCAGGAGCAAATGCACTCCAGTTCTCAGTATAATCTTTAGCCCAAATATAAACCCAGCCAACTAAGGAAACGGAGACGATAATAGGATGAACAGGATGCCATGCTAAATCTATTAATGCTTCCTTAGGACCTTCAAGGATTTTGACAAGATGCCCAGCCCTGTCCCATATGTAAATTTTGTGCTCACCTTTGCTTGCAGAACCACCAATCACCCACTCACCATCGCCGCTGAAACAAGGAGCTTTCCAATGCATCTTGGTTATGGAATCTTGAAACTCTCGGAAAAGTGATAAGCACTTTGATCCAACAATCTTCAGCTTCTCAACACCATCTGGCTCATCAATGGTCTTGTCTAAATCACAAAGAGCTACAAGTTCATTTTTCAAAGGCAAAAGATTTTCATAGATTCTGATAGTCCGATCATTTGAATTTGTAAGGAGGTAAAGCCCATTCCTGCTGAATACTATATTTTTTATCACAGCACCTCCAGAAACCGGAACCAAGGCTCGGACTTGATTGCTTTTGTGATCTATTATAAGTATTTCCCCTTTGGAGTTGCCCACATAAACCAGATCCCCATATTTGTTGAAGCATGCAGCAGTAGGAGTGAAAGGAGGAGATACATCTGACTGTTTATTCTTTGATGGAGGGGCAACTCCATTACCCTGATCAGTAACTACAACTGGAAGCACATTCATGTTTCCTGTATTTAAGTCTACAATCATCGGAGGAGACGAGAGGGGGCATGCTAGACAGATAGATGGAGTAGAGGAACCAGGATGCAAACGAGCTTGTAGAGGGGTTTGCTGCAGAACTGTGCGTGTAATTTTCTCCCCGTTAACAACATCCCAAAGTGTTAATGACTTGTCTGCTGCAGACACAAGAATACGATGACCATACTTTGACCAGCATATACTTGTTATAGCAGCAACACATTCTCTATCCCGAAGCTCCTTTGTGATTCCCCTGGTCTCAAAGTCCCAGATAACACAACTACCATCAGAGCATCCAGCTGGAAGAGCATATGAAAACAAGTGCAGGCAGTGAGCAGCAGAAAACAAAGAATATCTTATAGCTAGCATCAGGGATTATCTATCATTTAATTAACTCAAAAGCCCAATAAGTTCACAACATCCAATTCCTATTCTTTCAAACAAGCAACCCATTCAATATAACTATTTCAGACGAAGGAGACAAAGAACAACCATAAGGGTTTCCTCCTAGGCTTCCATTAATAGCTGCATTACCCAAAATACATGCAGAGAGAGAGAGAGATAGAGAGAGCAGGTAATTTTACCAGCAAGTAGGGTACCACGACGATTGAAAGCAATACATTTCATGACTCCATGTTCCAAATACTCCTCTATTACTTCTGGGAAATCTCCTTGCAATGGATCTTACAAAAAAGAAAAATAGAAAATACATATAAAAATCAATAATTTGAACAGTAGAAAAGATGGAGACCAAATGTACGACTCACCGATTATTGAAGCGTTCATGTTCTCTAACTGCTTTGGGGAGCCAAGACTCAAAAGAAAAGGAGGGATATGCAAGCAAAGAAAGATTTAAGTCGACCCAAGCCTCCTCTCTCAATCCCTGCCACTTCTTCTATGTTCACGTAAAATCCAGCAAAATCTTCCAAATACAGAAGTCAATATCTCAAACTCAATTAAATCTCATGGTTCAATGGAAAAATAAATGCATGTAACAAACTAAAAATCTCGAAATTTTACAATATGAACTAGAGATGATGGATATACATGATACAAAATTTCAGAATTTGTTGAGGTTGTTTGCACATACTGTTTGATTTGGAAATTGTCAGCATTGAAAGATTTGAAAATCCTTTAAAAATTGAATCATTGGATTTTTCTAGTAAAATAAAAAAATTACAAATTCTTTCACATGCATAACTTCATATTTTAAAAGATTTTGGGCTATAAAATAGTGTTTAAATATACATCTACTCTTTAAACTACACGCTGTCAAGAAACTGTTATATCATTAAATCCTAACATATTGATAACAAATCCTTCATATAATCATATTAAACGAATAATATAATTAAGGGAAATATGACTTAATAACACTAGTAGAGCTCCTCCAAAAAGAATACTTTGATGGCAGCAAGAGAAGTCAAAATGTCCACATAAACATAAATTATATGGCAACTTTTTTTAAACAAAAAAAAAAAAACCGGGTATTACGATTCTCCCCCACTTAAAAAAAAACAAATGCATCCTCGAAATTTGCATGTAGTTTAAACTATAAAATGATAGGAGTTCTCAGATTAACAATCATGTTAATGATCAAAGCATACTAAGGATCTCTTCAAAAAAGATTCTCAACTTAAAGTCGATGTGAGTTCAATAATGTTATCTAAGGATACAAAAATTTCCGAGAGTGTGAAATAAGATATGATTAAAATAACAATACATAATCATCTCCAAGTCGAGAACATCTGCACATTAATGGCTTCATAAATAATAACAATGGCCTACAATATAGAATGAAGACCTCACCTTATCATTTTGATGTATAAACTCAACTTATTTACATCCTATTTACACCAGCAATTCAGGTCATCTTAAAGTCTTTTACATACCAAAATCAAGGTTTAAAAAGGCGAAAGGCGAAAGGCGAAGCAAGGCGGCCTGCCTGAACTCAAAAATGATAAAAAATGAAGTAAAATTAAAAAAATATACTAAATAGAAAACAATCCATAGCATTTAATAAATGAGTCATAATCAACATTACTAACATAAATATCCCAAACAAATGAAACATAAAAAAAAATAAAGAATAAAAAAAACGTCATCCTAATGGTAAATACTATATATCGAATAGACTATCATTTGTGTCTATTTTAGGGTTTAGAGAACTAAATGTTGAAAGTCGGCACTTTCTTTTTGGACTGAAAGTGCCGACTTTCTGCCTTTCATATATATTTTTTTATAATTTTTATAGAAACGTCATCATTTTTTATATAAAAAATAAAAATTAAAAAAAAAATCGCGAATAGCCTCACGATCGCCTCAGGCCACCTCGCCTTGAGGCAGCCACCTCATACGATTGAGGCAGCCATGCCTCATTTGAAGGCTGAGCCGCCTCAAGGCTACCTCGCCACGAGGTGGCTGCCTCAGATCGCCTTTTTAAAACTGACCAAAATATAATAAGCATTAATGCATAATTTACTTCATAATAAATCAAAAGAAGATGAGGTTGGTCTAGTGGTTTCCCCTCACACCTACCTACACCATAAGGCTGTGGATTCGAGTCTATCCTCTCCCCCAAAATCGCAAATTATTGTAAATTTCAAAAAAAAAAAAAAAAAAATTCAAAAACTTCATAATAAATTATGCAACTTATGGATTAATATAGTTTTTTTAGAAAATATTTAATGTCTGTAACTGTAAGCATTTAAAAACAAAATTTTACAATATGACAACAACAAATTAAATTTATAGGGCACCGTCATCAAAAAAGAACTCTATAAGTAGAGTCTAGCATGACAATGACTCAAGTTTCTCAGACACATTTAAACAAACGCCATATATGCATGTGACATATCTTACTCAAATGCGTCTTTCTAATACAAAAATGGACCTGAGATAATTACATGAATTAAGCAATATTTACAAAAATTTCTTCAACAAAAATAATAATAATTATGAAGCATTTCCCGGGCAACAAAAATAACACAACTGATTCAAAGATACTAGAATGAATATTCATTCTACAGCAACAAATTTATTTTTTTCTTGAACTCTTGTAAAAAGTGGGATTCAACATAAAATTATCTTATTCAACAGCACACTTAAAAAAACAAAACAAAGCGCGGTAGTTACCAAGGCAGCAGAGAACAAAGGGTGAGGAAGAGGAGTGGTGGCGGCGACAAAAGCAACGACGTAGATGATGCAACCAACAGGCGGCGGCGGCGTTGAGAGGAGTTAAGTAGCGGCGACTGTGAGACTCTCACCGTGAGTCGAGAGAGAGAGAGAGAGAGAGAAATTTGGACTGAAATCCCTTGTACTGTAGGAACAAATCACTAATGTATGGGTCGGATCTGATTCGGATCCAATTGAAATGGATATTCAGATTTCAGCACGTGCGTGAAGGGCCCCACCCAAAGAAGCTGCCAAAACGCGAGTATCAAAAACCAAAAACTGCGAGTACGGCATCCAATTCTGCAGCCCTAAGTATCAAATCGCGACATCACAAACATCTCTACTCGCCCCCCAAGCATCAAAAATTAAATAAATTTGCTGATCAAAGTTTCTTTCAATTTCATGTAAATTCTCTTTACTCTCAACACTCTGATTTATTCTCATTTTCCCATCTTTTTATTCACTGTTATAAACTCTCTTCTTCAATGATTGCAGTGTATATATTTATTTGTCACTCAAATATCTAAATTTCTAAATTTTAACTTATTTTTAGAAAGTTTCAATCTTTAGCTATTATATGTGTTACTTTGATATCAGTTGATGAATTTTGTGAAGTGGGTTTTTTCCATTTTTAACTTTCTACATGTTTTTATTTTCTCTCCATTGAAATTACTACTCTGCAGCATGTTTTCTGTGTGAAATCCTCAGTTTTGTCTGTTGAATGCGTTGTCTTCTTGTCAGTTGAGGAATTCAGTGAAGTGGGTGCATGGCATTTTGATTTTTTTTTTAGCTATTTTGTAGTGTAAATCTCAGTTGTAGTTCTCTTTTTTTTTTTTTTTTTCATGGAATACCTGCTCTGGTGATGCTTTTTCCCCCATTTTTGAATTTCATTATTACATATATTCTTGTTTTGTTAGGTGTTCAAATTTTTTTTGAGTGTGTTGTGACATTTAAATATTTTAAGCCAAAATTTTTTTGTGGCTTGCGGTTTGGATTATGAACAATTAACAGTAGTAGGACTTCATAACCCATGTTGTTTAACAAAAAGATTATCTTAACATATGCCCTAGGTTATGCATTAAAGCTCATTCTATGCGCATAGTATTAACCTTAGTGGGCCCTAAGGAACATATTAAGAGGACTCTTAAGAGAAAGATCAGACAATTAGATATCCATAGGTGTTTTCTTGTCAGGCAAATTGGGGAAAGAATTTTAAAATCTGGGTATCAAGGCAGAAAAACTCTGTGTTACTGTCTTGAAAGAATATATATTATCTTTTTATTATGCCAAGAGGATGTTTTACACTTTTACTAACTGGTGATCCAACTCATTCTTTGTGGACTTTGTAAAACTTTTTGGTGATGCATTGTATATTTTATTCAATTTCATTTCTTTCTTTCTTTGGTCTTGTAAAAACACCCTATCCATTCCCTTTTTAATCTATAATACTGTATAAATTAGCATAGACTTTTGTCCAGGAACCTGCATTGTGGCAGTTCAGGCGATACAAATTTGGGAGAGGTTTATTATTAATGTCATATGATGATGTTTGATGTGTTAAAGTCCAGTATTTAAGCAGGTTAATGATGCTCGAATACCTTTCAACTTGCTCTATCTCTCTCTCACGTATGGTAAATGCAGCCTTTAATTTTTTTTTTTCTGGATGGTCTTGGATGGATGGCAATAACATACTTATGATTTTCTGTTAACATGTCTTAGAGTGCATATGCTAAGCAAAATATTCTTGAGACATCAGCAATTAATTTTTCATTTATTTATAGCATGCCGCTTTCATTGAATTTGATTTATAGGTTAGATTTCGTAAGAGTTTGGAATTTTGTAGGTGGTTGTCAGTTCTATTTATAGGCATCTAACAGGCTCATGTTTTCTTGTTTATTTTTCAGTTACATGTGTAAAAAGTTTACTTTAAGGAATTCTCCATGGGGATAGATCTTGAACAACCTTCAGGAGAATATTATAAGGAAGACAATAGGCCTAATGTGAATGTTAATATGGTCAACGGTGATGATGAAGGGTGTAACAGAGGTGGAGTCGTTGTGAATTCTACTAATAATTCTGGGAATAATAAGGAAAATACTGGACCTAATGTTAGCGGAACTGCGGTAGATGGTAGACACAAAGTGTATGCAAGAGACAGATTAAACTTGAATTCTGTTAAAAATATAGAGCCCCATGAGGGGATGGATTTTGAATCAAAGGAAGAAGCATTTTCTTTCTATAAAGAATATGCTAAGTCAGTGGGATTTGCCACCATAATAAAAGCCAGCCGTCGATCAAGAATATCTGGAAAATTCATTGATGCAAAATTTGTATGTACTAGGTATGGAAACAAGCGAGAACCAAGTACAGCTGAAACTGCAGAAGCTGTTACAAATTCAGATAGCATGACAAGCATTCCCATCAAGAAAAAGCGAGGTAGAATTAATCGATCTTGGTCAAAAACAGATTGCAAGGCTTCCATGCATGTGAAGAGAAGGCAAGAAGATGGGAGATGGGTTATCCGTAGTTTCATAAAGGAGCACAACCATGAAATATTCCCAGACCAAGCATATTATTTCCGGGGTCATAGGAATTTAGATCTAGGTAATAGCAATGTTGATGCTTTACATGCTATCCGGGACAGAACAAAAAGAATGTTTGTTGCAATGTCAAGAAAATCTGGTGGGTATAAGAAACTTGAAAATCAGAAGGGCAGTGTCACAAATCAATTAGAAAGTGCTCGGCATTTGGCCTTAGATGAGGGAAATGCTCAAGTTATGCTTGATCATTTTATTAATATGCAAGATGAGAATCCTAACTTCTTTTATGCCATAGATCTGAATGAAGAACAGCGTTTGAGAAATGTTTTCTGGGTTGATGCGAAAAGTAGGCTTGATTTTGGCAATTTTGGTGATGTAGTTTATTTCGACACCACATATATCAAGAATGAATATAAACTGCCATTCGCTCCTTTTATTGGTGTAAACCATCACTTTCAGTTTCTTTTGCTTGGGTGTGCATTACTTGCGGATGAGACTAAATCAACATATGTTTGGCTTATGCGGGCATGGCTTAGAGCAATGGGTGGACATGCTCCAAATGTGATACTAACTGACCAAGACAAAGCCCTAAAAGAAGCTATTGCAGAAGTCTTCCCTGATTCTCGTCATTGTTTTTGTTTGTGGCATATATTTAGCAAAATTCCTGAGAAGCTAAGTTTTGTGATGAGACATGACAATTTTATGACAAAATTCAACAAATGCATTTTTAAATCTTGTACAAATGAACAGCTTGAAAAGAGATGGTGGAAAATTGTTGATAGGTTCAATTTAAGGAATGACATGTGGTTTCAATCATTGTATGAGGATCGTGAGCGCTGGATACCAACTTTCATGAAGGACATTTTTTTGGCTGGGATGTCTACTACCCAAAGATCAGAAAGTATAAACTCGTTCTTTGACAAATACATACAGAGGAAAACTACATTGAAAGAGTTTCTTGATCAATACAAAGCAATTTTGCAAGAGAAATGTGAGGAGGAAGCGAAAGCAGATTTTGAAACTCGGCATAAGCAACCTGGATTGAAATCTCCATCACCGTTTGGGAAGCAAATGGCGCCATTGTACACTCATGCAATTTTTAAGAAATTTCAGGTTGAGGTTTTAGGAGTAGTTGCATGTCATCCAAGAAAAGAAAGTGAATATGGAGCAACCAAAACATATAAAGTTCAAGATTTTGAAGAAAATCAAGATTTCATTGTGGTGTGGAATGAAATGACATCAGATGTTTCTTGTTTATGTCATTCATTTGAGTTCAATGGTTACCTTTGTAGACATGTGATGATTGTTCTCCAAATGTTTGGTGTACACAGCATACCATCACAGTATATATTGACACGTTGGACTAAGGATGCTAAGAGTAAACAAACAGGGAGAAATCCATCAGATGTGGCCAAGTCAAGGGTTCAGCGCTACAATGATCTATGTCAGCGGGCCTTTAAATTGGGTGATGAAGGGTCTTTAACTCAAGAGAGTTACAGTATTGTATTGAATGCACTGGAAGAAGCTTTGAGAAAGTGTGAGAATGTCAATAATTCAATTCAGAGTGTAATGGATTCAACCTCGCCATCAACTCAAGGTCCTCGTGACTATGAAGATGTGAACCAAGGTAACAGTACATCAAAGACTAATCAAAATAATAGTGTGCCCAAGAAAAGACAGGTTAGCTGCATTCTCACCACTAATTAAGCCTAGTCTGTGCTCAAATTCGTTTAGTTCATCTAATTGAATAGTCCTTGTGCAACATATCTTTCAGGTACATCCAGAAACCGAAGTCATTACCATTGGGATGCATGACAGCTGGCAACAAATGGTTAGTTTATTGTGTCCTTGTTTTAACTATAATTTTATATTTGTAGAGAAAGGCGGGTGCTGATATTTCTTTATAAAGGAATATCTTAAAGTGGGTTCCATACTTGTAGGGACACTCAAGTTTACTAAGAGCAGCAGCCCTTGACTGCTCTTATGAAACACAAGAGAGGATGCAAGGGATGGTATGGTGTAATTTAATAGTAACCTTAATATGTTAAATAAGAACTTATGGTTGTTTAAACAATTTTGGATGTCATTTGAATGATGGGTTCTGAAAATATTAGAGTTATGTTTAAATTCTTATTGTAGGAACAACTAAATTCGAGAGCTTCAACACTTGATGGCTATTTCGGTGCTCAACAAATTGTGCAGGGAATGGTATGAGATATCTTTTCCCTCATTGCTATGGTAAATTATGATTGAAGGATTTTGCAATAACATGATCATATTTTAATCTTATTTAACCAATGTTCGTCATTTGATCTCTTTTTTTAGGGACAATTAAACTCAATGGCTCCAAGCCGTGATGATTACTATGGAAATCAACATAATATGCAAGGGCTGGTAATTCATATTAATATATTATAGTTTACCTAGTACGTGTGACACTTTTGCCGTTAATTCTTGTTTTATTTCTGTTGTAGGGACAATTGAACTCTATTGCACCAATGCATGATGCTCGTTACATCACTCAACAGAGGATGCATGGGATGGTATGGCATTTTGTTATGTGATTGTTAACAATTTTGCTTTTGTGTACGATGGTGCTACTTTCAAGGAGGGTTTCAAGTATGACATTCATGCTTTCTTAGGCAATCTTTGTTCATACACACCTCAAAATATTGAAAGAAATCCTAGAATAATTTTGCTGTTTCTACGAGGTTGCTGATTAACGTTACCCTTTACATTCTTGCATGGGCAGCTGCATTTCAGACCCTCAACTGTTCCAAATTGTTTCGACATTCAGGATGGTTTACAAGATATGGTAATTAAATTGCCTCATTGAGATATCTGGCTTACTATTCTTCCAATTGCTTAAACCGGGTTCTAATTCTTTTCCAGGACCAGTCTAATGTTGGACCATCTCAGTTGCATGGCATTCCCACAAAACATTTGCATCCAAAACACCTCTCTCGGTAGCTGCTCCAGTAGAAGTTGTCTAACAAAGGTATGTTTTCAGCTCTCAGTAGACATCCATATTATTTAACTAATAGGGTAGTGTTACCGGGACAACCGATAACTATCGGATAGCATTCAATCCATTGGTCTCTTATATCTAATATAGATATATGCTAATGTTGTGTTTGGGAGTCCTTGCACACCCAGCTTTAGGATTCTGTATGATTGGGATCCAAAACTTTTGAAATCTGTTATTTTCTCCCTGGAAATTTCACTGTAATCTTCAAACAGTTTAACTCATTATCTCCATGTTATGCTGAATATGTATTGACAAAAGTAGCTTGTCCTGCCTTATATTGCATGGCTGGGATGTTTTTGATAACAAATTCAGAGCAGTTTAGTTTAATTTCACTTTGTTTTTTGTGTTCATTTGAATCTGAATATACAAAATACTTATTTAGAAATTGACTTGTTTTGCAGATGGGAATTAGATATTTGTATACGCACATCAAGATCAATAGATCTTAATCCATCTGATGTTTTGGATTTAATTCTCCACACTAGCAAGAGCTATTTTGTAAATGCTGTGCAGTTTTTGTGCTCCAATTTGTATAAAATTTGTTTCTCCATTTACTAACTTTCAAGTTATTAATTCCAGGTCTTTTATTTTTCATTCTTGAAAATTCCAATTTACACTTAACTTTATAAAAGGATAATAAGATATTGTAAAATCATTTTTAATAGTCGAACATAAGACATTGTCAAGTTGAATTGGATTAGCTAATTATTGATATGGTTTTAGTTGGCAGACATGGTAAGATATAATTGATAGCTATTGGATTTACATTCATGCAATTGATACAGTCTAATGGTTTTGATAAAATTATAATATCATTCAATCACCTACCTAAAAATAAAATGATCAAAAAGTGGTGCCTGATACACTCGTGCACCTTAAATAACTATTTGTTTTCACATGTATAAATAATTGAAATAATGGTTCATGATAATATTCAATTATGATATTTTTTTTTTTTTTATTAAATTGATAATATATTCTCGGGACTTTATTAATTATTTTTTATTTTTTGAAAGTATAATCTCGGGACTTGTACAGTCCAATTCAATCACAATTTCCGGCATTAGTCTAATTACTAATTAGATTACGGTTGAAATAGGGGAAATACCACTTTTTTTTTCATTTAAAAATATCACTATTTTATTAAGTTAAGTTTAAATGGCACCAATAGATAAAAATATCATTTGTCATCTCTTTTTTTTATTATGTTTTTACCCTTTTTAAGGTTTTTTTCTTTTATAAAAAAAAAAAAAAAAAAAACCTCCTTCATTGATGGGGGACCAATGGAGATCTTCTGACACGCACTAAAGCTATTCGCACTAAAGTTATTCACAATCGTACGAGACTGGTACATGCAATATAATGAAAGTAAAGTTCGTTCTCACAAGGGTTTGGTTGTTAAGTGCCAAAATATGTTAAATCTATTACTATTTGAACAAACAATAAATGGTTGATTTGATTACACACTACTATAACTCTAACTAATTAAAGCAAATTAATATAACTAATTAATTAAAACAACTAAAGCAAGTAAATATGATGTGAGCAATGAGATGAGATGAGATAGTTATGATGCAGATTTCACCTAGCCAATTCTATTAAACATATTAGACCACCAATTCATCAAATCATGCAAGTGAAAGTTAAAGACCCATGTTGACCGTTAAATAACCTCTATTCTCTCTCAAGCAAAAGGCAATTTCCACACACGCCTATAATCTATCTCCCGATGACTACAAGAAATGTATATGGATTCATTAAGTTTAATGACACACAATATAGGTCATACATGCAAGCTTCACGTATTTCTACCTTACTAAACATATATTAGGTATTTATCTAACACGTTGCGTGAGTCACCTTCGGTCGACAACACAACAACCAAGTAATCAATTAAATGATGACCAATCACCTAATAGCATTAAGCATACAAAATCCCATTAAATAATCACATGCACAACTCAGTAAAAAAATAGATAAATACAATGCAATAATGGTTCTCAACATGACTAAAACAAGAAATAAAGAGATAAGAGGGAACTAATGGTGGTAAAGCTTCCTCTTTTCCTGCTTGTTGTCTTCTTCTCTTCAATCTCTCCTTCAAATCCTTTTGCTCAAAAATGGAATGAAGTTGGTGGATCTAGGTGAGATGGTGTGGGATTTGTGTTTGTTTGGTGTTTGGAGTTGTAAAAATGTGTTTTTGATTTATACTTGGCTATAAAGTGGTGGAAGCTCCCAAAAACAAGAGAAAGTGAGGTATTTATAGGTAAGAAAAATTAGGGCACGTAATCCAATGTTTGCTGAGCTGAAGCCTCTATGCACAATACGCTTGCGATGTTGACTATGCAGCAATGTTTGTAGAAAACCTTTGGAAGTGAAGCATTGTTCGATGCGCGATTTGCTATGATGAAACCAACCGCGCAAAGTTATTGGAATGGTTTCGCGAAATCGACGACATGTACTGCAACAACTCTCTAGAAAGGTTGTGTGGTTCGCTATGACGAATGTTCCGTGCATCGAAATTCAATTTCCTTGTATTCCCCTTTTTAGCTCCAAAATCTCCAAACTTTGGTCAAATACCCCAGGAATGCTAAATACACATGCATAAGCATATTTTTGTTAAAGTAATCATAGAAGTTAACAATAACCAAGAGGATCAAATTCAACAAAAAGGAAAACAGAGTAAAGCACAAGTCTATAGTCATTCAACAAAGAGCAAGTGCCAATTCAATAGAGAGGCTGAAGCTGACGTGGAATGGTTATGGAAAGTTAGTTTGTAATGCTGATGTGTCAGCATTTGATTTATTGATGTTAGTTATTATGCTGATTTCTAGAGATTATAGTTTCTAATTTTATTCTCTTTATTGTAGCTTTATTGTCTTTCCTATTTTGTTTCCTAGATTAGTAGGATGTGATTTCCTAGATTAGTGGGATGTGATTCCTTTTATATATATATATATATATATATATATATATATATGTTAGTATACATAACAATAAAATCAAGGCAATCAAGGCAATCAAGCCTATTTCTACATGGTATCAGAGCACTCTCTAAACCTAAGCAAACCCTAATTTTCTTGCTCCTCTTTCCGGCAGCAAAACACCAAACAATTTTTTTTTTTCTATTCTACTGCTCTTTCCAGCAGTAAACCATCCTAAAACCACTCCAAAAATTAGTCATGTCAAACGACTCTAAAGAGGCTGTTTCCGGTTTAGATTTCCCCAAAACAGACAGCAAACGGATGATTAGTCAGCAACCATCCTCCACTATATGAACTGGATCCTTGGTTCACTCAAGTAATTTTCTACTAGCCATGAATGCAAACAAGTGTTTAGTTAAACCTGGATAGTTGATTCCAGTGCCTCAAACCATATGACTGGTGATTCCGGTGTATTTAAGACATTCTCACCCTGTGTTGATAATCTGAATGTTCGTATAGCGGATGGAACACTATCGAAGGTGACTAGAATTGGTTCAATGGCTGTCACTAAGGATTTGGTCCTGAAATCAGTTTTGTTTGTTCCTAAATTAAATTATAATTTGCTGTCTGTAAGTAAGCTGACCCAGGAATAGCAATGCATTGCTAATTTTTCTCCTTATGCATGTATTTTTCAGGACTCGGATTCGGGGAGGACGATTGGCAGTGCTAAAGCCTTGTCTAGACTCTACTTTCTCAAAGTAAAACCTACGTGAAAAAGCAATCAGATCTAGCAGCATGTAGGGTTAGTTGTGAGGTGTTTTCTAGCTATCAAAGTCTCTTGTCTAGGTCTAGTGATGATAGACAGGCTATGGTCTGGTATTATCGCTTAGGTCACTTGAATTTTTCCTACTTGTCCAAAATGTTTCCCTCATTTTTCAAAAATAAAAACCCCAATATGTTTCAATATGAAATGTGTCAATTTGCAAAACATACTCGCAATGTTTATCCTATTTCAACTTATCGAACTTATAAACCTTTTTCAATGATTCATAGCGATGTTTGGGGACCCTCACGAGTTCCAAACATCACAAGATCTAGATGGTTTGTTACATTCGTAGATGATCACAAGGATCACTTTGGTATTTCTCATGAAAGAAAAATATGAAGTTACACATATTTTTAAAAATTTCAAAATTATGATTCAAAATCAATTTAACATGTGTATTCAGATTTTAAGAACCGATAACGGGAAAGAATTTAATTCAACTCTCAACAATTATCTTTCTGATGAGGGTATCATTCACCAAAGCACATGTGTTGATACCCCTCAACAAAATGGAATTGCTGAAAGGAAAAACCATCACATTTTAGAAATTGCCCGATCTTTAATTTTTTCTAGCAATGTTCCTAAAACTTTTTAGGGTGAAGCAGTTCTTACAGTTGTATTTTTTATTAACAGAGCTCCTTCAAGCATTTTAAATTTTTCCACACCTTGTCAAGTTTTTAAAAACGCTTTCCCTCATACCCGACTTGTAACTGATATCCCGTTAAAAAATTTTGGGTGCACGGTTTTCATTCATGTGTATCCATATTACCATAGTAAATTGGATCCTAAATCTGTTAAGGGAATATTTATTGGATACTCCCCTCTTCATAAGGGATACAAGTGCTACTACCCAGAGACTTGAAAAATTTACAATTCAATGGATGTTACATTTTTTGAAAACAAGTTGTTTTTTTCCAAAACCGATATTGGGGGACACATAATCAAAAAGGTAAATATCTGTTTTGGGATACAAATCCTGATCAAATTATTTCTTGTCATATTTAAATTGGTCCTCTCCATGATAATAGGAATCCCAATCCTAGTCAATCTCTCAATCCAAATCAATCTGGTCAATCTCCTAAAAATCAGCCACAAGATCTTCAAGCCTCTCTTAGAAATCAGACCTCAATCAGTCCTAATCTCCCTAGGAATCTGCTACCACATCTTGTTACCAATTTTCCAATAAACCAGTTGATAGAAATCAGCCTTGAATCTTCTAGGAATCAAGCCAATTGTGAGGATAATTCAAATCAACCCTCAGACAATAAAAATCAGTCCAGTCAGCCTACTAGTCAGCAGCCTTTAGAAAGTCAAATAGAGTCTAGTCAGTTTGCTGATCCACCTCATGTGCAAAAAGACCTTATTGTATATCACAGAAGAGGGAATATGCAAGAAATAAGAAATCAAACAGATTTGAGCTCCATCCAAGAGTTTGAACTGAATTCTATAGTCCTAGAAACTGACTCGTATGAAACAGAAAAAGAAACAGTATCGGAAGGAGTTCAAGATCAGCCTATTACCGTGAGAAAAGGATACCGAGAATGTAGGGATTGTCTGTTGTATCTCTTAAGCAATTATGTTTCATATGAAAAACTCTCACCTCAATTCCGGGCATTTGTTACTAGACTTGCTGATATTCCAATTCCAAATAATATTTAGGAGGCTCTAAAAAACCCTGAATGAAAAAAGCAATTATGATTGAAGTTCAAGCCTTGGAGAAGAATGGGACCTGGGAACGAACGGAATTGCCAAAAGGAAAGAATCATGTGGGATGCAAGTGGGTGTTTACAGTCAAAACACAAGCTGATGGAAGTGTTGAAAGACTCAAGGCAAGGTTGGTGGCAAAAGGGTGTTAGGATTATGCTCAATAGCAAGAGTGTAATGTTGTAATTAACAATCTTTTTCATATTAATAAAGTGATTTCTGGTTTAACAAATCGTATAGCATTTATAGTTTAATATTATAATTGTCAAAGTAAATAATCATAAGGTCTAAAGACTATGAGAAAAGAAGAATTGTTCGTACATCTGGATATGTATGTGGTAGACACAATTCTTTAGTTAGTCTTGAATAATGTTCACAACTTAAGTTAAAGGTTGGGCACCTTTATCTTGTTAAAGTTGTAGAATTCTTTTGCTAGCATTTGAGTGGGATCAAATGAGATATGATGAGTCTAAAATCATCGGAGTGTCTTCGAGCAAAAGGATCTAGTGTACTGGGTGCATTGAACTGGATCACAATGAAATACTTTATCTATAACCGTCAATAGATAATAGTCTTTTCATTATCAGGACAATCGGAGAGTCTATCTTAATCCTGAGATAAATGATGGACTTATGGTTGCAAGTGATATCATTTGAGTTATCAATGAGTACGATTATATCGCATAGTCTATCCTCGATAGTTTGGTGATATTCATTTGTTAATCGATAGAGGACTTCATTTATAGATATGGACATCGTGGCTCCATTTATTAAATGAGAGTATAATATCATCATATGGATGTTTTGAGGTAATTGGATATTAAATCTCAACGTTGAGTTTTCGATAGTGTCTATTGAAAACATGGCTTCTGGACAAGTCAAAATATCCAAGTTCAAAACGTGGTCATATGAGTAAATATGGTAACTTGGAGAGTTAAAGGCGGTCTATGAACTCTTGGCGATTACTGATATTAATCACGAGGATACACTATCTCCTATATGATTGTCTAGGGTATGAATGAGGAGCATCTTCCTTTTCTATCTTTATTTAAGAGTTCAGTTTTAGCTCTTTAGTGGAATGAGTTAAAATTAATGGATCGGACCTAAGTGAATCATTTGTTGATTGTGATTAGGTTATGTCTATTGAAGCTTAAATTTAGATGGCCCGCCAAGATCCCCAATCCACACGGACTTGCATGGATCACTTGATATATTCTACCGGACCAATTTAAGGGTCCATCTAGAATTGCATTTAATATATTAAGAATATAATTTGCACATTATTTATGTAATGGGCTGCTCAATTATATTAATATATTAATGAATGACATGTGGGCTTGTTTCTTTTAGTAAGAATGGGTCTGGTTCACATGTGGGCTTTTTATTTAAAGTCCAATGGATTAAATGAAATAAAGGAAATAATATATAGCCCATTTGTTTAAGTGGGGCGGCAAGTAGGTTTTATAACCTAATATATTATTTTGTTTCATTGTTTTAATTAAATAAGAATTAATTAATTGTTTAATTAAGAAACAAATCTTTTCTGAATAGGAAATATATTTCCTAGAGTAATACTATTGTAGTAGTTTACTAAAATTAAAAGACTTGTTTGATAAGAAAATAAATAATTAATTTTATTTATTTAATCAAATAAGAAGTCTTTTTATTTAGTCAAATAAAAAAGGAATAAAATATCTATGAGTTGGATTAGGGTTTGAAGTCTTAAACTAGATGGAAATTAGGGTGCAACACAAGCCTATTTTGGCATATGATTTGCGGCAACCCTAGTTGTTTTTAGGTAAGGATTTCGGCAACCCTAATAGAAAGAAGGAAAGAAAAATTGGCCACCTATATATATGTACTTATAGAATTCGGCCAACCTAATGCTTGGTGCTTGAGATTCTATTTCTTCTTCTTCTCCATTCATAGAGAGATTAATTTATTTCTTCTAAAACATAAAAGAGTGTAAGATTATTCTTTGATAGTATACTATTTGCTTAATAATCAATAAGCTTGTGTATACGATATCGATCTAGGTTCATGCGAGTTTCGATCATTAGATTGAGAACTCAAAAGTGACCGGAATAATCTCAGTCATTCTTTTGATTGTTTTTGTGACTAACAAAGAAAAGAAAGTTTGTTTTGTCCATTCACAGGTTTGCAATTCAAAGAAAAAAAGGGAGACCACGCTCCTAGGTGATCCACGTTCGTGCTAGGATTGAAGATCTTGCGGATTACCATCGACGTAAGTCAATCGGATCACGCGACAAAAGGTATTCTACTTTTTGGTTATTGTATATGCATGTTTAATTAATTAAAGGGTTTAAGGTTCATAAAGGAAAAATTTTAAAAGTCACTAAATCTTATTTTTTTAGTCTCGCTTCCGCTGCGTGTACTGCGATTTTTCCCTACAAAGGGTTCACACAGTCATTCGGAATTGACTATCAGGAGACTTTCGCACCTGTGGTAAAATTGAACATTATTCGGATCTTACTATCTCTTGCTGCTAATCTCGACTGGCCCTTGCATCAGCTAGACATGAAGAACGCTTTCTTGAATGGGGATTTGATAGAATGGGGATTTGATAGAATAGGTCTATATGTAGATACCACCTAGACTAGAGCCAGTTGCTACTGTTAATAAAGTATGCAGACTCAAGAAATCACTATATGGCCTTAAACAGTCCCCTAGGGCTTGGTTTGAGAGATTCACTTGCGTGTTGAAGAAACATAGGTATTTCCAAAGTCAATTGGATCACACCATGTTCATCAAATACTCTCAGAAAAGGCAACGAGCAATTTTGATCGTCATATTTTGATCAGCTTATTTCGCTGACAAACCACATTTGGGGATGATTTTGTAATGTGTAGCTTAGGTCCTTGATGGCAAGCTTCCAAGCATCCCCAGTGACTTCAAGAGCAAGAGTGAAAGGTAAATCACTTGGCTTGCCTCTTGAAGAGATTAGTTGCACACACACATCTTCATGCATGTTTTATTCATCATACATTTGTGCTTCAATTCGATCTTGTGTGCATTCTTCACATCCCACACTTGCACTTCATGTCTTGTTAGTCTTCAGTGTGGTGTAATTTGTTTCCCGAAGTATGTGATTGGATGATTTGCATACCTATTTGAGGTCCCCATTTCCTATATTTTGTACTCGTTTTCGAGCTTGTTTTTGTATATAATGCATTTGTGAGCCTTGTGTAGGTTATATGCCCTAAAATAAGGTGTTGAGCATAGTTAAAGAGTTTTTGAGGTTAAAGGGCTGAAATTGGAAATCTTCGTGCAGAATAATCAATTTGTGGAGGCCATATCTCCCTCCTCATATTGAACTATGTTTCGTTTAACCTATTTTCGGAAAGCCTCATGAGTCTATTTTCCAACTCTTTTTACGGATCATGATTCTGAGTTCTCTAGAGGAAGTTATGGCCATTTTCGTAACGGTGCGTGAAGTTGAAAAACTTCACCTGAGAGAGATGCAACCTCAAGGTGAGCTCACCAAGCTCACCCCCCAAGGTCGCTTTCCTCTTGGGTTTTTGCCCAAAAAAATGGTTAAATTCATGAATTTACCTCCATGTCCTTGACCTAATTCATTCCTCTATATAAACCTTTGATATTTTTAGACCAAAACACCAACCTACCTACCAAGAATATTCACCAACTCATTTCCTTATATCATCCTACATATTCCTACACAATCCATAAAAGACTTGACACCAATCCATGATCTTTCATTGTTCTTGGGAGATGGAAGATTGAAGAAGCAATCAAAAGGAGAAGAGTAACTCAAAGGGATCTACTCTATATAGTTTCCTCTTTACCCTTACCTCTTTGATTTTCTTTATTATAGCCATGTATTCATTAGGGTATATTTATTGTATGGCTACTCTTTGTAATATGAGCTAAACATTTAGTGCTAGGATTTTATGAAACTTCACCCATGACTATATATTTATATTGACCATTGTTTATCCTTTATGTGCAATTGTATTTTGTATGGATATTTTAGTGTGATTAATGCTTTCAATAGGTTGATCGTCTATTGAATGATCTTCAATTGTGTGTTATGAACCGACCAGAGACACGCATATATCATGTTCGACAAAATGTTTTCTATGCATATCTAGAAAAGTAAACCTACTTAGGCTAGCGTATAGGATTCTTAATGTGCCATTGCTCTTACGAAACTCATTTAGACATTCTGAGTAATCGGGAGATATGCTCGGGTATGAAATTGAGTGTGACCTATATTACTCGACCGAGAGTATAGGTTAAGATTAGGGTGCATGAATCTATGATTTGCATGAGTACATTTTGGGTGAGCAATTAAGTCTAGAAAGGAAGTTAGGAGTGGGTGGAGTGTAGTCAATGTCCTAGCATTTATTTCCGTCATATTTACACTTTAGTTCATTTCTTGTCATTTCTTTATTGCTTTAGCTTAAATCATTGTTATTAGTTTAGTTTAAGTTGATTAATATGAAAAGCAACCTTTTCGCTTGTTTGAATAGTATTTAGACTGATCAATTTCGATAATCAATCACTCAATCCTTGTGGGAACGAACTTCACTCTATCATTATACGACTCTCCAACCTCGTACTATTGCGAGTGTCACTAAGAAAGTAGTCAATTTTTGGCGCCGCTGCCGGGGATTGAGTAGAATGATTGATATCGATACTAGTTAGTTTACTACTAATTTGAACTTTTTAATTTAGTTTGTGTTTTACTCCTAATAGGTACATTTGATCTTGCATGCACCTACGCACGAGAAGCCAAAATCTTCGCTTCTTGGATTTCGACTCTGAAATTGAGAGACTAGCTCTAAGGAATAAATGTGAGACAAGGGTGAGAAAAGCATATATGGGAGATCCAAATGCACAGTTAGGACATTTTGGTTTGCCTCCTGTGGTGAATCAAAATATAGGGGAATTGCCTCCTGTGGCAATTCCAGACCAAGAGGTCTTGCCTCATGAGGAAGATGACTGCACTTTAAGGGATTACATGATGCCTAGAGTTAAGCAGAACCAGTCGTCTATTCGCTGATCAGCAATTGCAGCAAATTCCTTTGAGATAAAGCCTTCAGTGATTCAGATGATTGGCACTACTTGCATGTTCAATGGATTGCCAAATGATGATCCAAACCTGCACCTTCAGAACTTCAACGAGATACGTGACACTTTCAAGTATAACGGGATTCCCAAAGATTTTATAAAGTTGAAGTTATTTCCATTCTCTCTGAGAAATGACACGAAGGTGTGGTTGAACTCACTACCACCAAACTCGATCATTACCTTTGATCAGTTGGCCCAAGCATTCTTGAACAGATTTTTTCCACCAGGGAAAGCTGCTCGCCTTAGAAATGAGACTCTTTCTTTTGAACAATATGAGAATGAGACTATCTATGAAGCTTGGGAGAGATTTAAAGAGCTACAAAGGAGATGTTATCACAATGGTCTTGCAAAGTGGCACTCTTTGCAAGCAATCTACCAAGGAATCACAGTGTCAACTGGTCGGTACATTTATGTATCTATTTAGGCTCCTATTTCCTACCTTTTGTGCTCAATTTTGAGCGTTTTTGTGTATTTAATATGTGTTTTAGCCTTGTGTAGGTTCATTTCTCTAAAGTCAGGTGTTTGAGCCTAAAGTGAAGGTTTGGAGGCAAAAAGGAGGAAAAAGAGCTGAAATTGAGATGGTTTGTGAAGAACATCTAACTTGCGAAAGCCATATCTCCCTCCTCGGATTGAATTGGGTGTTGAGCTATATGTTTTCGGAAAGCCCCGGGAGTCTAGTTGTCATAGAACTTTACGGATCACGATTCTGAGCTTTCTTGAAGAAGTTACGCCCATTTGAGTGACTGGTGTGCGAAGCAGAAAAATCTGCAAGTTGAGGACTGCGAGTTGGGACCAAAATTCTGCGAGTTTGTACTCGCAGAACAAAGTCACAGATCAATTCCAGACCCTTCTGCGAGTTGAGCACTGCAAGTACAAACTCACAGTCCCAAGTTGCAGATCCATCCCAGAGCCAACTGCGAGTTGGGACTGCGAGAATGAAGTCGTAGATCTATGTCGGTAACAAATATCTACTTGCAGGCCACGTGATTTTTGTTGGGGAAACTTGACTTTTCAACCCCAATTAATATCCTAACCTTCAACCACTATAAATACACTACTTGTTGATATTTAAAATATCCCATCCAATTTAATATCTAGATATTTTCACATACACCACAAAAGAGAGAGAGAAGCTCTCAAAGCTTCCATGGAGGTTCTCCTCCATGGGAAGCTCGCCACTACCACCTCTACACTTCATCCATCCATCTTTGAAGTAGATCCAAGGAGAAAGGAGAGCAAATGAAATAGAGATCTTGGTTTTCTCTAAACTCTTTTCTTTGTTTTATTTTCTATTTCTTTGATGTGTAATCCCCAATAGGGAATATTTGTAACCTAACACTTGAGCTTGTTATATATGATCTTTACTTAGATTTAATTTGGATCTTGACTCTATTCTTTGAGTTTTGCTATATCTCTTTTTTCTTGACATGTGTGTTGGTGAATGAGTAGAAATTGATGTGTTTTGCATAAGTGAGACTTTAGATTAAAACAATGATGTAGTGTAAACAAATGATGTAGTGTAATTTAGTAATGATGTAGTGTAATTTAGTGTAAACAAACTTTGTAGTGTAAAAGTAGAGTCTCACTCTTGTTTGCATGTTGGTGATGAAAGGGAATCAATATGTATGGATTGATTAGAGTGAAAGAGCACATCCGATTTCCAATCAATTGTGAATGGATCTTGATTGTTAACTCTTGAATGGAGAATACTTGATTTATGCATGCCTATGCTGGATTAAGTTGTTTGGTGTTCTTATGCTTAATGGGTCTTTGACCAAGAGACACAATTGCTCACTCCATGATTTTGTGTGAGTGATGAATGGATTTCGGTATTCCTTAATCAACAAATAATTCGTAATAATAGATGATTTGCTTTTGGAATCCTTAATCAAGTGAACTAGCCCTTGAATCCAGTTGAATGATGCTTGAATGTTTATGATCAACATGACTTGCTTGTATGTTTAGTGAACTTATGTACCTATTGTAACCACTATCTTGCATCTCTCCAAGCCACATTTATTTTCGTAGCTAGGGAACTTGGCCTTTAGTTTATTTGCTTTGCCACTTTAAAATGCTATGTAGTTTAATTACCTTGCCTCTTTACATTGCTTTGTAGTGTAATTTGTAAGGATTCCCGTTTTGTTGATTGGCTTATTTCGTGGTCAAACCACATGTTGGGGTTTTGAATGTAAGGGTAGTCTAAGTGTTTAATGTTGAAGATCAAAGGCCCTTCCATGACCTCAAGATTCAAGCAAGCCAAAGGTATAATCTCTTGTGCTTGGTTTTCTTTGAAGAGATTTAGTAGCACACACACACTTAGCATTCTTGCTATGATTGCATATTTGCTTATTTTTATGTGCATCTCTTCACATGTCACTTTACACACTAGCACTTTGGTTGATATATCTTGTTGTGTGTATATGTGCTTTATAATTCGTTTCCCGACATTGTTCGGAAACGTCCGCGCTTGCACTAATGAGTGCTTGGTTTCGCGCAAAGACCGCCTATGGAGAATGCCCTTGGCTTCTCCTTGGTTTTCACCATTGTTGGTGATCGGCGGTTATGATCGGCGGCCTGGCCGCCAAATGAAACCGCCGTTTCAGTCCAGATTGGTCTGAAGCAATTATGCCGTCCAGATCGGCAGTCACGACCGCCGTTCGAAACCGCCGTTCATACCTGATCGATTTTAATCCCTCGGGTTTGATTCGGCGGTTGTATCGGCGGTCACGAAACCGCCGAATGAAACTGCCGTTGATGCTCTGTTCTTCACGAGCTCAATTCGGCGGTCGTTATCTGCGGCCTGGCCACCGATTGAAACCGTCGAACGGTGCGTTTCAGGGGCAAAGTTGTCTTTTCACATGCCCAATTCTTGATGTCTATAAATATCTTATTTTCTCATTCTCTGATCAAGCTTCTTGAGTTATTAGAACCCTAAACTTTCAAGAGAGATTTTTGAGAAAAAATCAAATCAAGAACTCACCTTTAAACACTCAAATCAAATCCTTTTTGCATCAAATTTCATATTGCATCCTCTATGTCTACATAGAAAGCATCTATGATTGGTTTGGCATCATCACAATATGCTTGGTAAGATTTTGATTAGTTTCATCTTATTTTAGTATTTTTACTATCAAGCATATTCTCTTTTAATTTACTTGTATGTTGTTGATCATATGATAAATACAAGAATAGAGAATTAATTGTGATGAATTAATTGAGTGTTGTTTTTGTGATAGCTAATTAGGTTTTTGCTTAATCTTGATTAGCTAAGCTATTTGACATGTCATTTAGCAATTGATATCTAGGGTTGATTAAATTGATTATATCATCATCCTAGATAAGCATCTAAGGTTACCTAGCCTTGTTTGTTATTTGAATATTCATACATATTCACATAGGTTGCATAATCTCTTCTTAGAGAATTAAGTCTTGAGGCTAAGGTTGCTTAGGCCTCAAGCAATTGGACTAGAGCCACTTTTAAAGGCCCGAGTGGTAGAAATGGGGGGTTATTGACCGGAGTGTTAGACGAGGTCTACATAGGTTGTAAACTCCATTTCGATTAGTGGATTTCGAGGTCCGAGTGTGGCGCACTAAACAGCCCGTGGTTTTTCCCAGTGGTTGGGTTTCCACGTATACATCAAGTGTTATTTAAATTCTGCACTATATTACACTTGCTTGTATTTTTGACTAGTAGGGGCATTTTCGTAAAATTGACTTGCATGCGAAAATTGGGTAATAATTAGATAAAATCTATTCACCCCCCCTCTAGATAATATATAGAACACCTCGAGTATTCTTTTCATAATTGATTTCCATGTAGTTAAATTTAGAAAGGCAAGCACCCGATTACATTTCTACCCTTAGTGTAATTTAATTTAGTTTAGTTTTATTTACACCTCACACACCATCCGCATTATGCATACACTTCACATACACCATTCTCATCACTTCCATGTTCTATTTACATCGCTTTAATAAACGCTTTAGCTAGAGATGGTTATACGGATTCCACTTCTCTGTGGGAACAACCCTTGCTTACTTGCTATACTAGTCCTTTGACTCGTTGCATTTGCAAGGTAATTAGAATAGATAAAGAAATCTTTTTTGATGGGCGCCGACGACCGCCCGATCATCAACTAGGAATTTAATGGATGCGGCTGCTGGAGGTTCTCTAATGAACAAATCAATGGATGCAGCCAATGATCTCCTAGAAGAAATGTTACTCAACAATAGCCATTGGGGAAACCAGAGGCAATTACCGAATAAGGCTCCGGGTTTGATAGAAGTAGATGAGATGACAAGTGTAAAGGCTTAAATGGCGTCACTTCAAAACCAAGTGAACAAGATGAATGCAAGGCCGAGTAATGTGCAAGTAGGCTCATGCGAGTGGTGTTTGGGGCCACACTTTAGCATGAATTGTCAAGTTGGAAACCCGTTTGCTTCGGGTTTAACAGAACAAATTTTCTTTGTAAACTACAACCGAAACTTCCAAAACCAACCCCAACAACAACATGCCAACCAAAATCCCCAAAACAACCCTTTTTCAAATACTTACAACCCAACATGGAAAAATCAAGGAAATTTGTCATGGAGGGAGAATCAACCCCAACAACAACAACAACAACAACAAAACCTCAACCAAAGACAACCTCCCGGATTTCCATATCCACACTGATCAAGCCAAATTTGGTATGATTTTGTACCTCATTCCCATCTTTTTATGTTTGATTCTCGGGCATGTCCCTGTATTTAATGGTGTTAAAATGAGCATTTCAGGTTTATTTAGGTATCAAGGGATTTTGTGAAGAAGATGTGAAGTTTGGCTCAAAAAGGTGCACAAGTGGGCAAAACAGGGCATTGTCGCCACTTATGTCGCCATGGCGACAGGAAGTCATATTTCAAGGCAAATCAATCAGGTCTCGTCACCACAAGATGTCGCCACTTCTACATATGGCAACATAAAAGAAATGAATTTGTCACCACTTCTGTCGCCACAAGCGTCGCCATGGCGACAGAAGGTTTTTGTAAGCACAATGTGATGTCGCCACTTGGGATGTGGTGAAAAAGATGAGAATTGTGGCAACACTTAAATCTCAGGAGCTATAACCGTTTGTCGCCACTTATGTCGCCATGACAAGTGGCGACAATGGAAGTGGCGACACCTTGCCACACCAGATTTTCCAACAGTTATCAGTACATTCCCATGGCCACTATATATATTCATCTTCTTCCAAACTTGAGACAGACCATACTTAGAGAGCACAAAATTTCTACACATCTAACCCTAGTTTCTCATCCATTATTCACCTTTCAACCTCCTTCATTCTCTAATCTTGAACTATCTCAACCATCCAAAACCTCAACACAATGTCTTGATTCCTTCACCAAAATCATTCCTCTCTTTCCATTCTCTCCATTTCCATACCTTTGTCACTTACCATTAGACACCTACCTATCTAGACACTTCATCTTCTACCACTCTTTACACTAGGAGCATTAAGGGAAAGGAAAGAGCAAGCTCTAAAGAATGTGGCCTAAGGGTGATTTCTTCAACTATTACTTCCTATTCTTTTGATTGTAACTATGTGTAGCTAAACCCCTAATTTAGGGGATAGATTTGAGGAACTTGTGGATATGGGTATTTGCTAAACTATTTGTAATTGAATCTCTATTTGTTTCCTTTTCACTTTATATTTAGATTCTATGCTTATTGTGATTTGCATTGTATATCACTAGTAGATCATAATATTGTGTTGGATAAGTTGTTGTGAAACCAATCTTGGATTGACACCCTTGATTGGTTGAAGAACTTAGTGATTAGGATGTGGGTATATCAACCCCATTAATCCAACCCTTGATTTGTACCTAACTAATCTCACATTGACACCCTTTCCTTAATCGGTTAGGCATTGAGGTGAGAAGATGTTGAGTATTCATAGTGATGACCTCAACACACTTTAGAGAACAAATGGCTAGCATTTATGAGATTGGTCATCATTGAGTTTTAAAAGCATTACCTAGATTCATAAGTAACTCAATCTATTCCCTATCTTCTATTAATTGATTTTTCCATCTCTCTTATCAAGATTGTTGAGTCTTCTATTTTTCATACCATTTTTGTATGTTTATTTTAATTGCATTTTCATGGGTTGTAAAACCCAAACAACTATCCATTTTCAATGATTTATTTTATTGTTTTAGATTAGTCAATTGACCCAATACATCCTCCATCTCCCTGTGGAACGAACTTTGCTTACCACTTACTAAGAAATATTATCTTAAAGGATTTTTAAGTGGTTAAAATACGGTTTTCAAAAGAACATCAATATTGTATTTTGTTGAGTACCAAAACGACCTCATCACACACCAATAAAACTACTCTAATCCTAACCCCAACCCACCCTTCAACAATCAAGTGGAGAGAAAATCTAACCTAGAGGACATTTTCACTAGGTATATGGGTAAGTTGGACACTAAAATGGAGACCCAAGACTTAGACTTGAAGAAGCTTGATACGAAGATTGACCAAATTGCTCAACATTCACAAGCCTCAATCCAAAACTTGGAAATGCAAGTGGGTCAACTAGCTAGGGGACAATAAGGAAGGCAACAAGGGTCTTTACCAAGCGACATGGTGATTAACCCAAAAGAACAATGCAAAGTCGTTGCATTGAGAAGTGGTAAAGAGGTTGAGTTGCCGAAAAACTTTGGGAAGGGAAAAGAAGTTGTTGTTGAAGAAGAGGAAATCATTGAAGAAGAGGTTGTAGAAGAAAAAGAAGAGTTCTAGCCACGATGACGTGCCTACCACATCACAAGATCTTCCTCCACAACCCTAAGTCAAAGTCTATGTTCCTCCCATACCATATCCGCAAAAATTGAAGAAACACAAGGATGCTCACAATTTCGGAAAGTTTTTGGAGAAATTTAAGAAACTTCAAATCAACATCCCCTTTGCCGAAGCACCTTCCTAAATGCCTACTTATGTGAGATTCCTCAAGAAATTGCTCTCCAACAAAAGGAAGTTAGAAGAATTCGAGACGGTCACCTTAACAGAGAAGTGTAGTGCAATCCTTCAAAACAAACTCCCCCGAAAATTGAAAGATCCCGGAAGGTTTACCATTCCATGTGCCATTAGGAATGTGAAGTTTAGGAGTGCTTTAATAGACTCAAGAGCGAGCATCAACTTGATGTCTTACTCCATTTTCAAAAAGCTAGGAATGGGTGAAGTGAAGACTATAAGAGTGACTCTTTAGTTAGTAGATCGATCTATCAAGCACCCACATGGAGTTATAGAAGATGTCTTGATGAAAGTGAGTAAATTCTACTTCCCAGTTAACTTTATGATCTTAGAAATAGAAGAAGATTTTGAGATTCCGTTGATTCTTGGGAGGCTATTCTTGAAAACTAGTGGAGCATTGGTTGATCACAAAGAGGACAAGTTGACATTAAGGGTTGAAGATTGTAAGGATTCCCATTCTTTGATTGGCTTATTTCGTGGACAAACCACGTGTTGGGGTTTGTATGTAAGTGTAGTTTAGATGATTGATGATCATACTCAAAGGCCCTTTCAAGACCTCAAGGGACAAGCACTCCAAAGGTATACTTCTAGTGCTTAACTTTCTTTGAAGAGATTTAGAAGCACACACACACTTTGCATTCCTTCATTTGTGTGCATTCTCTTCATATGTCACATTACACACTAGCACTTTGATTGTTATATCTTGTTGTGTATTTATGTGTCTTGTAATTCGTTTCCCGATAGTGTTCGGAAACGTCCACGCATGCACTAGAATGTGCTTGGTTTTACGCGAAGACCACCTACGGAGAATGCCATTGGCTTCTCCTTGGTTTTCACCTATGTTGGTGATCGGCGGTTATGATCGGCGGCCTGGCCGCCGAATGAAACCGTCGTTTGCTTCCAGAAGTGTTTAGAGCAATTCTACGGTCACGATCGGCGGTCATGACCGCCGTTCGAAATCGCCGTTCATACCTGATCGATTTAATATATCGGGTTTGATTCGGCGGTTGGATCGGCGGTCACGAAACCGCCGAATGAAATCGCCGTTGATGCTCTGTTCTTCACGGGCTCAATTCAGCGGTCGTGATTGGCGGCCTGGCCGCCGATTGAAACTGCCAAACGGTGTGTTTCAAGGGCAAACTTGTCTTTTCACATGCCCTGTTCTTGATGTCTATAAATATCACACTTTCTCATTTTCAAAATGAATGTTCTTTAACTCTAAGAACCCTAAACTTCAAAGGGAGACATTTGAGAGAAAATCAAATCAAGAACACTTTCTTAACACTCAAAAAACCATTCTCATATGCATCAAATTATCATCTAAGCATTTTCTAGCATAGTTAGGATGCTTGTTTGCATGGGTTTTGGTCAACACACTTTCTTTGGTAAGTTCTTCACTATTATCATATATAATTAGTGTTTTATTTATCATTGACATCTCTTATATTATTTGTAAGGTTCCCATTTATTGATTGGCTCATTTCGTGGACAAACCACATGTTGGGGTTCTCTGTAAGGGTAGCCTAGGTATCGGTTTTATTGTTCGAAGCCCTTTGAAGACCTCGTGTTGATAAGCACCGAAGGTAAATTTCTATGTGCTTACTTTTCTTTAAAGAGATTAGTTGCACACACACACTTAACATATATTGCATATGTGTGCATTCTCTTCACTTGTCACATTTCACACTTGCACTTTTTTGTTATATTTTGTTGTGTGTATTTGTGTCGTGTTGTCTTGTAATTCGTTTCCCGATTGTTTTTGGAAACGTCCGCGCTTGCACTAGAATGTGCTTGGTTTAGCGCAAGGACCGCCTACGGAGAATGCCCTTGGCTTCTCCTTGGTTTTCACCTTTGTTGGTGATCGGTGGTTATGATCGGCGGCCTGGCCGCCGACTGAAACCGCCTTCTGAAACCACCGTTTGCTTCCAGTAGTGTATGGAGTAATTCTACGGTTATGATCGGCGGTCACGACCGCCATTCGAAACTGCCGTTCAAGACCGGATTGATTTTATCTCTCGGCCTAATTCGGCGGTTGATTCGGCGGTCACGAATGAAACCGTTGTTTTCATACCTGATTGATTTTTAATCTCAGGTTTGATTCGGCGGTTGGATCGGCGGTCACGAAACCGCCGAATGAAACCGCCGTTGGTCCCCTGTTCCTCTTGGGCCAATTCGGCAGTTAAGAACGACGGCCTGGCCGCCGATCGAAACCGCCGATTGGTGCGTTTCAGGGGCAAACTTGTCTTTTCACATGCTCTGTTTTTCATGCCTATAAATACATCACTTTCTCTTGTTCTGAAGGTGACTCTTTAATCATCAAGAACCCTACTTTAAAAAGAGAGATTTTTAAGAGAGAAAGCAATCAAGTTTGCTCATCAAACACTCAAACCAAAATCCATTTGCATCAAAGTTCATCTAGCATTCTCTAGCATATCTAGGATGCTTGCTTGCATGGGTCTTTGATCATCACACTTGCTTTGGTAAGTTTTTCACTACTATCATACATAATTAGTGTTTAATTTATTATGGCATCTCTTTTATTACTTGATTGTTCTTAGATTATATTCTAATATTCAAGATAGAGATTGTTGTGTTGATTTAATTGAGTGTTGTTTTTATGATAGATATCTAGGTTTCTCTAATCTATGATTATCTAAGCTAATTGACATGTCATTTAGCTTTAATATCTAGGATTGTTTTTAATTGCATATTCATCATCTTAGATAAGCATATAGGGTTTCCCTTGCTCTATGTTGCATTTGAATATTCATATATTCACTTAGGGTGTTAATCTCTTTTTAGAGAATTAAGTCTTGTGTTGTGATCGGGATTAGGTTGCTTAATTTGCAAGCAATCGGACTAGGTTCACTTATACCGGGATTAGGTAGGTGTGTGATTACTTCCGGGATTAGGTTGTAATCGTTTACACATTTAGTGGATTCGAGGTTCGAGTGTGGCTTACTTACTAGCCCGTGGTTTTTCCCGTGAGGGTTTCCACGTAAAAATCAAGTGTTATTTAATTTCCGCATTTTATACTTGATTTATTGCTTTATCTATTTAGGGGTAATTTCGTAATTTTGACTAACACGAAAAATTGGGTGAAAAGCTTAAAATCTATTCACCCCCCCTCTAGATAGTTTTATACACACCGTGCTATAATTTGTTTCATTATTTGTATGCTCTTAGAATATATTCTAGATACAAATTAGAGATTGTTGTGTTGACATGATTGAGTGTTGTATTTTGATAGCTATCTAGGTTTTCATAATCTATATTTAGCTAAGCTATTTGACATGTCATCTAACTTTTAATATCTAGGATTGAATTAATTGCAAAATCATCATCCTAGATAAGCATATAGGGTTACCTAGCTCTAATTGCATTTTTGGATATTTCATATATTCACTGGTTGTATTATCTCTTCTTAGAGAATTAAGTCTTGTGTTGCTATCGGGATTAGGTAGCTTAAATCACAAGCAATCGGACTAAGTCCACTTATACCGGGATTAGGTAGTTGTGATGATTATTGATCGGGATTAGATCAATTAAACCGGGATTAGGTTGTAATCATTTCAATTAGTGGATTCGAGGTTCGTGTGTGGCTCACATAACAGCCCGTGGTTTTTCCCGTGAGGGTTTCCACGTAAATATCAAGTGTTATTTACATTCCGCACCTTATTACACTTGTTATATTATTATGACTAGTGATGGGCATTTTCGTAATTGACTTGTATGCGAAAATTGGGTAAAATCTATTAAAATCTATTCCCCCCCCCCCCCCCCTCTAGATAGTTTTATACACACCGAGCTATAATTTGTTTCAATTGGTATCAGAGCGGGTTCGTAGACATACATAGGTGATCCTTGCTCATTTTGGTGTGGTTTGCATCTTGTGTGATTTTTTGATTTATTCATACATTTTGCATTCATCTCATTTGCATTCATCCAAACACTATGAGTGATTTCGGGATGAGCAAAGAGGGAGCGTCGAGCGTGAGGCCACCATTACTCACCGGAGATAATTACGCCTCATGGAAAGGCAAGATGGAAGCGTACGTGTGCCAAATCCATGATAGGGCATGGATGGCTATTGAAGATGGGTATGCACCTCCTATGATGACTCCCACGGGTGGTGGAGAAGAGGTTCTCAAGCCTAAGGCACAGTGGAGTCCTCAAGAATTTATTGACTCCATGTGGAACAACAAGGCCATTCATGCAATCCGATGTGCAGTGAGTGAAAATCAGTACAAACTGATTCAAATTACTAGGATTGCTAAAGAGGCATGGGACATCCTAGAAGTTGCACATGAAGGCACCGAGGTTGTCAAGGACTCAAAGCTTCAAGTCCTTCAAACTCGGTTTGAGACCATTAGGATGGAAGAGCACGAGCACTTCAATGACTTCCAAGTGAGACTAATGGACATTGTGAACCAAAGTCACCAACTTGGTGATCCTTACTCGGATAGAAGAATCAAGCAAAAGATCATGCGATCACTTCCCGAGAGGTTCGAACCCAAAGTGACGGCTTTAGAAGAAAATGACACCTACAAGGATATGAAGCCGAGTGAAGTCATTGGAAGACTTCTAGCCTATAAATCAAGAAAGGCTACCATCTCACCTCCTAAAATGAAAAAGAATTAGCTTTGAAAACTTTCAAGGTGGAAGAGGAGGAGGATGACTCAAATGAAGATATGGCACTCATTGCCAAGGGATTCAAGACGTTCTTGAATCTACAAAAGAGTGGTTATGGCTCAAAGGGAAATGACTTCAAGAAGAAGAAGACCACTATCAAGAATGTCAAGCCATACCATGAGATGTCTTCAAAAGAGAAGATTCAATGCTACGAATGTGGAGGATTCAGGCATATCTCCAAGGATTGTGCTAACTTGGAAGATGAAAGAGAGGAGGCCGCCACTTCAAGAGATAGTGATGAAGAGGTTGTGGAAAAAATTTTGGCATTAGGTTGCTCTCACAAGCGGGACAACAAAGTGAAAGTTGTTAAAGGAAGTCCCTCAAGCTTAAATGATTGTGAGAACAACTATTTTGCCTTTCCGATCTCCTACAATGAAGAAGAGAATGAGAGTCAAGAAGAAAGTGACTCTATTGAAGATGACTCTTCATCTAACTCCACACATGGATATGTAGAGAAAAAGGTTCTAGATGAATTCCTCGCTGAGTTTAAAGACTTAGAAATGAAGACCGAGGAAAAGATGCTAAGATTGAGAGAAGAAAATCGAGACCTTTTGGCTCATGTTGACCACTTAAGTGAACAAGTGGATAGATCCAAAAATATTGAAGATAAGCTAAGAAAGGAGTTAGACTTATCTAAGAGGAATGAAAAATGATTAAAAAGAGAGCTTGAGGAGGCTAAAGGGTCAAGGACTAAGATAGTTTCTAGCACCGAAAAACTTGACCACATGTTAAGTGTTGGAAAGAGTCCTTGTGACAAGAGAGGTTGAAAGTTCTTAAAATACTCGAGGCGTGTTCAATATAAAGCTAGAGGGGGGGGTGAATAGATTTTAGCTATTATTACCCAATTTTCGCATGCAAGTCAATTTTACGAAAATGCCCCTACTAGTCAAAAATACATACAAGTGTAATATAGTGCGGAATTAAATAACACTTGATGTATACGTGGAAACCCAACCACTGGGAAAAACCACGGGCTGTATAGTGCGCCACACTCGGAACTCGAAATCACTAATTGAAATGAAGTTTACAACCTATGTAGACCTCGTCTAACATTCCGGTCTGTAACCCCTCACTTCTACCCAGCGGGCCTTTATTAGCAACCCTATTCCAATTTGCTTGAGGCCTAAGCACTCTTAGCCTCAAGACTTACTTCTCTATGAAGAGAAACAACCTATGTGAATATATATATGAATATTCAAATAACAAACAAGGCTAGGTAACCTTAGATGCTTATCTAGGATGATGATATAATCAATTTAATCAACCCTAGATATCAATTGCTAAATGACATGTCAAATAGCTTAGCTAATCAAGATTAATTAAAAACCTAATTAGCTATCACAAACAACACTCAATTAATTTTCATCACAAATAATCTCTAACTTGTATCTAGCATATAATCAAAAGCATACAAGTAATTAAAGAGATGTATTAATATGAAAAACACTAAAGTAATATGAAATTAGTGAAGAACATACCAAATAAGATGTGATGATTCAAAACCATGCATGGATCAATTCTATGAAGGCATAGAAGATCAAATATGAAATTTGATGCAAAAGGGAATTGATTTGAGTGTTTAAAGATAGGTTCTTGATTTGATTTTTTCTCAAAAATCTCTCTTGAAAGATTAGGGTTCTAATTGCTCAAGAAACTTGTTCAGAGATTGAGAAAACAAGATATTTATAGACATCAAGAACAGGGCAAGTGAAAAGACAATTTTGCCCCTGAAACGCACCGATCGGCGGTTTCAATCGGTGGCCAGGCCGCCGATAACGACCGCCGAATTGAGCTCGTGAAGAACAGAGCATTAACGGCGGTTTCATTCGGCGGTTTCGCGACCGCCGATCCAACCGCCGAATCAAACCCGAGAGATTAAAATCGATCAGGTATGAACGGCGGTTTCGAACGGCGGTCGTGACCGCCGATCTGGACCGCAAAATTGCTTCAGACCAATCTGGACTGAAACGGCGGTTTCATTCGGCGGCCAGGCCGCCGATAATAACCGCCGATCACCAACAATGGTGAAAACCAAAGAGAAGCCAAGGGCATTCTCCATAGGCGGTCTTCGCGCGAAACCAAGCACTCATTAGTGCAAGCGCGGACGTTTCCGAACAATGTCGGGAAACGAATTATAAGGCACATATACACACAATAAGATATATCAACCAAAGTGCTAGTGTGTAAAGTGACATGTGAAGAGATGCACATAAAAATAAGCAAGTATGCAATCATAGCAAGAATGCTAAGTGAGTGTGTGCTACTAGATCTCTTCAAAGAAAAACAAGCACAAGAGATTATACCTTTGGCGTGCTTGAATCTTGAGGTCATGGAAGGGCCTTTGGTCTTCAATCATTAAACACTTAGACTACCCTTACATTCAAAACCCCAACATGTGGTTTGACCACGAAATAAGCCAATCAACAAAACGGGAATCCTTACAATCTCCCCCTTTGGCTATTTCGTGACAAAACCACCACTCACATTGATTCCTCACAACAAAAATAAACCTATGGGTCAATGAAGATTTTCTACAATACAAAGAGATATATAAAAATAAAACTTGAAGTCTTCAATCTCTTGTAGAACAATCATTCCCTGAAACAAGGTTTCTATACTTTCCAATTCAAGTAAAAGTGAGATGAATCAAGTGAGGACATAAACAAGCAATTGCATTTCTAAGAAATTAAACACAACATCATGCAATGTATGATGAATGCAATGCTCCCCCTCAAAGTATATTCTCCCCAATGTGCACCAATTGCTACAACAATTTGCACCTCCCCTTACCACATTCTACTCCCCCTTTTTGTCATGAGATAGACAAAGGAGTAGTCCCCAACCGGGTTACTCAAGGCAAAGAGAGATAGTAGCAATCTAGTATATGCATAATCAATATAAGTCACTTTATGCAATCTCAATTAATCAGAGAGAAACGAGGAGATTTATTAGATAAAATGTGTGAAACAAAATGCTTTGCATACAAGACATATTGCATTCAAGTCCAAAATACCATGGTATTTGGCAAAGCAAATGACAAAGGTTTCTAATAGGAATTCAAACCAATTTCACCATTGTCATGAGAGAAGCAAGGATATAGAAATTTCATTGATTTCAATTTAAGAACAACTATATCCAACTTTATAAGCTAAACATGTCATGAGCAACTTTGCACCCTATTTGATTTTTCCGGGAATGAAACCCGTATGATAGTAGACATGTTCAACCAATAAAGAAAGAGAGACATTTGGATTGTAAAATCCTTGAATGGATACTAGATCCTTTTTCATTTGAGTCTCATTAGCTTTTTCACACAAGTTTTTGCATTTAAGAACGCAATTATCAATTCATGCTTTTTCATTTGAGCATGTACATGAATTTCATGCTTTACATAAGACATTAGCATGTTATTTAAGAATCATCATGTCATGGAGATAATCATAGGTCATTCAAATCATACTTCCTACATACATCTCCTAGTCCAAAATGCATGTTTGAACATAAATATGACATGGATTGTAAACAAGCAAGGTTCACACTTATTGAATTGAAAACATATATACATATGTGCAACCAAGCTTACTCAAGCAATCAACCAAGAAGCATAAGATTTTTCAAATTTTTTGCAAGTGACAAGAATGCAAAAATAGCTCTCTTTGCTTGAGTTCCCCATATGGGGTTAGTATCATCCTTCATTAATGAAGGGCATGAGGTCCTATGGACCTACCAAGTCCATTTGACTTGGTTGAACCTATTTGAGACTTGTTAGTCTCATAGCAAGCGGGTTCATTTTTCCTTATCCACATAGATATAACATTTTTCATCTTAGTGGTCAAAGGTTGCATGTCATTCATTAACCTAGGATTATTGACAAAAGATTTCCTAGGCTCATGCAAATGGGCTCTTCTTAGCCTCTTTTTCTTTATCATGCTATCAATCCTACAATGGTTAATGTACTTAAAGCACTTAGGCCTAATATGCCCATAAACACCACAATAATGACAAGTTGGTACAAAGTAAGAATTCATACCATGTTCTTGTGAAGTCATTGGAGACTCATCATGCATTTGATGTCTCCTTTGGTGTTGAGTCGGTTCATGTCTTCTATTTGGTTGAACCGGAATGGGTTGCCTCCTTGGATTAGGTAGCATGTTTTGCCTCTTTTCATAGTGAGTCATTTGTTGAGGAGAGATGACTCGAGAGGCTCTAATCCGTTGAGCTTGGGGTTGTCTCGTTTTCACCACCTTCACTTGTGCATTTTTCGAACATTGTCCTAGTTCTAACTTCTTCCTAGGAGTTTGCACCGGTGACGCTTCTATCTTACCCAAACTCTTCACAAAGACGGTCTTCTTAGGAATAGAGCAATCCTTGCTCACTTCGAATCCAAGACCTCTTTTGTCACAAGGGCTTTTTCCTACACCAAGTATGTTGTCAAGTTTCTTGGTGCTTGTGGTCATTCTAGTCAATGACTCTTTGGCTTCAACAAGCTCTCTCTTCAAACCCTCTTCATTCCTCTTAGACAAAGCTAGCTCATCTTTTAGCTTGTCTTCTTCCACCATGGATCTTATCACTTCATCATTCAAGTGATCAACTTGTGTTGAAAGCCTAAGTAGTTCTTCCTTTAACCTTTGAATCTCTTTTTCATTCTTTAACTTAGAGCTTTCAAAACTTTCAAAGTTGTCCTTAAGATCCATTTTCTCCACTTGCTTCTTTAGGAGGTCATTGTATGTTGTAAGCTCTAGATTTTCTTCCTCTAAAATCCTTAGAAATCTATCTTTCTTCTTCATGGAGCTTTCAACATTGACTATAAAGTTATGCATATCCATATTCTCTACATTTCCATTTGTAGAGTTAGATAAGGAGTCATCTCCACTAGTGTCATCTTCTAGGCTCTCCTCCTCTCTTATGGATCCAATTTCCTCATCAAGACCTTCACCTTGATCTCTTGAGTCAATAAGTGCCATATCCCAATGCGAAGCAACAACTATCTCCTCTAGAGCTACTTCTTCGACTTTCTCTTCTATGGGATCACTAGCAACGGAATTCTTACCAACAACTTCATTTTCTTCACAATTGGCACCCAATGCCTTGAAGTTATTGATAAGCTCATCATCACTTGATGACTTATCTCCTTCTTCGGAGTCATCACTTTCACTCCAAATGGCGGCCATCATTTTTTCTCTCTTGTTCTTCAAATTCCCACAATCTAGTGAGATATGACCTATGCCACCACACTCATAGCATTGGATCCCTTTCCTTTCACTATTCTCTTGCCTATGCTCAACCTTCTTGAAAGGAACCCTTTTCTTCAATTCTTGCCCTTTGGATGCATGACCCTTCTTCTCGAATTTTACAAACTTCTTGAATTTTCTCATTAAAAGTGCCATGTCTTCATCCGAGTCATCCTTGTCCTCCTTCTCAACCTTGGAAGCTCTCAAAGTAATCCCTTTTTGCTTCTTTGAAGGAGTGGAGCTAGGACCCTTCCTAGACTCGTAGGCGAGAAGTCTACCTATTACCTCGCTCGGCTTCATGTCCTTAAAATCACTATTTTCTTCTAAAGCCGTCACCTTAGACTCAAACCTCTCGGGAAGCGATCTCATTATCTTTTGCTTGATCCTTCTATCCGAGTAAGGGTCACCAAGTTGATGACTTTGGTTGACAATGTCCATCAACCTAATCTCGAAGTCGTTGAAGCACTTATTCTCCTCCATCCTAAGTGTCTCAAATTGAGTTTGGAGGACTTGAAGTTTGGAGTCCTTCACTACTTCGGTTCCCTCGTGTGCAACCTCTAAGATGTCCCATGCCTCTTTGGCTATCTTAGTGTTCTGAATCAATTTGTACTGATTTTCATCCACTGCACATATGAGGGCGTGCCACGCCTTTTGATTCCACTTGGACAACTCAAACTCAGGTTGTGTCCACTGTGCCTTAGGCTTGAGCACTTCTTCTCCTCCATCCGTGGGAGTCATCATAGGAGGCGAATATCCATCTTCAATGGCCATCCATGCCCTATCATGGATTTGACACACATATGCCTCCATCTTCCCTTTCCATTGGGAGTAATTTATGCCGGTGAGGAGGGGTGGCCGTGTGCTTGAAGCACCCTCATGGTTGCCACCGAATCCACTCATTGTATCAAATGAATGAATGAAATGTATGCAAAATGTATGAATGAGCAAAAATCACACAAATGCACAACACACCTAAAATGAGCTAGGATCACCTAAGTATATCTAGGAACCCGCTCTGATACCAATTGAAAGTTCTTAAAATACTCGAGGCGTGTTCAATATAAAGCTAGAGGGGGGGGGTGAATAGATTTTAGCTATTATTACCCAATTTTCGCATGCAAGTCAATTTTACGAAAATGCCCCTACTAGTCAAAAATACATACAAGTGTAATATAGTGCGGAATTTAAATAACACTTGATGTATACGTGGAAACCCAACCACTGGGAAAAACCACGGGCTGTATAGTGCGCCACACTCGGAACTCGAAATCACTAATTGAAATGAAGTTTACAACCTATGTAGACCTCGTCTAACATTCCGGTCTGTAACCCCTCACTTCTACCCAGCGGGCCTTTATTAGCAACCCTATTCCAATTTGCTTGAGGCCTAAGCACTCTTAGCCTCAAGACTTACTTCTCTATGAAGAGAAACAACCTATGTGAATATATATATGAATATTCAAATAACAAACAAGGCTAGGTAACCTTAGATGCTTATCTAGGATGATGATATAATCAATTTAATCAACCCTAGATATCAATTGCTAAATGACATGTCAAATAGCTTAGCTAATCAAGATTAATTAAAAACCTAATTAGCTATCACAAACAACACTCAATTAATTTTCATCACAAATAATCTCTAACTTGTATCTAGCATATAATCAAAAGCATACAAGTAATTAAAGAGATGTATTAATATGAAAAACACTAAAGTAATATGAAATTAGTGAAGAACATACCAAATAAGATGTGATGATTCAAAACCATGCATGGATCAATTCTATGAAGGCATAGAAGATCAAATATGAAATTTGATGCAAAAGGGAATTGATTTGAGTGTTTAAAGATAGGTTCTTGATTTGATTTTTTCTCAAAAATCTCTCTTGAAAGATTAGGGTTCTAATTGCTCAAGAAACTTGTTCAGAGATTGAGAAAACAAGATATTTATAGACATCAAGAACAGGGCAAGTGAAAAGACAATTTTGCCCCTGAAACGCACCGTTCGGCGGTTTCAATCGGCGGCCAGGCCGCCGATAACGACCGCCGAATTGAGCTCGTGAAGAACATAGCATTAACGGCGGTTTCATTCGGCGGTTTCGCGACCGCCGATCCAACCGCCGAATCAAACCCGAGAGATTAAAATCGATCAGGTATGAACGGCGGTTTCGAACGGCGGTCGTGACCGCCGATCTGGACCGCAAAATTGCTTCAGACCAATCTGGACTGAAACGGCGGTTTCATTCGGCGGCCAGGCCGCCGATAATAACCGCCGATCACCAACAATGGTGAAAACCAAAGAGAAGCCAAGGGCATTCTCCATAGGCGGTCTTCGCGCGAAACCAAGCACTCATTAGTGCAAGCGCGGACGTTTCCGAACAATGTCGGGAAACGAATTATAAGGCACATATACATACAACAAGATATATCAACCAAAGTGCTAGTGTGTAAAGTGACATGTGAAGAGATGCACATAAAAATAAGCAAGTATGCAATCATAGCAAGAATGCTAAGTGAGTGTGTGCTACTAGATCTCTTCAAAGAAAAACAAGCACAAGAGATTATACCTTTGGCGTGCTTGAATCTTGAGGTCATGGAAGGGCCTTTGGTCTTCAATCATTAAACACTTAGACTACCCTTACATTCAAAACCCCAACATGTGGTTTGACCACGAAATAAGCCAATCAACAAAACGGGAATCCTTACAGAGGTCTTGGGTTTGAAGATGGTAAAGAGTCCTCCACTCCTAACAAGACCGTGTTTGTCAAGAGCTTGAGCTACAAAGAAACTTCACCGGTGCAAATTCCTAGGAAGAAGATTTATCTAGGACAATGCTCTCATAGTGCACAAGTGAAGGTAGCTCCAAGAAGACAACCTCAAGCTCAACCTACAAGAGTTCCTCATGCTAACTTCCCTCAAATTCAACTCCATCAAGGGAAGAGACCAATCATGCAAACTCAACCAAGGAAGCTACCAAGTCTTGGTCAACAACAAAGAAGGAGAGATCCTATCCAACAACCAAGCCAACCACAAAGACATGGGAAGGCTCCTATGCATGCACAAGGACATGGTATGATTCCTAACTTTGTCCCTACATGTCATTTTTGTGGTGTTGATGGTCATATTAGACCAAAGTGCTTTCGTTACATTAAAATGTGTAGAGTTAAAAGCATGATTGAGAAGAAGAAAGCTAGAACTAGAATGCATGCTCATAGGAAGGAAGAAATTCATTTACATGATCCTATGACATATAGATCTCTAGAACTTTTGACCACTAGGAAGAAAATCGCTTCACCTAAGTGGATAAGGAAAAATGAACCCGTTTGCTATGAGACAAACTTGTCTCTAATAGGTTCAACTAAGTCCAATGGACTTAGTAGGTCCATAGGACCTCATGACCTTCAATGATGAAGGATAATGATGACCCCATATGGGGAACTCAAGCAAAGAGAGCTATTTTGCATTCTTGTCACTTGCAAAAATTTGAAAAATCTTATGCTTCTTTGTTGATTGCTTGAGTAAGCTTGGTTGCATATATGTATATATGTTTTCAATTCAATAAGTGTGAACCATGCTTGTTTACAATCCATATCATATTCATGTTCAAACATGCATTTTTGGACTAGGAGATCTACATAGGAAGTATGATTTGAATGACCTATAGTTATCTCCATGACATGATGATTCTTTACTAACATGCTAATGAATATTGAAAAGCATGAAATTCATATGACATGCTCAAATGAAAAAGCATGAATTGATGATTGCATATTCTTAAAATGCAAAACTTGCGTGAAAAAGCTTATGAGACTCAAAATGAATAAAGGATCTTGTATCCGTTCAAAGGAATTTATATTCCAAATGTCTCTCTTTCTTTATTGATTGAACATGGCTACTATCATACGGATATCTTATCCGGAAAAATCGAATATGGTGCAAAGTCGCTCATGCCATGTTTCGCTTATAAAGTTGGATATAGTTGTTCTTAAATTTGAAATCAATAAATTCTCTATATCCTTGCTTTTCTTATGACATTGGTGAAATTGGTTTGAATTCTTATTAGAAACCTTTGTCATTTGCTTTGCCAAATACCATTGTATTTTGGACTTGAATGCTACATGTCTTGTATGCAAAGCATGTTTGATTCACACATTTATATCAAATAAATCTCCTTGTTTCTCTTCAATTAATTGAGATGCATAAAGTGACTTATATTGATTATGCATATGTCTTGCATGCTACTATCTCTCGTTGCTATGAGTGACCCGGTTGGGGACTACTCCCTTGCCTATATCATGACAAAAAGGGGGAGTAGGATATGGTAAGGGGAGTTGCAAATTGTAGTAGCAATTATGCATGATTGAGGAGACCATACATTGAGGGAGAGTAACCCGTTGAGGGGGAGCATTTGCATACACATACATTGCATGATGTTGTGCTTAAAATTCTTATATGCAAATGTTTGTTTTATTCTCACTTGATCATCTCACATACTCTTGCTTTGGAAAGTATAATCTTTTGTTTTAAAGGGTTGATAGTTCTACAAGAGATTGAAGACTTGAAGTTTTTTTTATATTCTTATCTCTTTGTAATGTAGAATATCTTTGTTATCCCGTAGATTCAGTTATGTTTGTGAGGATCAATGTGAGTGGTGGTTTTGTCACGAAATAGCCAAAGGGGGAGATTGTAAGAATTCTCATTCTTTGATTGGCTTATTTCGTGGACAAACCACGTATTGGGGTTTGTATGTAAGGGTAGTTTAGATGATTGATGATCATACTCAAAGGCCCTTTCAAGACCTCAAGGGACAAGCACTCCAAAGATATACTTCTAGTGCTTAACTTTCTTTGAAGAGATTTAGAAGCACACACACACTTTGCATTCCTTCATTTGTGTGCATTCTCTTCATATGTCACATTACACACTAGCACTTTGATTATTATATCTTGTTGTGTATTTATGTGTCTTGTAATTCATTTCCCGATAGTGTTCGGAAACGTCCGCGCATGCACTATAATGTGCTTGGTTTTGCGCAAAGACCGCCTACGGAGAATGCCCTTGGCTTCTCCTTGGTTTTCACCTATGTTGGTGATCGGCGGTTATGATCGGCGGCCTGGCCGCCGAATGAAACCACCGTTTGTTTCCAGAAGTGTCTGGAGCAATTCTACGGTCACGATCGACGGTCACGACCGCCGTTAGAAACCGCCGTTCATACCTGATCGATTTAATATCTCGAGTTTGATTCGACGGTTGGATCGGCGGTCACGAAACCGCCGAATGAAACCGCCGTTGATGCTCTGTTCTTCACGGGCTCAATTCGGCGGTCGTGATCGGCGGCCTAGCCGCCGATTGAAATCGCGGAACGGTGCGTTTCAAGGGCAAACTTGTCTTTTCACATGCCCTGTTCTTGATGTCTATAAATATCACACTTTCTCATTTTCAGAATGAATGTTCTTTAACTCTAAGAACCTTAAACTTCAAAGAGAGACATTTGAGAGAAAATCAAATCAAGAACACTTTCTTAACACTCAAAAAACCATTCTCATATGCATCAAATTACTATCTAAGCATTTTCTAGCATAGTTAGGATGCTTGTTTGCATGGGTTTTGGTCAACACACTTTCTTTGGTAAGTTCTTCACTATTATCATATATAATTAGTGTTTTATTTATCATTGACATCTCTTATATTATTTGTATGCTCTTAGAATATATTCTAGATACAAATTAGAGATTGTTGTGTTGACGTGATTGAGTGTTGTATTTTGATAGCTATCTAGGTTTTCATAATCTATGTTTAGCTAAGTTATTTGACATGTCATCTAACTTTTAATATCTAGGATTGAATTAATTGCAAAATCATCATCCTAGATAAGCATATAGGGTTACCTAGCTCTAATTGCATTTTTGGATATTTCATATATTCACTTAGGTTGTATTATCTCTTCTTAGATAATTAAGTCTTGTGTTGCTATCGGGATTAGGTAGCTTAAATCACAAGCAATCGGACTAGGTCCACTTATACCGGGATTAGGTTGTTTTGATGATTATTGATTAGGATTAGATCAATTAAACCGGGATTAGGTTGTAATCATTTCAATTAGTGGATTCGAGGTTCATGTGTGGCTCACATAACAGCCCGTGGTTTTTCCCGAGAGGGTTTCCACGTAAATATCAAATGTTATTTACATTCCGCACCTTATTACACTTGTTATATTATTGTGACTAGTTAGGGGCATTTTCGTAATTGACTTGTATGCGAAAATTGGGTAAAATCTATTAAAATCTATTCACCCCCCTCTAGATAGGTTTATACACACCGAGCTATAATTTGTTTAAAAGATGACAAGGTTGTGTTTGACATGTTCAAGGCCGATAAGAGTCCTTTGCTACCCCAAACATGTTTAAGAGTTGAGGTTATTGATCCTCTCGTAGGGGAAATCTTTAGAAGACACATTCCGAAAGAGCCGCCTAATTCTTGTGTGGTTCATGATGCTCCAAGAAAGAAGATGAAGGGTGTCTACAAACCGGGCTCTCATGAAGTTATGAACAAAACCCAAGTGACTCCTCCGGATAAAATTGAGAAGAAATTAGATAAAAGGGACAAAGGGAAGAAAGATTCATTGTGGACCAAACAAGAATAGTGAACGGATTTTGTGTGAGGATGTTCTATGCCTCACATAAATTGAAAAGGAAAGGTGGCGATGATGTTGCACCAACCATTGATCCAGATTGAAGAGAGGAGCATAACACGTCTTGCCTAGACGTTAAATCGTGCGCTTGGTGGGAGGCAACCCACCTAGGTATATTTCTTTCTTAGTTTATATTTGTTTTTACATTTTTTTTTTTTTGGGTTAGAATAAGTGTGTTAATGATCAAGCCAAATTTGGTATGATTTTATACCTCATTCCCGTCTCTTTATGTTTGATTCTCGGGCGTGTCCTCGTATTTAATAGTGTTAAATTGAGCATTTCATATTTATTTTGGTCTCAAGTGCTTTTGTGAAGAAAATGTGAAGTTTGCCTCAAATAGTGCATAAGTAGGCAAAAACAGGGCATTGTCGCCACTTGTGTCACCATGGCGACAGAAGGATTTATTCCAGGCCAATTCAATCAGGTGTCGTCGCCACTTTGATGTCGCCACTTTACATATGGCAACACAGAAGGAAAGCAAGCATCGCCACTTGGGAAGTGGCGACACAGGAATGTCTCCACAAGTGTCGCCATGGCGATAGAAGGATTTTTAAAGCATCAAAGTTGTCGCCACTTGTGTCACCAGTTGCAATGTGGCGAAAAAGATGAAGAATGTGGCGACATATGAATCTCATATGTAAGGATTCCCGTTGTTTTTAATTGGCTTATTTCGTGATCAAACCTTATGTGGGGGTTCTTTGTAAGGGTAGCCTAAGTATCGGTCTTATTGTTCGAAGCCCTTTGAAGACCTCGTGTTGATAAGCACCGAAGGTAAATTTCTATGTGCTTACTTTTCTTTGAAGAGATTAGTTGCACACACACACTTAACAT